>WNGS01159612.1:10996629-11035664 GCA_020271785.1 Procambarus virginalis
GGAGTTAGTCAGCTGTAACTGGCTGCTTCCTGGAGGTGGAGACCTGGTCGAGGACCGGGCCGCGGGGACACTAAGCCCGAAATCATCTCAAGATACCTCAAGATATAACTGGAGAATTCTGCACATCCACAATCACGCAAAGTTTGCGGGCAGGTCAGAAACCAAGACCATACCCGGTAAACAAAAAACAACAGTTATGGAATAAACAGAGAACCATGCACTGCAGGAGAATAGAGGCAACAGGGAAGGATGGACATTGGGTCAACCAACCCAAGCCAAGAACACAAATCAAGACAAAACAGACAAGTAGCAACCCTAGCTGTCACCGAGGGGGCACAGAAGCACTACACGCATAGTAGGGGTGGTGGCCAAAAGAAAGGACAGAAATCCAAACAATGTGCACTCTCAGGAGCCCAGACATGAAAAAACATATGTCCAGAGCAGAGAAGGAAGACAGGACAGCAGGAGGCAGGGAAGAGGCAAAGGCTGAACCAAAAAAAAAAAACAGCAGAAGCCATAACACGCAGGAAAGTGCCACCCCCTCCCCCCCCCAGGAAAATGAGGGAAGAAACTGCATGAAGATCCGAAACACTATCCCAGCGAAGATAACGGACAATGCAGGCAGCTGTCAAAATGGGAAAAACTCATGAAACCACATACCTCCTTATTCCAGACCTTGCAGACAAAACCCACCAAAGAAATGGCAGACAAGAGGGAACAACAGAGACATCAGGAAGTCCCAGAGCGCAAAAACACACCAAAACCCTGCGTTGAATGTAATGAAACATCATTTTATGAGCGAGCCCCAGAGGCTTCTTGGAGCTATCGAGCTAATGTGCGATAAATTAGACCAAGACATTAGTCAATGGAGTTCAGCCTACCGGGGACAACGAGCCAGAACCTGGCCCCCTCAAAGAGACACAGGAAGCAATGCCCCTGGAAACCCCTCCCCTGCTGTTGGGGTTTTCCTTATATGCCATCGACCAGGGTTAGGCACCTGAAAGGTAGGCATAACAAATTAGGCCCCACATGGTAAGAAAGTTGCAACCAAAAACAAACAGAGGCAGAACTTCAAATCCCAAGGAAACAAGCAAACATCACACCTCGCACAGCGCCACTCATTCGCACAGCCCTGGAGACCCATGGAGACCCAGCCCATCGTGAGCTGAGGAGGCCGGAAAGACATCGAGCGCAGATAGAGAAGGCACCAGGGGACCAAAGCCCAAAGAGGAAGACGGCGACCCTGCAACCGATGCAGGGGTCAATAGAGTCCATACCCAGTGGTTCGCAGCAGGGGCTAAAAGGGGAACCCAGGAGGAACCAGTCAAACACTGCCCAGAGACAAGAAGGGCAAAGCAAGGCTCCCATACAGCTGTCTGAATAACCGTCAAGAAACCCGAGGCTCCCGCACAGCAACTCGAACAACTGCTGAGAAACCCTGAGGTCCACTCAACATTAACAGCCAGCTGCGCTGCAGCCCAGACAAGGCTGCCGGAAACAGGATCAGCAACCAACCTAGGGCCAATCGATGCCCAACCAAGTCTGAACCCAGGCTGGAACCAGCTGGGACTTCCGCCAAGACACCAGGAACCCGAACCCGGTGAACAGGAAAAACCAGACCCCTGGCTAGCAAACACAGGGATTGGTTGTGAGCCCAAACCAGCCAGTCATCAAGGCTGGCCAAAAATCTAAGCACACAAGAGGACAAAGATGGGGCCACCACGACCCGTGTCAAGTGCAAGAAAAATGCATTGAGCTAAAAGCAGGCCAAGCGAGAATCTGAAAGTATTAAGTCCGAGGTCCCACCACAAATGGAACCAATAGGCAGCCGAGGCGAACATACCAGGTGAGTACATAACCAGCACCACAACCCACACACCTTCAGTTCTTGCACCAGTGATGTTTATTGTCTACATAAATGATCTACCAGTTGGTATACAGAATTAATGAACATGTTTGCTGATGATGCTAAGATAATAGGAAGGATAAGAAACTTAGATGATTGTCATGTCCTTCAAGATGACCTGGACAAAATAAGTATATGGAGCACCACTTGGCAAATGGAATTTAATGTTAATAAATGCCATGTTATGGAATGTGGAATAGGAGAACACAGACCCACACAACCTATATATTATGTGAGAAATCTTTAAAGAATTCTCATAAAGAAAGAGATCTAGGGGTGGTTCTAGATAGAAAACTATCACCTGAGGACCACATAAAGAATACTGTGCGAGGAGCCTATGCCACGCTTTCTAACTTTAGAATTGCTTTTAAATACATGGATGGCGATATACTAAAGAAATTGTTCACGACTTTTATTAGGCCAAAGCTAGAATATGCAGCGGTTGTGTGGTGCCCATATCTTAAGAAGCACATCAGCAAGCTGGAAAAGGTGCAAAGACATGCTACTAAGTGGCTCCCAGAAATGAAGGGCAAGAGCTACGAGGAGAGGTTAGAGGCATTAAATATGCCAAAACTAGAGGCCAGAAGAAAAAGAGGCGATATGATCACTACACACAAAATAGTAACAGGAATTGATAAAATCAATAGGGAAGATTTCCTGAGACCTGGAACTTTAAGAACAAGAGGTCATAGATATAAACTAGCTAAACACAGATGCCGAAGAAATATAAGAAAATTCACTTTCGCAAACAGAGTGGTAGACAGTTGGAACAAGTTAGGGGAGAAGGTGGTGGAGGCCAAGATCGTCAGTAGTTTTAAAGCGTTATATGACAAAGAGTGCTGGGAAGGCAGAACACCACGAGCGTAGCTCTCATCCTTGTAACTACACTTAGGTAATTACCTCATAACACGAAAGAGGTGGGTCCCCTGAATGACACTAGCATGGGTTGGACATGCCTATCAGTAGGACTGGAAGAGTTGAAAAGGGACAGACACCGCTGTGCAACGGTCTCATTCGTACATAAATATACAGTGGTACCTCGGAAACGAATGTCCCTGTATGCGAGTTTTTCGGAAGACGAGCAGGATTTCCTCGGAAAATATGTCTCGGAACGCGAGGGTTACCTCGGGACGCGAGTTTGTTGATAGGCGTACAGGCCGACCTAGTGCGTGGTGGTTCTGCGATCGTCGCCCCTCAGCTTACCATTGTCTCGCGCTCAGTGATTGCCTCGCATCAATTCTTCTCGCGGATTTTCAGTGTTTTGTTGGATTTTTGGTGATTTGACTATACAATTTGTTATTATATATCTCACCATGGGTCCCAAGAAAGCCAGTGGTAAGGATCAAGGCCAGAAAGCCCATGTGAGGATGACAATAGAGGAGAAACAAGAGATCATTCGGAAGCATGAGAACGGTACACGTGTTGTTGAACTTTGTAGGCAGTACAACAAAGCCACATCAACAATATGCACTATACTTAAGAAGAAAAATGAGATTATGAGTGCTAAAGTGGCAAAAGGAGTAAGAACAATAACGAAACAAAGACCACAAATACTTGAAGAAGTGGAAAAGTTGTTATTAATTTGGATACACGACAAGGAGTTAAGGGGTGATAGTGTTTCGGAGGCCATTATTTGTGAGAAAGCCAGGGTATTGCACGAAGACCTTCTAAAGAAAACCCCTGCAACGAGTGATGCAGATACGAAAGAGTTTAAGGCAAGCAGGGGCTGGTTTGAAAAATTTAGAAAGAAGTGGTATCCATAGTGTTACAAGGCATGGGGAGGCAGCCAGCTCAGACAAACCAGCCGCTGACGATTTATTGAGGAATTTAAAGAGTTTGCAGAGGCTGAGGGATACCTACCGCAACAAGTGTTTAATTGTGACGAAACAGGACTGTTTTGGAAAAGAATGCCTAAGAGGACATACATTACCAAGGAGGAAAAATCCTTGCCCGGACACAAGCCTATGAAAGATAGGTTTACGCTTGTGCTGTGTTCAAATGCGAGTGGCGATTTGAAAATTAAACCCTTGCTAGTGTATCATTCTGAAAATCCAAGGGTTTTCAAACAGTATAAAGTGCAGAAAACCCTTTGTGTGTGATGTGGAAGGCTAATAAAAAAGCATGGGTGACTAGGCTTATTTTTTCGGAGTGGGTGAATGAAGTGCTGTGCCCTACCATAGAAAAATATCTGCAGGAGAAACATTTGCCACTCAAAGCCGTGCTTCTCCTCGACAATGCTCCTGCTCATCCTCGAGGCTTGGAAGATGATTTGTTGCCCAGATACAATAAATTCCTCACAGTTAAATTCCTTCCTCCTAACACCACTCCTCTAATTCAGCCTATGGACCAGAAAATCATAGCGAATTTTAAGAAACTTTATGAAAGGGCACTTTTCCGGAAATGTTTTGAAGTGACTGAAGCCACAAACCTCACCCTCAAAGAGTTCTGGAAACACCATTTTAACATTTGTAGTGCTTTAAAACTCGCTGACAAAGCCTGGCAAGAAGTGACTCAAAGAACCCTGATCTCTGGCTGGAGAAAATTGTGGCCTGAATGTGTGAGAGAACTAGACTTTGAGGGGTTTGAGCCTGTAAATGATGCGCCTATTGTTGAGGAAATTGTTAGTCTAGGCCAGCAAATGGGCTTGGAATTGGATAGTGATGATGTGGAGGAGTTGGTGGAAGAACACAACGAAGAACTGACCACCGAAGAACTCCAAGAAGCCCTTCAACAGGAACAGCAAGACAACGCAGCGGATGATTCTACAGTGGAGGAGGATGAGGCAGTAGCGAATGTCCCTTCTGCAGTAATTAAGAAGGTGTGTCAGATGTGGGAAGAGATTCAAACTATTGTTGAAAAGACTCACCCAGAGAAAGCTGTAGTAGGCCATTGCCTTAATCTTTTTAATGACAATGTGATGCCTTACTACAGAGAGAGCATGCGAAGAAGGGAAAAGCAAGCTTCCATGGACAGATTTGTGGTGAGAAAATCGAGCAGTGAGCCTCAACCAGGACCTAGTGGCACTCAGATAAAACGTGCCAGGGAGAGCACACCAGAAAGGTCCTCACTGCCTGATGTGATAATGGAAGGGGACTCCCCTTCCAAACAGTAACTCCTCTCCTCCTCCCCTCTCCTTACCATCTTCCATATGCCTACAGCATTCAACAGCAAGGTAAGTAATAACTTGAACATAGTTTTGTAGGTTTATTTAGATGAATTAGGTATAAAAATTTAGTTTGATATGGGTTTTTTGGGGTAGTCAGGAACGGATTAATTCATTTCCCATTATTTCTTATGGGGAAATTAGCTTCGGAATACGAGTTTTCGGAATATGAGGCGTCTCCAGGAACCAATTAAACTCTTAAACTGAGGTATGCCTGTACCTAAATAAAGACAGGTATATAAACATCTTCGCATCCAGCGCCCGGCCGAAAGACGCCAGACTGCAGAAACTCGCCTGTTGAACGAAGACACGAACGTGACACGACCCAACAGTGTCAAGAAGATCCTGGGAGCACCGCTAGGTGAAGAAGCCAGAGTCGGACACCCAGGAGAGCAGGGTAGAGGCGAAGGAGGAGGCCCACACCCATGACACAGGGAAAACCTCGGCGTCCTCCCCACAGCTGTAATCCAGGACACCTCCGGAGCGACAGGGGCCCATACCAGAGAAGGGAGAAGAGCGAGAGGCGAAGCACCCGAGAAAAAAGGGCGCAAAACACCAACACTGAAACACCGCCCAGACCAAAACAAACCCCCACGGCGCATGCGCAGGACACGCTGGCCGAACTGCACACCCGCTCTGTAGGAAGGCGCCAACCAGGACTACTGCACAAGAAAAGTAGCCAAACAGAACACAACCCTAGGGAACCGCTAATTAGAAAAAACAACCCATCACACGAGACAGGACCAACACCCCCCCAAGTCCCAACACGATCCAAAACGGGGCAGCCCCGGGGCTCCGGGAAGCAAACAAACGAGAGCGTTGCCACCACCAAGGCTCAACGTGCAACGCCCCTGCTGCCTGCACCCGCTTAGTCAGCACACAACTGGGTAACCGAGCCACAACGAACAACAAAACTCGCAGGACTCCGGGTCGAAGGTGTCATCGACCCCACAGGCAGCAGACGGAGGCAAAACAGAGAGTCACCCTGAGACAAGGGCTGAGAGCAACCCTCAAACTCGCTGGAAGCGAGGGGGGGACTCCGGATCACATCCATTGGACCCGCACGCCCCCAGGGGTTTCCCAGGGTCCCGAGCGTTTACTATAATAGGTCTCGCGCTCAGGTAATCCCAGGCAGGATACTGCTAACTGGCGCCCAAAGTTACCAAACAACTTTTTAAGAGCTGAACCCCTGAGACGTGTACACTCACGGGGACCTAGCAGGGGGAACCACCATAATAATACTCAGAACACAAGAGACACAAGGGGCAAGAATGAAGGCAGACCCCCCACCAGTAGATAAACAAAAATAAAAAGAAAACCCCGCAAGATGACAGCGTACCCAAGCGGAACAGAGCCGGCCACCATATAGGTGAAAACAGACTGCGCAGCACCCTACGCCCCACCAGTGCAAAACTGCCCCTTACCCTAAAGCGAACAAGGGAGACAGAACACCCAAGCACACAAAGAGCGGCCGAAAACGAAGCAGTAAACGGCCTAGCAGGGGCAGAACCCAAGGAACTTGTGGAAGGTGGCCCCAAGCCCCAAGGGCAGTACTTACAGGGCACCTAGGGTAGGGAACCCTAGGTGCATGCAGCCCGAGTACTGGAGACTCACTCCTGGCTCACGCACCACCTAGAAGACAGACACCACACTCTAGGTACAGTGCTGAAACAACTACTGGAGCCGGAGCACACAACCGGTGCCAATAGCATCAGCCAAAGAACTGATATGGGTGGGATAGCCGGCGTGAGAGGTCTGGGGCTCCCCCTTCCCTCTCCCGAGGAGGGGGGGGGGGGGTAGTTGCGCAGACAGTCGCGGTGACATGTGACGTCATACTAGTTTGCTTGTTTTCAGTTGGGGAGTTCTATCCACTAGTTTGGCTTTTGGTAGCAATTTTCACCAGAATAGGGGTTTGTTTTGGAATGCTTACCTTTCTGGATGCTTGACCCGGTCGATGGCAGACATAGAATGCTTCCAACCAAAAGAAGAAGCAACTTCCTGCTTCTTTTTTTATGACAAAGAGTGCTGGGAAGACGGGACACCACGAGCGTAGCTCTCATCCTGTAACTACACTTAGGTAATTACACTTAGGTAATTACCACACGGGGGTTTCTATAGGCCATTGCTCCCCTTGCCTCTCTGAGGGGGCCAGGTTCTGGCTGTGGTCCCCGGTAGGCCCTAGAACGCCATACACATGACTGATGCCAAAGTCTGACATTAGCATATCAGCCTGGTAAAGCTCCGGGGAGCCGACGGGGCTCCCCCCAGAAACGTCTCCATATCCGGACAGAAATCCAGATAACTGGAGATTAGGCTACCAAAATTTTCAAGAATTACTCATTTCAAGATCTACAGTATTAAACAAGACAACAAACAACAACAAGGTAAGCTGAAATCTCTGATTTAAAAAATATTTTTGATTTACAGTGTGCGTGGAAATTAAAATTATGTTGGAAGTGGTACAAAAACTTGTGAATGTGGTCATTTTTTAACTTTCCTTGGTAAGAATTCTGTTTATCCAGATGCCTGGCTTATCCAGGGAGAGGCCTTCCCATACAGTCCATATAAGTGAGCTTAGACAGTACATATTCATAACAAACAGGACACTATACCTTACTATCCTCCCTCGTACTCTACCCAAAAATTTATTTTTCTGCTTCTTTCATTCTTCATTTGTCAAAAAAAGTCAAAATCCAATGCATCAATTCTAAAAAGAGCAAAGATACCTTCATGCCAGCCTCCATTGGAGTGAGATCAGCAAAGGGTACTTCACGTGTGGCCATCTCCCATAACGTGACAGCAAAGCTCCACATGTCTGCTGCCTTTACATTGAGCTCTTTAGGTTTCTTCTGAAGGGCTGAGAGTGAAAAATATATATATACTACAGTATTGGGTATTTGTACATATTCACACAATACTAATTTGAAGATTGGTGTACAGATAAACTGTGCCTGGAAGCAGCACAAGACAAGCCATGATGATAATTATATACGATATTATTTATTACGCACTTTGGATCTATAAGAATACTGCATTAACGTATTGTAACCTTGCAGCTAATGTACTCACCTTCTGGGGAGAACCACTGTGGAGAATAGAGCTTGCCTCGTTCCTGGAATGAAAACTTTGCATCCGCCATGCTGATACGAGCTGTGAGATCATCATCAATCTGAAACATAAATAATGCAATTATATTAACTTCTATCTCTATTCATAGCCTTTTATGATTTGTTCCTCATGGTTATCTTGAGTTTATCTTGAGATGATTTCGGGGCTTAGCGTTCCCGCGGCCTGGTCCTCGACCAGGCCTCCTCTTTGTTACACAACCCCCCTCCCCAGGAAGCAGCCCGTAGCAGCTGTCTAACTCCCAGGTACCTATTTGCTGCTAGGTAACAAAGGCATCAGGGTGAAACATTTTGCCCATTTGTCTCCGCCTCCACCGGTGATCAAACCCAGAACCTCAGGACTATGAATCCGAAGCGCTGTCCACCCAGCTGTCAGGCGACCTGTGCAGGCATTTCAGATATTTCATTGGTGCAGGCATTTCAGATATTTTATCTTTTATAATCAAATGATTAGTTTTTACCACTATGTGAGAGTACAAAAATTCACATTGCCCTGAGTGCAAGAGTTATGCACGTCTAGAGCAACTGAGTGCATTTTGTCACACTGTGCACTTTATGTGCACAATCCTTAACTGCTTTGTTATGCAGTTAGGACAGTTGTGTTTACTAACATTGGAAAACCAATGACATGAGCATTCGATTGGTGCTACTATGGCCATTGTACATGGATTATGAAGGATACTATGAGGAGCAGAATTACAACCATCTGAGTACCAGTATGTGTTATTCAGCATGGATGTATAGCAAAAAGGAGTCAAGTGGTAGTTGGAAAGTGTTGATGTTACTGTGAGGTCATTTATTCCTCTAGGGACTGCCTGAAGCAAGGTGATCAGGTCAGATCCCCTAGGTGTGATGTCTCATACACACTCCTACCCATTTTGGGACGTTTCCACCCTCCCTAGATGTTACTACAGCTGCTCTGCGATTGGCCAGTTATGTTAACTGTTGCCTGATTGGGCTTGACATCTCTGTCAAGTCATTATGTGGAGAGGTCTGGAGTGCTGCTTCCCGACTCAGCCAAGAATGGAATAGCATAACTTCTCGTCCGACATCCACGAAGGTTCTACAAACCACTTATCGAGTGTCTATGACTTGTGGTTCTCTCAGAATAAACCCAAGCCAGTACGTTCGTTACAAAGGCTGTACAGAGGAATTTTGTTGATGTCAAAAGTGAACATAGCCTACAGATTCCGGGATCAAAGTGTTGAAGAAGCCACAGACTGCTTAAATTGTCAAATGTCAGTGGAATCGTCACCAGTACACCCTGTTGCCCATGCACCTAGCTTAACTCTCATACATTATTGTTCTGCAAGTGTCAAAGATAGTTTCTTATTGTCACTCAAGAGTGAAATGCAGGAGTACCTCGGTTTAAGAGTTTAATCCGTTCCTGGAGACAGCTCGTAACCCGAAGCTAATTTCCCCATAAGAAATAATGGGAAATGAATTAATCCGTTCCTGACTATACAAAAACCTCACTTCAAACTAAATTTTATACCTAATTCATCTAAATCTACACTACAAAACTATGTTCAAGTTATTACTTACCATTGCTGATGACTGCTCTTGGCGTATGGAAGATGGTGTGGAGGGGGAAGGAGAAGAGGTGTTACTGTTTGGAAGGGGAGTCCCCATCCATTATAACTTCAGGCAGTGAGGACTTCTCTGGTGTGCACACACTGGCACGTTTTGCCTGCATACCACTAGGACCTGCTTGTGGCTCACTGCTTGCTAGTCTTACTAAGAATCTGTCTAAAGACACTTTTTTTCCCTACATTTTAACACTTGTCTGTAGTAAGACATCACATTGTCATTTAAAAGGTCAGTGCAACGGCCTGCTACAGCTTTATCAGGGTGAGTTTTTTCAACAAAACTTTGCAGTTCTTCCCATACTTCACACATTTTCTTAATGAAGAAGGGACATCCTCTACTGCCTCTACTCACAACTATTTTCTTAGGTTGAACCTTACCACTGGCTTTCTTGGGACCCATGGCAAGATATATAATAACAACTTTTATGCTCAAATGGCCAAAAATCCGACAAAAAAATGGTAAATCCTCGTGAAGAATTCAGGCAGGATAGTCACTGGGCGCGAGGCACTGGCAAACTGAGTGGCAATCGCCATGCCACCATGCACTAGGTCGGCCCGTATGCGTATCAACAAACTCGTGACCTGAGGCAACCCTCCTGGTTGATACCTGGTTGATGGGGTTCTGGGAGTTGTTCTACTCCCCAAGCCCGGCCCGAGGCCAGGCTTGACTTGTGAGAGTTTGGTCCACTAGGCTGTTGCTTGGAGCGGCCCGCAGGCCCACATACCCACCACAGCCCGGCTGGTCCGGAACTCCTTGGAGGAATAAATCTAGTTTCCTCTTGAAGATGTCCACGGTTGTTCCGGCAATATTTCTTATGCTTGCTGGGAGGACGTTGAACAACCGCGGACCTCTGATGTTTATACAGTGTTCTCTGATTGTGCCTATGGCACCCCTGCTCTTCACTGGTTCTATTTTCACTGGTCCCTCGTATCCCAGTACAAATTTTCCGAGCAAATCCTGCTCGTAACCCGAAAAACTCGTAACCAGGGGCGCATGTAAGCCGAGATACCACTGTATATCAGAGACAAGGGACTTGGACTGTACAGTGGTCGAGTAGTGTTTGCCATGTGCCTGTGTACACAGCCACACTGCACAAGTTCCCAGCCCACCACTTTGATTGTGCCACTGTCTCATTATCATCTTGTATCTCATTACCTTCAACATTAGATGCCATGTGCAGCCATTGTTAGGTGAAAGCCATCCCCCCTGGAGCTGTCATTGCCTCATTAATGAAGTGTAATGTCTAGAATAAGTGGGAGGCCTGGCCAATTTAAGTGTGAATTTGTTACTCCTAGTTTTTTTTACCTTGTGACTGATTCCCAGGAATTGACCCCCAAGGTTATGCTAGACTCCCAAGTGTCTAGCTTCACTACAACCAAAGTAAGTGACTTGGAAATTTTAATTTTCCCACAATCAGGGAGCACTTAACACTATAAGGCAAAATCATTTTTTTTTCTATCTCACAAAGAGGTAGAAAGAATGCTTCTGAAATGCTTGCACAGTACAAGAGTTAACTCACGTCAATGATTCTTTGCTTCTTTACCTCTGGGCACCAACTTATTTTAAAGCAAATGCTTGTTTTGTGCACGAGAAGCATAAGAGAGGAACAAAAATACATGGAAAAAGTACAGAGAGTTAGCATCAGAGGAAAAGAGAGATGCACTAAAGAGAACCAGAAATAATTACACCAGAGTCAGGAGGGAAGCTGAGAGGCAATTTGAAAAGGACATACCAGCAAAAGCTAAGAACCAACAAAGCTCTCTTATAGCCATATAAGGAAAAACCAACAGTCAGAGACCACGTGATAAGGTTAAAGAGGCAAGGGGGAAAGTCTTACGGAAAACGAGGAGGAGGTGTGTGAGGAAATAAATAAAAGATTCCAGAAGGTCTTTAACACTTTAGTCTGGTAACGACGCAGCATTGCGTCGGCGGCAAATTGTTACCGGCTTCGGGAGGGGTGCGCCGTGGTTTTGGATATTATATGCATATACACCTGTTGGAGTTTCATTGTGAATTCACTGATACCAAAATGAAAGACCTAGGACCAGAATTGAGGTAACAAAGTTGAAAAAAGTATACCCATTTTATAAGCGCTCACTGGGATTACGCTCCGTCACTTTCTTTGTTTGCTGCGGGCGGTACGCCTGGCTTTTGGACTTTATATTTGCATACACTCCTGTAGGGAATTCTATTGCGAACACAATGTTACCAAAATGAAAAACCTAGGACGAGAATTGAGACGTCCATAGTGAAGAGAGTGTACACATTTTATTGCTCTTGCGTGGTTCTGGGTAATACGCTCTTACTGCCTCACTTTCTCGCTGGGCTTTTGGGTTTTATATACATATAGTCTTGTAGAGAATTCTATTGCGAACACATTGATACCAAATTGAAAAACCTAGGATGAGAAATGGGATGACAAAGGGGAAAAGAGTATACACTTTTCAGTATTACCACGCTCTCTAATGTAATGAGAGGCACCTTGGGGTGGTGCAGTGCTCTCTTTCTGGGCCACTTTCATCTTGTCGGCGGGTGGAGCGCGCTTCGGTTTTTTACTTTATATGCATATACTCTTGTTGGGAATTCTATTGCGAACACAATGATACCAAAATGAAAGGCCTAGGATCGAAATTGAGGTGACAAAAGTGAAAAGAGAGTACACATTTTATCGCTCTTGGGCGCTCCCGGGTAACACGCACTCACTTTCTCTGTTTGTTGTGGATGGCACGCCAGGCTTTTGGACTCTATATGCCCTTAGTGCTGTAGAGAATTCTATTGCGAACACAATGATACCAAATTGAAAAACCTTGGACGAGAATTGAGGTGACAAAGTTGAAAAGAGTATACACTTTTCAGAATTACCGCGCACTCTCGTGAAACAATGAAACCCACCCGGGGTAGTGCAGGTCTCGCCAGCACGGTGCGCAAAAGTGTTAACTGTTGGAATAATATTCATTTTAAAACAGTTTAAACAAGTATATTTCATCATGCCATATTTTGGGTAAGTGACTAGCGGCTCACCATAATATGCTTGGACGACAAGTACAAGTTAGGGACCAGCTTCTCCAGAGAGTGGATGAAGGACATGCCACGAGCAATGTCCAAGGCAAACTTGAGAGCCTGTGCCGTGTCAACCACTATACCGCTATCCTGGTGTAGGAGTGTGTAGAGGGATCCGTATGGCAGGTACTGCGTAATGACCACAAGGTTTGGGGGATGGTTACAGCATCCAACAACAGGAAGAACATTAGGATGAGAGAAAATTCTGAAAAGAAAGAGAACATGCAGTATATAGGCAATACTATATAGATGCTGTTTGGTGTTGATGGTCTTTGCCATTTCATACAAAATATTGATTGCTCTCCATTCTGTAATCAAGGATCATCACTTTTTAAGACCAACATGTTCCAAAATATAATTGTGCATTCTGCTATTTCAAAAGGAGTCAAGCACTTTCTCCATATTTGAGTTGCAATTATATAAAAAATATAAAACAAGCATCAAGTAAAATGATACATCCTTTTCTGGGCTAGATCCTTGATTGTTTACCTAGCCACACCCTAGAGTCCACCCAGGACACTATTCACATACCATGCTCTAGTTGAATAAACTAGATAGTGCTACGACCTCACACACGTAGGGTCCACGGTTCGAGACCAATACAGCCCAGGTGAATGGATTGCTCTAGTTGACTTTTACCAGCACCACGAAAAATGAGCAGAACAATCCAATTATCGACCCTCCCCCCTCCCTCATTGCAATCACTGGAATCGGGAAAAAGTCAACCATCACTCTACTAACTACAGTACCTAACACGCCGAACACTATCAAGCGGCAGTCAGGCCAGAAGCTCACACTTAACAAAACAAGCCATTATAGGAGATTGGTTTGATCATTACTTTGGCAGTCAAAACTGGCACTCAACCCAATTACATGCTACCACCTATCAGTGATAAGTGTCACTTCCCATGGCAGCACAGAAACTACCCAGCATGCCATCCCGCAAACTTTCACAATCACACCTCATACCTATTTCAAGCATCTTTGTTTACACAATTAATGTGTGTTATACAGTATTGCTTTGTACATTGCAACTTGTGTTAAATTTTTATCTGAACTTACCTGAAGACCACCATCTCTTAGTAACGTTGACAGAGACAATAATTCTATATAATTCATTGTGTCAGGAAACATGCAGCCAGAGCATTAGGCTTATATTGAGGTCCCCCCACCACAGGGTTGAATTACAGTACTGACCTCGCCCAGGATGCAACCCCACAACAAGCTGACTAACTCCTGGGTACCTACTTACTGCTAGGTGAACAGGGCCATTTGGCGAGAGGAAATGCGCCCAACCATTTCTGTCTCCGCCCTGGATTCTTGATTGTGCATCGAGAAAGAACCCGACTGAACTACAGGGAACCTTGTCTCCATTGGATTGACAAAGACCTGTCAGTTATTCCCTGTAACTTTTTTTTTATATGCTGACTTTTAAACTAGAAGCACTGAACTGACATTTATGGAATTGGTGGGTAGGTGATTCACTGGGTTTATTACCTTATGGGTGAAAAGGAATCTCCTGTTTTCTGTCCCACATTGTGGATTGTTGAGCGTAAAGCTGTTGCCCTATCCACACAGTGGCATACAGCAATACAGGCTGCATAAGCTTATGCCCAAGGCCTGGGAAATTTGGGGGCCAAGCAAAATTAAGCGTAAAAATGAAGTGCATGTTTTAAATATTATCATTGTATTCTTTGATAAAGACAATTAGAAATAATCAGAAGAGAAACAAAATTAAAATTTCAAATTTTCAACATTTTCCGTTTGCAAAGTCATGAATAATTTCCTGATGGTCAATTATGCACAAATGCTCTGACTTGATGTACACTAATGAAAAGTAGTTCAATTTGTTGTCTTTCAGTCTTGACCTCTGGTAGTTCTTGATTCGTTTTAGAGCTCAAAATGGTCTCTCCCCACTGCAGTTGGATACCATAAAGCAATGGTGCATTTGCAAAGAAATATACATTGTTACGGTAATCTCCTGCCAAGGCAAGAAGATCCTGCCTATTCGTTTACCGCCTATTCAACAACATATCTGCATACTCCAGTATAAGAAATCAACATCAACGACAACAACAATACGTGCTCAGAAGCCTGTGTCTAGACTAGACACCACCCCCCCTCTACCCTCAAGTACCCGAGACACCTGAACAACACCTGCTGTTTGGGGCTCAGCGCCACTCGCCGGTCGACCAACTCTTAACTGCTTGTTTGAGACTGCCAGCGATAGTTACCTGCACATAAGCACCATCTACACTAGGTCTGGCCCGCATATATAAGCAGCTCACCACTGGCCAGACCTCAGAATACGCTTCATGTTCTCAAAGCCGTAACATGTACTGTAGCCTTCCCAGGAGACAGTACAGTAGATGCGTACAGCTTTTTGTATATATTGTATTGTGTTACACCTCTCTTTGCCCTTAACATAACTGTTACATGTTTGTTTCTTTTATATTTTATATTGTGTATTGCCAAGTGGATAAGGGTTTGTTTTATTTGTTATTAAAGTCATTTTTGTTATATTAAATGTTTAACGTTTTTCCTTCTTTTGGAATTTACCTGCAGCTCTCGCACTGTAAAGAGGTCAGAAGCAGTCTTATTTACTTTATTTTACTTTTTTTTTATTTTATGTAATTGGCTTAACACCAGCCAGAATAGCCATTGCTCTATTCTTTCACTTTTGCATCACAACATACATTTAAAAAAACTGAAGAGGTTTTTTTTTTTGACACAATTTGCTTAAACATATGCAGTTCAAAACTACATTCAGTTTCGGTGTGAGCTGCAGTTACATTCAGTTTCATATACTCTTTGAACTGAATCAATTCATTCTCAAGGCTGGGTTTCAGGTCCTCAGGAAAGCAAGAAATCCCCTAAAGTGCAGCCTGTTGCTGCATTCGTTCATTCTTCAACTGCAAAACACAAGACAAAAATCCATACTTTGTGCTCAATTCTGAGTAAGCATATATCAGTTTACTTAAAGTGCTACACAGCTGATCAATGATGGAGGAAAAACACTCACATGAAATGCTTCACATATTAAGACTGACAGATCAGTTTTCTGTGCAGGTCTATCATGACATTTCCTTTTCACATTGTACTTACACTTTCTGGTTGTTTTCCTCATAAGTTGATGCACCAGTTGTGACATTGCCATTCTTTTCAAATTCATCAAACATCTCTCTTTCGTTCTGCGATGCAACAAATTCTTTCAGCGTATGAAAAAGTTTTACTGCTGCATTCAGATTCATTGGTGAACTTTGCAGAATCAAGTTTGTTCAGTGGAAGCATTTAGTTGTCATGACAAGTCACATAATAGAACAGACAAGTCACCCAGGACGTATCCTTCTGAGCCCAGGTTTCCAACCTTCATACCCCAGTCCATAGTCTTCATTTGGTCCTTTATTTACACATTTCTTTTAGCCTAAAGGGTATTTCCTCTCCGAGTTGCTGTGGGAGAATCCACTGGCAAGCTAGAGGGTTAACTCAGAAATAAAGCATTAAATGTAATGGAATGCCTTAATAGCTTCCTATATCAGCCACTCTTTATTCTTTTTTCTATCTGGTTGCATGCTTAGATACTAGCATATGCTTTGTTGACACTGGACAAATTACCACTTTCCATGTTTCAAGCATCTCTCAGCTTAATCAAAGATAAGTGATTTGTTCTGCTTTGCCTATATTTTCTGGGTGGTTTTATGCTGTTTTGAAGTTGATCTCATATTCCCATGCTCTCCTCTTTGAGCACATCAGATTCTAGATCTGGTGCTTGATAGGCCTGCCCAAGTCCAGTCCAGAGGCTTTGTGGATGTCTCTGGTACCAGAGCCAATTCACCAGAGAGCTACCAAGGCAGCCCTGAAAAGTGGATTTCATTACAATCGATGCTTTATTTTTCCTAAAATTATCTTCATAAAGTAACCCAACTTCACAGTATGAAGAATACAGAGCAGTAACCATATCAACGAGATGCAGCACAACAAAAACCAAGTCCACCGAAACAAGGCCCATTCCAGAGATAACAGCCCAGTCCTTAAAGATATACCGAGTGTAAGTTAGTGAAGACCCATCACTTTAAGGATGGAAAACAGTGAGGACAGCCATGGTTTAAAAAAATAAACAAACAAAATAAAGAAGCCACTATTATTTCAATGAAGCCAAACTCAGAAGGGTAGAACTACTGCGGCGTCATCCAAAATACACGACATGCACAGCCACACAAGTGTGTTGCTAAACAGACAACCCGGCCCAGAACCAACTCCCAAAGGCACTACTAAGGTAACGGGGCAACTCAAGGTGTGTCAAACTACACTGAAGGCTATACAAAACACAAGAGTGAAGTATTCTCTTCTCTTTAGTAATGAGAATACTAAAGCATGAAGCAACTAATACAGAGACAAAAGTCTTAAGAACAACCAGTCAACTGAAGTAAATCAGATTGTGCAGAACTGGGTACCAACAGCTAGATACCAAGAAAACAAGGTGTGTTTAGTGAACTGCTCTGCTTGTAGTGAGTGGTAGGTTGTTTGTTGATGAAGATAAGACCCTCCACTGTCTCCCTAAGCCAGCTACACGACAAGACAATTTGCAAAGTTACTTGCTATTGTGGGGAAAGGTCAACTAGAGCGAGGAGTGAGAGTTGTGTCCTGGATGATCTCTAGGCTCTGGCTAGGGAAGCAGTCAAATGGATCCACATTATAACTTGCTTTTTCATACCTGCATTTCCATCATGAATTAATTTATACACAAAGTTACCTAACATAAAATATTCAACTTAAATAATTATAACATAAAATGCTATGGACACCCACAAGATGGGTATAGGGTGCATAATAAATGAACTAAACTAACTTACCTCAGTCGTGGGAATTCCTCGTTAAAATCTCTGCAAACACGAGGAGAGCATTCTCGAAGAGCCAGAATCTTGGCGACAATTTCATTGCCTTGCCACTTGCCTCGCCAAAGTTCCCCTGAAGGACTCGTAGCTATTTTTGTGTGAAGAGCTAGCTCGTTGATGTTAATGCCCTTATGCCTGGAGAGTGTTGCATCGCCTAATTAAGAAAGCACATATCTATGGTCAACTCAAAAAAAAAGATGCAGGATAACTATTTTAAAAACATTTTCAAATATTTGTCACTTTACAATTACTCAGTGGTATTGAATATGTGAAAAATAAACCAATGCATATAAAAGAATATCTTTCCACATGACAACCGATAGAGGAACCAGTGCACAGTACAACTGCTATTAATTTGTCTTCTGCCCAACCAACCTGTTGTGCCCACCTCTCTGCATTAAGAGATCATGCCTCACAGCTGCTTGAGGAACTGTAAGTGTACCAATTCAGCAGTGTTTTTGTAGTGTATTCAGATTGAAAATCAGTCTCCTCTAAAATTCCTTGATGTTTTGTTGAAAATAGTTAAAAAAAAAATTTTATCATATCAGCTCAAAATACATGCAATATGTCAATTAAGGTTTCTACTACCAACAAACCCAAGAAGAAACATTCCGTGATAAAGTTTTAACAGAAAGTAGTTAATAAAAAAGTGAAGAGAGGTGTTTTAAGGAAGTATTGTGTGTACTGAATATACAGACAGCTGACAATTCTTTCCTTATATTTGGGAGAGTAAACCTAAAATCTTTGTCTGTTATCCAAAAAGTAAAAGTGGTAAAGTAATGTGATAAAGACAGGCAGTCATGACAAAGTAAAGAATGTTGATGCTGAAGCACTGGAACTGCACAGTAAGAAGCAGAATGAAAAAAAAAAAGTTCCACATTGAGAAAAACAACATTGTCCCATAAAGAAGGCAAAGGAATTACTGTACTAGTGAAAATAAACATTACTTGACTTGTCTTTGTATAATGACAGGCAGACAAAAAAAGTACTTGAAGAGACGCCATGGCATCAAGTGTGTGTAAAGGTACGCCGAGAAAGCAATCAGCTGATGGACATTCACCGACGCAGCCGTACAACTTTTTTTGAAGCTGAAGTGCACAGAAGCGCACCATAACCCATTTTGTTTAAACAATAAGATTTAAACATCACTCCAAGGTAGAATGTGAGGCAACATCTTAACCCTTGGCGAGTACTACGCTATGTGTTTTGGAACATTATATATATATATATATATATATATATATATATATATATATATATATATATATATATATATATATATATATATATAAAGGTCCCTTATACTGTATAACCTCTTTGTTACACTATTGTCAGTGCCCCCATTGGTCAGACTGTAGGTTGGTACCTGTATCTGATCATAAACACACACCCACACAAAAATTCTCTTCAATAAATCATAATGTTTTCAAAAATTTGTTTATAAAATGCAATGACTTACGACTACGTGTCTTAAGGCCAAGCCAGCTCTGATCTTTGAAAGCCACTTTTTCCAGATTCTGACCACTGTCAACAGCCATGGCTGCAAAAAAGAAAAAAGAAAATGATTAATTCTCTAGTGTTAATTGTTTTTTTATTCAAATTATAAAACATACCAAAATATAAACATACCATTATAAAACACCTGGTCAGAGATCAGGCCACGGGAACAATGATCCCCGAAACTGTCAACACGTAGACAATAGGTAGGTAGTAATTGGGACACAGAACTCGGAACCAAGTCTGTACAAGACATGATGGACTATGTCACCCAAAAATGTCAGGAGGCTGTAAGCAGGTTTGTCCCAGCCCGACAGGAAAAAACAGAGAAGCAAAGGAAGAATCCGTGGTTTAATAGGGAATGTATGAAAGCAAAGGAGCTGAACAAAAGGGCAGGTCAAAACTTCCACAAGTGAAAAAACAAAGGATAACAATTTAATTAAAACGAAATATTGCTATGTACTCAAATTAACACAGAACAACAAATCCAGAAACAAATCATTACACTGACCAGCATTTATGGGGAGGTTGTCAGAAATGCTGGATAACCCCCACAGAGGAAAATGTAAAACATTTGGAGTAGAACAAGTTATCAATCAAATAATCGAGTTCAAGATTGGCAAAATGTCAAACCTATTTTTGTTTTTACGACAGTGATAAAATTATGAAGTAGAACCTCGATTGAATGAACTACAGTACTCTGGACCAGAATCAATCCATCAAATTGAGAGTTTTGCTACTTTTTGCTAGTGTATTTCCAGTGCAGTACTGTACATTCAACTTTGTGGGGATTTCTTACGACAAGTAATAGAACATATCTGTGTGTTATTTACACACTATGTGTATATTATACAATTTAACATACCAAGTACTGTAAAATAAGAAAACTTACGATAAAAGTAATATTTGCCTTGTGTTCCTGAAAATCAATCAGACTTATCCTGGCAATCTAAGCAGAATGAATTTATTCACTCACTAACCTTTCTCGGAGTGGTTGGGCACCATTCCTGTCCCATCCCAGATCCTTATCCTCATAACCCTTCCATGTGCTACACAGTCATACAAGCTTAGCCCTTTTCTGATAATTACCTTACCTTATCTTGCACATTAATCTTTTTTTGTGTTCTGAGGATGCTACAGTGTACTTTCCCGGCTCCAACAGCAAACACACTGATGACACAGAAACGTGTCATCCGACTGCAATAAGCATTTGCAGATTCACCACTGTTTGCACAAACTCTATTGAAAATACACTTTTGTTTTTGCTTCAGTTCTCTAGCGTATTCAAGTGTGAACACTTTGACTTGGGCCTCCGGGAACACGGGCGGACAAAAGAGATGGATCTTCCTCTCCCTGTTCTTCCCCGGCCTAGCAGAAACACTAAAAAAAAAAAACTGACGGAGGTATGGGCTTGGATGAGAGACCTACGGGCAACATCCCTCATGGATGACTTTCCTAAAAGATCCACCGATGATAGCATGGAAATGAGGAAGTCCCTCTGTGCACCACCTCGAAGGGGCAGGCACCCAAACAGATGCCCACACACCTTAACCAGAGGAGACACATAGGTACCAGGTATGCAACCTAACCTAACCAATCAGACCTAACCTTGCTACACAGGGAAGAGGTCGAGGGTAACCCACAGATCACAACTAACCTAACTTAACCTAGAATAACCTAACTCAGGAAGGAGAGGCACAGCCCAAACCCTACAACAACAACAAACTAGACTGAACCCTTGGACTCCGAATATGAGGTGTGGTTAAGAGGGTCCCACAGCATCAACAGACAAGCAGACTGGCTGGGAGCCAACACCTACCAGTCATCGAGGTGGACCACACCCGAACACCTAGCAGACATTGACGGGCCACCATGAACCAGGTAAGACGCGTGAAAATGCAAGGTGCCAGAAACCCGCCAAATGGAAGACAATGAAAATGAGAAGCCCGCCACCCCACCACGAAGCCTAACCAGTCTCTGAACCCCGGATGAATTGGGACATGCCAAAACATGTCACGGAGGGCCAGACACCATCCAACAACCTGGCCCCAAAAGAAGCTGGATCTGGGACAGAGGTCATCCAGAAGGAGAGGCAAGTACAGTAATTCGGTGGTTTAGATGGGACAAGTCCAGAATGAACCAAAGATTTCCACAGTCCTGTTTCGACGCTGGAACAAGCGGGAAACCTACTTGAGAGACGAGGTCGTTATGGCCATGCCCAGGCACACCCACTCCAAGTTGGATTTCCCGTTGGATTAAAAGTAAAATTTTTCAAAAAATTTCCTTGCAAAAACAATTTAGGTTAATTTGGAGAGTTCTGAGAGTTGACCACGCAAGGTAGGACCAGGAGCAACAGCTGAACCAGGAAGGAAGAGGTACAGGTAACCCCACCTCGACCAGACCTGCTGCAAGGCATTTACCCTGACGGCCTCGCAGTCAGGGAAGGGCGGCACGTATACCGGGAGACGCCTCTACCACACCGACGCAAAGAGGTCCACTTCCGGGAGCCTGTACGTCCTACAGAGCCAACTGAAGGAGTCAGCGTCGACCATCCATTCTGTGGACAGGGAAATGAACCGAGACAGGACATCTGCCAAGACGTTGGACACTCCCCAAATGTGAACCGCCAGGAGAGCCAAACCCTGAGAACTCAAGTCACCGGAAGCGACCAGCCCCAAAGGGCCAAGGACTGCATTGAACCCTCTTGGTTCAGACAATGAACCACCAGAGAGCAGTTCGAATGGAGCCAGATTGTCGATCCCCGAGCGACCCGAACCCTCCAAAGTGACTCCCACACCACCGCAAACTCCAGTACCATGCTGTGAGCCCGATGGAAAGATAGACCCCACCGCCTCTGGCTGGCCTGGTGAGCACTAATCTGTGAACACATCGAATGAGGGTTCGAGTAGGCACCAAGGCACTAAACCCCGAAAAACCTGAAGAGATAGCCAGTGACACAGCAGCTGACGCAAGGCAACCAGAGGTCGAACGCAGCAATCACGAGAGAGGCGGAAGGGACATCCCCGAAGGAACCAGAACAGCCGACACCCAACGTTATGGGTAGACCATCACAGCAAAATTCAGGCTCCAGCACAAACCCTCGAGCACCCGTCTTGTGACCCAGAAGCCCCCCAGAACAGGTGAAGGCGGGACCGCAGCCAAAGCAGAACCTCTGGAGGGGGAGACAAGGAAGCGGTCCAAGAGTCCCATACAAGACCCAGCCAAGACCGAACCTGAGAGGGAACCCAATGGGACTTCCTCCAGTTCACAAGGAACCCGAACCTGGGGAGCTTAAAAAGAACCAAATCCCTGGCGAGCAGACAAGCGGACCGGCTGGGAGCTCACACCAGCCAGTCGTCGAGACAGACCAGAATCCGAACCCCTAAGAGACGCAAACGGGCCACCACGACCTGAGTAAGGCGTGTGAACATGCGAGGTGCCAGATTAAAGCCAAATGGAAGGCAACGAAAGCTGTAAGCCTGACGCCCCACAACAAAACCGAGCCAGTCCCTGAAACTCAGATGAATCAGGAGGTGCCAATATGCGTCTTGGAGGTCCAGGGACATTATCCAAGAGCCCAGCTTCAAGAGAAGCCGGACCTGGGACAATATAGTTATCCGAAAGGAGGGGCAATAGACCCAGGGGTTCAGGTGGGACAAGTCCCAAATGAACCTCAGGTCTGCACAGGAAAGGTTTGTTTCCGGTCCCGAAACAGGACCGAACCGAAAAAATAAATGTACAGTATTTTTAAGATAATACATTTGGGTGTGTGGAACGGATTAACTAAATTTACATTATTTCTTATGGAAAAATTCGTTTCAGTTTTCGAATCATCACTGGGAATGAATTAAATTAGAAAACGAAGGTACTATACCACTGTATACACAAAGAAATCCCACTAGCGTGATATATCAGGTGAACAAATCCCCAAGGGCAATGATGAGGGTTAAAAATCCCAAAGAACCCCTGTCAATTGAACAAATAAACTAAATATTAAATTAATTATAAATAATTTGCATACTGTGGTCATTATTAATTCCCACCTTTGTTAAAACTGAACAATAAAACATGAAAAAACTTACTGTGGAGCTGCTTGGCCAATAGTCCACGGCACTTATCAAGGGGCACTTCCCCATATTTGTTAGCAATGGAAACAGATGCCCCAGCCTGCACTAGGTCCTCTGCAATCAGTTCGTAGCCCCAGAAACATGCATAGTGGAGAGGGGTGTTTCCATGTTCATTGATGAAGTTGACATCAGCTTTGTGCCGCAGGAGCTGTAGGGTAGATATTAACAACTGTATTACTGTATTGCATTTACCGTATATACTTGATGGAACCATAAAATACTTGTACTAATATAGAAATAAACTTAAGAGTGCAATTTTAATCATTTTAACAATACAGTGGAACCTCAATTAACGAATTTAATCCATTCCAGCACCGAGCTCATCATGTGAAATGCTCATCTTTCAAAACAAATTTCCCCATTTAAAATATTGGAAATAAAAATAATCCATTCCACCACCGAAAAACATCAATATGATATTCGATTTTGTAAATAATGGAGCAGCCTACCTGACAGACACTGAACAAACCTTCAGGATATTTTTCCTTTTTTTCAAATTTGTTCAATTTTTGTTATTTTTTCATTTTTTTATAGCAAAAAGTTTGTTCAGTGTTTGTCAGGTAGGATGCTCCATGTTTCTTAAAAAAAAAATTGAACAAATTAGAAAAAGGAAAAATGCCATAAAGGTTCGTTCAGTGTTTGTCAGGTAGGCTGCTCCATTATGACAATCTTTCTTCGTTTCAAATGTGTTCAATTTGTTTGTATTTTTCATTTATTTATTAATAATGGAGCAGCCTACCTGGCACACACTGAACAAACCTTTATGACAGTTTTCCTTTTTTTAAATTTGTTCAATATTTTTTATTTATTCTACAAAAAAATACAATGCTTTGCAACATCACAGCAGTCACCCATTACATCCTAACATCATTAGAATCTTTAAACAAAATAAATAATTTATTTGCATCGTCGGAAGCATCTGAGAATGTGTGAGAAGCAGAGGGAATGCACCATGTGGTTTTCTTGTTAATCAAACTAGTGCTCGCCAATCGATACAAATTGTCGGCGATCGGCGCACTCATTATTCAAAATGCTCGGAAATTGAGGCGCTCGTCACTCGAGATTCCACTGTATTAGAACCCCAGGGGCTAACGAAACATTCAACACAGGGTTGAATGTTTGAATGAAACATTTACAGGGTTGTTGATTTGTGGAACCAATTACCGCGTACCGTGGAGGTGGGGTCCCTCGATTGTTTCAAGCGTGGGTTGGACATGTATATGAGTGGGATTGGGTGGTTATAAATAGGAGCTGCCTCGTATGGACCAATAGGCCTTCTGCAGTTACCTTTGTTCTTATGTTCTTAACACAATTGGATTCGCTCTAGATTCTTTACTCTGACCCAGTCAATACAGTAACATTAACTTCTCATTACTTACATAGCTAACAATATCCCGGTGACCATGGGCTGCTGCCAAGTGGAGGGGAATGTCGTCGCCTAAGTTCGTGGCATTGATGCGAGCGCCCCTGGTAACCAGCATCTCCACAATTCCAAAGTGTCCCTCTTTGCAAGCCCAGTGTAACAAGGAGAAGCCATGGTCATCTCTGAAACCATTAAACAATATTGAACAATAATCTAGTCAGTCATACAAAACACAAGCAGAAAACAGTTGAACCAGAAACAGGGTAAAGAAACATGCAGTATTAGCAAATATTATAATTTCTAGTGATAATTTGATCACCTGTCTGACCTTATTTAGATGGGAATGAAGTTTGATAGATATATAGATAAATACGAGCCATCAGTGTTGCAAGCTCTCAAACAACATCCGATTCAGTGCCATCGGTGGAAGTTGGGAAGGTGAGAGATAGCAGGGATGGGAAGAGAATAGGGACAGCAGTGTGTGTTAATATATGTTAATATACAAGGACTGCCTCAAGGTGACCCTAAAAGAACTGGACATCAACACCAATACTTGGGAGTTGCTTGCTCAGGACCATCCAACATGGAAAAGCAAAGTCACCATAGGGGTCCATGAGGCAGAAAATAGATGGACTGCAGAGGTCCAGAAGAAACACGCCACGCACAAAGCTAGAGCAACCTCCACCTCTGCAGTAGCACCCACCCACAAATGTTGTGGGTGTTTGGGCGAGTCTTCCAGACCCAGATTGGTCTTGTCCTCTATCATCTGGTACGCAGCCACCGTCCTTCAACCCGATATATTCAAATCATGGTCATCTTTGCATCCGAAGGACGAACATTATCATGTTGTACAAATAACGTAGCATAAGATGTTTGGTGTGATGAAGTGTCGAGAGCAGTTGATAACAAAAGAAAAACAAATGAATTATGTGGATACAAAATTAAGGAAAACTCCATATGCAAAGATTGGTGGGCAACCTTGAAACTATCAAGGAAGGTAAGTGGGCTGGGATAAAGTAAAGGTAAGACTGATCCTGGCAAAATGCCTCCACTGCAATCGCTTCACAATACAGAAATAAGTGCCACTTATACGAGAAGCTGCTGGTTTAATGTTGAGACAAACAGGTCCACCTCCAGATGGCAAACATCTTACAAAACCAGAAAGCGGCAGCTCCATCCACATAGAAAGATTATGCCAGGACTGTTGACACATCCCAAATGTAAACCACTCTGAGGAATGAATCCTAAGCCAGAAATGTAGCTATCATCCAATTCCAAGCCTACAGGGTAAGGACTGGACCCCCCTTCTCGAGGTACTGAACCACGGGATCCTAATTCAAATAAAGACCGAGAGCAGAGTCCCATTGGCGAATGCCATACAAACTGCCACAAGCTCTCACACAGTAATGTGCATTTTTCTCAGGTGAAGTGACCACCAAACAAGCCAGTAAACTGGGAACCCAAATCAGCCAGTCGTCGAGGTAGACCAAAACATGGATTTCGGATGGCAAAAATGTCAAGAAGACCACATTCATCAGTATGGTAAAGACTCTAGAAGCTACGTCGAGTCCAAACCGCAAAAACTATGTCCCACTCTGAACATCAGCCAATCTCTATACTCAGGAAGGATGAGAACATGTCAATAGGCAAATAAATTGTCATCAACACTTTCGGGGAAATAAACATTCCATTCACCTGGGCTCTAGGAGACTCGAACCGTGGACCCCATGCTTGTGAGGCCGAAGTTTTATAGACCGAGCTATTGAGTAGTCTTGATAAGGAAACATTCCAGAAGCAGCAGGATGCTGCCAACTTGGAATTTTTTACTTTCCCTGACTACTACCTGACATCCAGGAAAATGAGCTAAGCTCAAAATGAGCTCAAAACTAACCTGTGAACCTGAGGACATAGCTTTTATCTGGAATATGGAACAAGAAATGAAATCGCTGAGTATAGAAAGGTCCAGAATGAAACGAGGTTTGAGAGTACTGTATTTCACTTGGATACAGGAAAGAAGTGGAACACCCTTGGCAAATACGAGATCACCGAGTACGAGATCATGTACACTCTTGTCTGACAAGTGTGAATGATGTTGCAGAACACACGAATGGATAGCTGAGCAGGTCTGCAAGATATGGGAAGGGTGGAGGGCCAAATCTCCTGAAAACCCTGACCCGCCACTCAAATTGCACAAGTATCCTGGAACCAAACATAATAATGCAAGGATAATGTATCCAGAAAGCTTTACTGTCAACTGGAGGGTTCCCAGAAATCAAAGCATTAAAACCACCAAACAACTCCACAAATGATTCACATGGAACAAAAGATTCACTCACACTAGATCAACATTTGTTTTGTTAGTATAGTACCAATAGCCACCACCCAGCGGCCTGGTCCCTACCCACAGCATACTTCCCAGGCTAGTGCTGGAGCTGACAAATAACCCACTGACAAACCAATGAACCTGGAACGAAGGGTGGGAATCAGAGAGCCACCAGGGGGGCTCTACCAATCAGAAGAGTTTCATGACATTTATCACTGGGTTTCTGGGGGAGCTCCCATCCGCATGGCTCCATAAAACTAACCAACCACAGAGAACAAAAGAAAAAAGACTTACTGGAGAGGAGGAGTTGCCGCAAGAAATAGGACGAAGAGAACCTGGGCCGGAAGACATGGCCCAAAGCAACAAATGACCAACTTAGACCAGGAACATTAACTAAATACTGGGCCACCAGAACCCTGCTAGAACTCCAAAACCTCCAAGCTTGAATATCAGCCCAGAACATGGATAGTGACCACAGCCAAAACAGGATAATTTGTGAATATTGTGGGCCCAAGGGAAGACAAAAGGTTAACTAGATTTAATGACACTGGACGAGCTGGGATATGTGAGCCTTTGAACAAGGTGACACAGTGGTCAAACCATGTAGGCAAGTTTCAGGCACCTGCATAACCACTCGACCAACCAGCAGGTTATCCAGGCCGATCAAACAGCTGACAACGATGAAGCAGCAGGCAGAGCAAAGTCACCAGAAGCACAAACAGAAAAGCTGACCGAGAGTCCAAATGAAGCCCAGCAAAGTTCGAACTTGGGACAAAAACAACGATGACTTCAACCAGTTCATCAGGAAGCTGAACCCGGCGAGCTGAGAATGCACCAGATCCCTGGCCAGCTAACACGTTAACCGAATGGGAGCCCAAACCAGCCAATCTTAAGATAGGCCAACACACAAACCCCCAAGTGATGTAGTTGGGTCACAATAAAAGCACAATTTGGTAAACATATGGGGGGGAACCAGGTTAAAGCCGAAAGGAAGAAGCCTGAAACAGCAAGCCTAATGCCCAACAATGAAACCTAAGCAAGCCCCTGAACCTGGGATATATAGCGACATGCCAATATGCATTCTGGATGTCCAGGGATACCATCCAAAATCCAGCCTCTAGTAGCAGGTGAACTTGGGCCAAAGTGGTTATGTGGAAGGTTGGGCAGAGAGTGAAACTGATTAATCCTGAAAGATCATGGATGTATCTTAGGTTCACCGAGTCCCATTTCGGTAAACAAACTGAAAACAAATGGTACACCTACCAAAGAGACAAAGTCATCCCAACCATGCTCAAGTCCAGCCAACATGCAATGGCCTGATGCAGTACCTGGGAGAAATCCTGGCCCATAAGTCCTTACCCCAAAAATGAGGGAGGAACCAACCATCTTCACCACAGACCGAGGGGGATGACCCAAAAAGTCCATAAATCAAGGGATCAAGAGCTAGAAAAGCAAGGCAGACACCCCCCCCCTCCGGCAGTGTTAAAGGAACAAATTGCAAAAAAAAGGCTGACACTAACCACGAGCAGAACCCATCCTTCCATGACGCACCCGACTCGACACCCGAATTTGACTCACCCGAGGACCTACCTGGACCAACAGCAGGCATGAACCAACCTTACCAGACTGCCTCCAACAGGGACAGAATGGCAAGAAAATAACCATTCATTAATAGGATGGTAGGGAAAGGCTATGGGGAAAAAAAGGCCACAGCAGAAAAATCCTGGGCAACCTGCATCCTTAGTTTGAATATAGCAACATTGAATCAATGAGGGCCGAGAGTGGTCGTTTAATTTTCACAGTGAATGGGGCTATTGCTGGCATGTTGTCCTTTCTGAATATGTATACTTTTCTTAGTAAATATTGTTATCAATTTTAGACAATGTTTCTGTTTGCCTCTGTTTGATCTTAGCCATACTCTGATCTATACGAAAGACCTCAATAGTATTACATTAATCACCAAATAAAGAAAATTCAAGGCTGACGATATCAGGGATCCTAGTCTCATAAATTGCTTGAGAGCTACCTTTTGAGTGTTGGATGTTAGAGAAGCCAATTTCTTTGGAACTGGACATAGAGGTGTCTACCCTGATTATTGTGAAATAACAGTGTGACTTGGTAGACATGACTGCTACGTGTACTGAAATCCTTGACACCTCTCGTTTTACCTTACCGCCCTTCGGGAACAGAGTGGATGTCTGACGGTCCTTGGGGGAGTTGCTAAGGTCCCTGTGTTTCCAGGTGCACAAAGGGGTAAAGTGTTGGCTTCGATACAGAGACTAGAAGAGCATGTGGAACAAAAAAAACAAAATGCCTCCTCTTTCCCCCTGTAACAACACTCAATGGGTAAACCCATAATGGACCATGCCAGAGACCCATGAGGGAATTACCAGGGTCTAAAGGCAGCTAACCAAGCAGGACACCCAGGCAATGGGGCTGCTCATCGGAAAAGCAGACATCATACTCTACCAAAACAACCAGACTATGAATGGCAGCTGTGGCACTCCATATAAACAAGCCACAAACCCCAGTGCACCCCAGCACAACTAACAATGCTACCAGTCAAAAAACAAAGGAGACCCTAAAACAGCCCAAAGTGGGGCTCTCAACCCTGGTGTCCTGGCTACCAGGGCAAATTCCCAGACTCACCAGAGGGGAGTTTGGGAACTCTTTTTAACCCTGCCGTAGCTCAGTCGATTAAGGCAGTGTCTGGGATACTCCCGGACGCAGGTTCGAATCCTCGTCACGGCCCTTGTGGATTTGTTCACCAGAGGAGAACTTATATCAGTGCAAGGGCAGTGCTAGCAAGCACCCAGGGAACGAAACTATGAACACATGCAGTGCAAAGCACAACAGAAGTGTGCTGAATTATTTGGCCATTTCATGGCTTCATTTTCTGTCTGTAAAGCTTCTCTGACTTTCTGTGTGCATTCCAGGTGGGGTGGCAAATTATCATTCTCCCTCTGCACCTCTGTGAGCAGGTGGCCAGGTTCTGGCTCTAGTCCCCCAGTAGGCTAAACAGACCCCCTGCATCTTAGATAACACATTGGAATAGAGCAATCATAGTACAATATCATCAGGGAGCTATCAAGGGGTGCCTCCAGAAAAAAAACTGAAATACTGTATCTGCTCAATTTCAACAACAATCATACTTATTGGCTCCATGTTAAGTACAATACAGTACAGCATTACAAGATTCAAGCCAAGATGACGAGGCTTTCTCAAGATATTGAATAGAACCCTATCAGAAGGAAGAAGAAATATAAACATCCCAAAACCATTAGGTATCCTTATCATGGATACCTAATGGATACCTAAAATAGATATGGATATGTATATTTATATAGATACCTAAAAACATGAATTTTTTTACTCTTACCCTTGGTTCATGTCATGTTCGGTGTCGTCAAGCCATAGTCGAACCTGTACAGTGTTGCCTTCACGGCACCAATGGAAGATGTCATCCATGTTCACAGCTGCAAAAACAAATAAATATGCTAACAAATATACCAACAAAATATAGCTGACCTGCAATTGTAACCTATCCACCGCTGCCCACTGGATGGGAGGCGGTGTGCAGGACAAACATAAAATTTTGACACTAGCTCTCCACATATGTCAGTTGCTTAATTTAGAACCTGTACTTGAGGTCGATCTCGAACCCATTGTTGATGTGACGACTTATATTGATTTTTGTAACTAGCTCATCAAGATTGTAACTTGCTTAGCTAAATGAATTGTGGGGTTCAGTCCCTGAGCCCATTATGTGCCTCTGTAACCCTTTCCACTACCGCCCACAAGATGGGTATGGGGTGCATAATAAATGAACTAAACTAACTAACCTGCAAAATTACATACAGTATTGCAATTTAATTCATAATTGATTTTATCGGAGGACAGGAAGCCAGTGTATTCATACATGTTTGGCTTTTATTGAGGTTCTTCCCCCCCCCCTCCCCAAGGCGAATTACTTACCCCGCCCAGTATCCAACCCCACAACAAGCCGAGTACCTACTCATTGCTAGGTGAACAGAGGCATTAGGTGAAAGGAAATATGCCCAACCATTTCTGTCCGGGATTTGAACCCAGAATTCTCAATTGTGTGTCGAGAATGAACCCGACTGTACTACTGTACAGGGACCAAAAATTATTAAAAATTATTAATGTACACTATTCTACATCCAATGCTTTAACCACTTAACTGTGCCAACCGAGTATTCTCAGTCGGTGGGAAACTGCGCCAACCGAGAAAACTCTTTTTGATTTTTCGGTACCAATTCTAAATGTGTACGAGGTTGGTTGTGTACGAAATGGAGTCTTAGGACCTCCAGTGAGAGGCAGCCATCTTGGAAAAAATTCCCAGAATGCCCTAGGGCTGCTGGCTGGGTTAGTACTGAATGAGCAACCATGGGTGGCGCATGCTCCTCTGGCTCCCAAACACCTGTCTGACACGGTGTTGAAAGATAACGCTCTGTCGGTGAAATTCAAACCTTATTGTTTGAAGAACATAAGGGTCATAATATTGGCGAAGCTAGGCGCAATAAGGACCTAACACAAAGGTCGGATGAAAGTGATATAGCACCTATGAGAACGATACAGCGAGCGTGTCCAGTTGTAGCTCTGAGCGTCACCCTTGCAATCCTATGCTATCTACAATTTATTTAGATGATACATAGATGAATTCGCTTTCTGCGTTCAGTGATGATGCATCTGATACAAGTAGCATAGATGAACAGTGTTAGCGGCTTCCATGGTGGTGTTTTCCATAGATATTTTCAAGAATACCTGAATCTCTTCCTGACTGACGGACACTCTTTGAGGCAAGCTGAATCTCTTCCTGTGTGGGACCATACAAAAGCGATCTTTTCAAGACTACCTTACAAATCGATCTTTTCCTATAATCTTTTCAATACTACCTTATGCTTTACAAGCTTGGCTACATACAACCTACAAGTACTAAAGCCAAGGGTGTACATGAGTGCGTTATTTGCAAGCACACAGAATGAAGAAACAGGAAGTGAAAATTTATCTGTACTAAGTGCAACATGAACGAAGTTGCGCTGTGCACCATGGACTATTTCGTTGATTATTACTCACTTCCGAAGTACCGAGTGTATAATACAGTGTGTGTTACTGTGTAAATAGTGTGTGAAACTGTACATATTGTAATTTTAGTGAATTTTTAACAAGTAATATTGCGACAATAAACATTTATTGTGGACACATTACTAACACATGTATCACAGTTCCATGGAACATTATGAATGTTCTACTGTATACATATTGTAAAGGACACAAATATGCATAATATACGATAAAAAAAAATAAAACCGCATTGGAAATACATAAAACAAATAATTGAAAATATATTTGTGGCAACACCCGGTGCTTAAATGGCCTGCGCGACCGTGTCTGGGAGCTTCACACACGGGCGACAAGGCCCTGATGACGTCACAGCGCACCTTGTCCACGTCCCCACAGCCAAAGTAAGTGGCATTTGGTATTTATTTTTACATAGACATGTTCAGGGAAGGGAATTTATCATTTTACGAAGAAAAACGAATTTTTTGGGAACACTTTACAGTATTTCATGTGCACCGGGGGAAATTTCACAATAAACTCGGCGCAGCACGGTGGTTAAGTATTTTTTATATTTGATGACCTCACTGTTGAAATGCTAGAGAAAACAAATGCACTACTTCTACCATTTCTTCAAACACTATTACTATTTCAATGAGAAAAATCAGTAGGAGCCACGAGGAGGATTCTAACCCGCTCACTTGGTATTCCCAAGCAATAGCCCTAGGCAACTATACCATGACATGGTCAAAAGCAATACAACCGGGGGATTCCATTGAATCTTCTAGTGGATTCACTAAAATCCTTCAAAATCCTTAAATTTTAATCCTACATACATCAGAGATGTGAGGTTTTCCGCAGAAACGACATCGTGGATCATTCCGACAGCTCCAAGATTTATATATTTTTTATTTGTTTATACGTCTGTGTATAGTAAATAAATGCAAAAACAGTATTGTGGGAGGAGAATGAGGGCGAGTGAGGTGGTGTTGAGTGAGGGAGTGGCAGTGAGTGGCTCGCTGGTGTGTGGCGGTCACTCCTCGTTGCTTTTTGACTCACAAGACCAACTTAGTAGTTCGTTATGGTGAATAAAACATGCAGATACTTATATATAACCTGTGTATATAGTGTAACAACAGCAAAACTATTTGTTTATTGTTTTATGAACATAATAATTGAATCTAATATGCACACCATAATTTTGAGTACAGCGATGGTTCACACATTTTATTATATAAATATACCACAATTCACTGTATGGAATAATATTACTGCAAAAAAACTAAGAAAAAATCAATCAGAGACATTGAAATAATTAGGTAATAATATATTTGTGGCAACTGCCGTCTGACAGCTCAGGCGGAGTAGACCTCGTCTGGCGAAGGCTCTGCCAACGCCCCTTTTTTGCCACACTTCCCTACCCTATTGTAGCTAAAATATGCCACCTACGATTTTTTTATTTTTTCCGTGATCAGAGAACAAAAATGAACACTTCTATGAGACGAAAGAATTTTTTGGATTTTTTTTTGTTGCACCTGTGGGTGTGAATTCCATTTGGGCCCCTAGCGGTTTGAGGGTTAAGGATTGACCTCCCTGGCGAGAGAGGTCAATCCTCTCTGGCCAGGATACGAACCCAAGCCAAATTGCTCACGAAGCGCGAGGCGAGTATTTTACCACTGCGCCATGGGGATTTATGTCCCCATCTGCAACATTTCAGGCATATTATGGGCTCATGGGCTCTTCCACACACTTTGCCACATGCCTGAAGCCTAACCCCAGTGATGAACACTTTTTTGGGTACTTCACCTCTCATTAAACCAACCTTGGCATTAGTGCAGGTACTGTATTTATAAATATGAAGGTACAGTGGCACCTCACCTTCGACTTACGACTGCCCCTACATATGAAATTTTTGAGTTATGATGTAAACTTCGTCGGAAAATGCAACTCGACTTATGACCTTTGCCTCAACTAGCAACTTTTGTTAATATGCGTTTGGGTCGACCGAGCGCGTGGTTCCTGGTGTCACAGGCCGACCCGGCCTCGGTTTACCAGAGCCGCTCACTTAGTGATGATCGTGCTTGTAGAGAATTCTATTATTATTGTGCTCTTTTTTTTAACATAAAAGTAATTACTATATATCACACCATAGGTCCCAAGAAAGTCAGTGGTAAGGTTCAACCTAAGAAAACACATGTGAGGATGACCATAGAGGAAAACAAGAGATCATTCATAAATATGAAGATGGCGTGCGAGTTATTGAACGAGCTAGGCAGTACAACAAATCTATGTCAACGATATCCACCATACAGTGACACCTCAGCTTATGAATATCCCTCTTTACAAACTTTTCGGGTTACAAGCCCAATTTCTTCGTAAAATCAAAATCGGGTTACAAACTTTGCCTCTGGAAACTAAGTTTGTTGATACGCGTGTGGCCGACCTAGCTCGTGGTGGTACAGCAACCGTGCCTCTCGCCTAGTGACAATCGCGCCTGAATTCTTTATAAAGAATTTCAGTGTTTTTCGGATTTTTGGGTATTTAAACATAAAAGTTATTATATATTTTGCCATGGGTCCCACGAAAGCCAGTGGTAAGGCTCAACCTTTAAATTGTGGCCTGAATGTGTTTCAGAATAGATTTTGAGAGGTTTGAGCCAGAACCTAAAGTGCCTATTGTCGAGGAAATTGTTACTCTGGGCCGGAAATTGTTTTGAGAGTAGGATGGTGCTGATGTGGTGGAGTTGGTGAAGGGACACAGCGAACAACTGACCACCGAAGAACTCCTAGCCCTTCACAAGGAGCAGCAACAAGAGGCAACTTAGGAAATGTCTTCAGGGGAGGAGGAAGCAGTACAGAATGTTCCTTCCTCAACAATAAGAAAGTGGTGTAGACTGTGGGAAGAAATGCAAATTTTTGTTGAAACGACTCACCCAGAGCAAGCTGTAGTAGGACGTGGCATTAACCTTTTTAATGACACTGTGATGCCTCACTACAGACAAGTGTTACAACGAAAGAAAAAACAATCCTCTATTGATAGATTTTTAGTGAGAAAATCAAGCAGTGAGCCACAAGCAGGTCATAGTGGTATGCAGGCAAAACATGCCAGAGAGAGTTGCCTGATGTTATAATGGAAGGGGACTCCCATTCCAAACACTAACACCTTTCCTTCTCCCCCCATCCCACCTCACCGTTTTCCATACGCCAACAAAAGTCATCAATAAAGGTAAGCAATAACTTGTACATACTTCAGTACTAAAGATTTGGTTTGAATTAGGTATAAAATTTACCTTGAAGTTAATTTTTGGGGAGTGTGGAATGGATTAAATCAATTTACATTATTTCTTATGGGAAAATTTGCATCGGTTCACGAATTTTTGGCTTACAAACCGTCTCTGGGAACGGATTAAATTCGTAAGCATAGGTAATGCTATACTTGCTAAGAAAAAGGATATTATGAGTGCTAAAGTGGCAAACGGTGTAACAATAATCACGAATCATAAAACACAAACACTTGAAGATGTTGAAGTTATTATTAATTTGGATACACAACAAGGAGTTAGTGGGTGATAGAGTTTCAGAGGCCATCATTTGTGAAAAAGCAAGGAAATTGCATGAAGATCTTAAAATAAACACCCCTAGAACAAGTGATGCAGATGCAAAAAGATTTTAAGGAAAGCAGGCAGATGGTTTGAGAAATTTAGCAAAAGAAGTGACATTCATAGTGTTGTGAGGCATTGGGAGGCTGCCAGCTCAGACAAACCAGCAGCTGAAAGATTTGTTGGCAAATTTAAAGATTTTATGCAGAGTGAAGGATACCTACCATAACAAGCATTTAATTGTGACGAGATGAGGCTATTCTGGAAAAAGATTGCCAAAGACATACATTACCCAGGAAGAGGAGAAGTCATTGCCCAGACACAAGCCTATGAAAGATAGGCTAACTCTTGTGCTGTGTGGTAACGCAAGTGGCGATTTGAAAATTAACACTTTCGTCCGGTAACAACGCAGCATTGGGTCATTTTTTTACTGGACGTAATCTCGGTAACGACGCAATGCTGCGTCGTTTACTAAAATAATTGCCAAAAATCAGGTTTTTATCTGATTTTTGGGGGACTGGTTTTAAAATGTGTGCCAATGTCTTCCTATTTTCTTTGTTGCGCCTCGTGGCCCGCAGGCGGCGCAGCACACGCTGTAGGCCCATTGTTTTCGCTCCACTGTTGTGACCGGTGTCGCCTCCCCTCGTGTCTCAAACGTGTGAACATTTCGGCTATTTTCCATGGCTATATCGGCTATTTTCTTACTGCGGCTTTAGAAACTATCTACGCTTACTCCACGATGGATATTGATCATGAACAAGGCCCTTCCAGGAAGAAAATTGCGAAAGAAAGGCGTGAAAAGGAGAAGCTAAGTACTGTAGTGTGCAGGAGAAGTACAAGTGAGTGAGACTAACTCCCTCCACGTTTCAGGCTGTATTTGACGATTTGTCTGGGTCATCTAGTGAGGAAACTGATGTTGATACTGATACTGATGAAAGTAGTGAACGTTTAGAAACAGAGACGGCCGGTGAGGATTTGGGCAGTGATGAAAGTGAGGAGTCTGAAGTTGAGAAGTCCATACCACAAGGCCAAGGAGTTGACAAACTTATCAAAGTTCGCTCACTCATGCAATATCTCCTAAATAGATTCAAGACAATATACATTCCCAATAAAAATTTGAGTTTGGATGAAGGGACAATGCCATGGCAAGGCCGTCTATTTTTCAAGACCTATAATCCCAATAAACCAGATAAATATGGAATAAAGCTCTACATGCTAGCTGAATCCAACAGTGGCTACATTTATGATTTTGAAATTTATTCTGGAATTGGGAAAACGACGATTGATACAGTAATGGCTTGATTGAACCACTGAAGAACAAAGATTACCATTTATATATGGACAACTATTATAATTCGGTCAGATTGAGTGAAGCGCTGCTTGGAGTAGGGGTATACACCTGTGGTACCCTCAGACTGCAGCGTGGTGCACCTAAAACCCTTCAGATGCAAGCAAAGGGTAAAGTGGCAGTAGATAAAACTTTATTCAAATGCAAGGACAATACTTTCATAATTTTGTGGAAAGATAAACGAATTGTTTCACTCATAACAACTTGCCACAATACAGAAACACAACAGGTTCAATGCAGAAAACGAGTACGGAATAGTGATGGAACAACCTCAGTGCAGCAGGTAACTGTCAACAAGCCGAATGCAATCTGTGACTACAATACAAAACGTGAAAGGTGTTGATCACTTTGACCAAATGATCAAATATTATCACTTCACAAGGAAAACTCACAAATAGACGAAGAAAATGACCTTCTATTTTGTGCAAATGGCTATCTACAATGCTTATGTGATGCACAACTACTACACAACAGATAGAAGGAAACTGACATTACTCCATTTCCATGAACAAGTCATTGCTGCACTATTGTTCTATAAGTCTAGTAACTGGCCTGAGGAAGATGATGACATCCCACATGCTGTTGATGTCAATGCCACTGGAGTCAATGTTGCAACACCGGGACCATCAACACCCGGACCATCAACAGCAGGACCTTCAGGTGTGAGGCGCCCACTATTCACTTCACCTGAACCTGCAGACTTACCTTCATCGTCTGAGTCAGAAGACGAGGCTGTGATTATCCCTAGTGGTGCTTCTGCTAGAACAAACCCCGTATTGTGGATAATCCAGAACGCCTCAACAGAAACTTGTCCCATACCCAAGTAAAGATACAGAAGCGTCTGAGGTGTCGTGTGTGCAGAATGTCGGGTAAAAGGAAGGACACACACTATAAGTGCAAGACGTGTGATGTGGCATTGTGTCCTGCACCATGCTACAGCAGATACCATCGAAAGAGAAAATTCTGGGCCGATAAGCAGTAATGCTTGCCCACCATCCACTCCACCTATACAAAACATGGGTTGACCCTGCAGGAAACGTTTTCCAGGAGCAGGTGGAGTGGATAAAACAAATGTTCAACCCATGTCATGTTCAACACACAACACTGAAGTGGTAAGTACAAAAAGTTGTATTATTTTGTATATTTTTTTTTGGTTCATACTTTCGTGTACTGTACTGGCAATATTGTTCTTCAATCAGCCCTTATATGCACATATCCATCTAAAGCATTCTATTAGGAACAATTTCATACCTAAATGAGTGCTATAACAAGAAAATTGAGATTAGCAACCAGTAAAAATACTAAACATTTGTGAGCAGGAATTGGGAGTGTAGCTGGAAGGCGTCAGGGCGTTCACTCGCAGCTAACGCGTGGCCCGTCTTCAACGCGTCGGCGGGTGGAGCGTGACCAGGTTTTTTATTTTATATGCTAATATTCCTCTAGAGAATTCTATTGCAACCCATTGATACCAAATGAAAGACCTAGGACGAAAATTGAGGTGACCAGAGTGAAAAGAGTGAACACATTTTATCGCTTTTGCGCGCTCCTGGGTAACTCGTTCGTACTTTCTCTGTTTTGCTGTGGGTAATTAGCCGGGCTTTTGGAGTTTATGTGCATTTAGTGCTGTAGAGAATTCTATTGCGAACACAATGATACCAAATTAACCTCGTAGGACGAGAATTGAGGTGACAAAATGGAGAGTATACACTTTTCAGAATTAACACGCGCTCCCGTGAAACGCTGGGACAAAAATCACATAGTTGAGGGGTGGCGCGCTGGGCACACTAAAGTATTAACATGGTTCGGAAGGTCATTCCACATTCTGGGTCCCTTGATTTGTAGAGCATTTCTAGTTTGATTAAGTCGTACTCTTGGAATATCAAAACTGTATTTGTTTCTGGTGTGGTGGCTCATGGGCTCTGTTACAACCTTTCAATGAAGCTTTTGAGGTCAGGATTGGC
>WNGS01159612.1:11090956-11105876 GCA_020271785.1 Procambarus virginalis
TCGCCTCCACTCGCTCTCCGGTTCCATAACGAGGTGATCAATTTCCAGGCCGTCGGACGTCTCCTCGTCGGCCTATCAGATCCACGTCCTCCTTGTCCTTCGCACTGCCCCGGAATCATAGCACAGACAGGGAACGCCTCATGGCGATTCCTTTCTCGTCCCCACAGGCGTCGAACACTCCGCCTTTTTCTCGAAGTGCTCCAAGCACTCCTCGTCCTTCACGAGGTTCGTTAGGACACGTCCTCCACATGCGTCATTTCCCAAAATGACCTGTGCCTCCATCTTGGGCATCGATGCACAGACCCCCACTACTAGGGTTGGCATCATAATCGAACTCAGGGTTACCGGTGTAGGGGCATCTGCACTGGGCCTCCCACAGTGGTCACACTTGCCTCTCCTACACAGGTATTCTCGTGACACTCAGGGAAAAGGGTTCTGCTCACCAGGGTAAATTCCGCCCCAGTATCTCTCAGCATCATTACCGGGATGGGGTCTGCGTTCCCCATCCTTACAGTTCCCTCACGCACGAATGGGTTAGCCTCCTTCTTCCTACGTACGGGTCCATCCCGCACTCCTTCGGCTAACAGGTCCTCTACCCGTACAAAAGCAACGTAACCCCGCTGCTTAAGACGTCTGCATTCGCGCGCCATGTGTCCTACTAACCCGCAGTTGAAACAGCGGATCCTTCTCCTTCCACGGACTTCTCTTGCGCCTTCCAAAGACTCATGCTCAGCTTCTCTGGCCGTAACGATAACAAGATCTCTTGAGCTCTCCCTCGGTGACTTCTTCGGCGGTTCCACAGCACTCTTCTGTCCTCTGCGGTCTCCATTCGAGGGGTAGGATCTGGAAGAACTTGGTCCTGTCCTCCATCCGTCCGACCTTCGATTATTCCTCCCATAACTGGAGAATGCGGGCGATCGGTGCTGTCCCTCTCAACATGGACGTAAAGCTTCCTCTAGCATGTCTGCTCGATCGGCTGCGGCTCTTGGGTCCTTGATGTCCGCTTCCTTTACTCTCACCCTAATCTCGGGAGAGAGCACGGACATGAATTTTCCATGACCATTAGCCTCTTGATCTGTTCAGCCGACCTTGCTCCTTCTGACTCCAGCCATTTCAAGAATTTCCTTTCCATGTCCCTCGCCGTCTCCGCATACGACTTTCCTGGCGATCGGGTACATTCTCTGAACCTCTTTCTATAGCACTCCGGCGTCAGCTTGAACGAGTGGAGCACGGCCCGTTTTACTGCATCATAGTTGGTACATTCCTGGAGATCGAGCATATTGTAAGCTTCACGAGCTTCACCAGTAAGCCTTCCCTGAACTAGCTCCGCCCACTCTGCCCTCGGCCACTTCTTCAACGTAGCGACCCTTTCGAAATGCTCGAAGAAGCCCTCAGCCTCATTAGGCACGAAGACGGGCAAATCCCTCTCTCTCTCACTCGGCGGTCTTCCTGCTGTTGTGGTGGGGCAGTTGGAACTAGTCCTAGCTCAGCTCGTTTCAGCTCAATCTCCTTGTTCGCTTCAACCTCCTGCAGCTTCGTCCTAGCTTCTATTTCGCGCCCCTCTCGTTGCAGCTGTGCCTCTCGTTCTTCCCTGCGCAGCTGTGCTTGTGCCTCTCGTTCTTCTCGTTGCTGCTATGCCTCTCTTTCTTCCCTGTGCTGCTGTGCTTCTCTTTCTTCTCTGCGCTGCTGTGCTTCTCTTTCTTCTCTGCGCTGCTGTGCTTCTCTTTCTGCTTCCTCGCGCTTCAGCTGTGCTTCTCTCTCTTCTCGTTGCAGCTGTGCATCTCTTTCTTCTCTGCGCAGCTGTGCTTCCAGCTGCAGCCTCATTATTTCCAGCTTCACACTGCGGCTGCTGCCACTGGATCCCCGGCTGCTGCCACCGATACTCAGGTTCTCTCCCACACTGGCAGGTGTCTGTGGCCGTTCCTCTCCGAAGGCTTCATCACGTATTTTGAGCTGTGCCATGATCTCAAGTCTTCTTTCTCCCACTTTGGAAGCTCTCAACTCATCCCAAAGTGGTCAGCGATCGTTTGCAGCTGTGCCTTGGTACACTCCTCCAGTACTTGTTCGTCTCTCGTGTCAATAAAACTGGCTACTTTATCATCCTCCATCTTGTGACAATGAGTGAAAACTTAGGCCTGGTATCTAATACCACAATTACAACCTTGATCTAGCTCTTAATCCTGGCGAGGTCGCCAATGTCGGGGTGTCACGGTTCTCGTTAGTGAAGGGTTAAAGCAAAGGTAGACTGGATCTCCTCTCCAGGTGGTTGCTCCGACAAAAACCCTTACTCACCGTCGTTCTAAGGGTCTTCCCTCGATCCTCTAGGCTCCACTGCACGCCCCGGAGAGTACCCCAGTCGATCTCACAACCGGCCTTATATTGCAAGATGAGTGGAGGCACAGATCGTTCCCTCAATCTGTGGCCCACCCCGACACAGAACTCTTACACAGCCTTTAAGGTCGCCAACTGGTGTTTTTAGGTGTCCAGTAACACTGCAGTGGTGAGGTGTAATTGTGGTAATTATGGTAAGAGCAATTTCAAATAATATGGTATCAGGCAGGTCACTCTGTTTTACTTCATTACACGGTCACAAGATAAATGGAGGGGATGATATCAAACACCAAAGAGTTTTGGTATTTTACTTAAAAGACAACGATAAATATATATGCATCAATGTATCAGGAACAATGTATGACAACTGCTCAATCCGTAGCAGAATAATCTGGAGCGCACCGATATGGCAACACCCAACAGCGCCACGCGTCACCTGTCAGATATCAACTGACCGGGGCCCTCGCGACCGTGAAAAAAGATTAGTACTTGTTTTCTAATTCTATCACGATCCCCGTTTATTTAACTTTTCGCAAAACACTGTATTTAACATTTACATGGCATACTTATGATTTCACTGGCCTCACGATCAATATCTTGTTCACACTGCACTCACAGTGACTTTCCACCGTACCAATAGATTACTCTATTCTTAATAATATTTACTGTGAATGCACTCGCTTGATCTCTGAACTTTTCTTTATATCTATTGTGATGGAAACGTGTTGGAAATGGTGGTCGGCAGTCTTCCAACTAGCTGGTGTCAGTGCTGGGCCACATATACTAAATTTAAATAAAAAAAAGAAAAAAAAAGAGTGACTGCTTGTCTGATAATCTGTGGTAAGGCAAGAAACACAAAACACAAAATATAATAAAATACTTTACTTTAATTTAGAAAACACAAAATAAAATAAAGACGATACCTTGGCTTTATGTATAATATAATGTAAAAGAAAAATATATAAAATTATAACAAAGTGAAAAGGGGGAACTGGTTACGTTAACAAAATCAAATGGTGCTGGGAATATATGCACTAGATAAGAGCCTCTTATTTGATCACACGAGGTGGGTCAAATTCAGGTGTTCATAGCAGGAGCACGAGATATATTCTGGCTGGCAGAAATGAAGGGACTCCAACAATAACTGGCGATGATTGTGATTGGCGAGGAACGGGAGTGGTGTGTTGGTTGGCAGCCAATGAGAACGCTGGACGGCCGCAAGTCGCTAGTTAGGCAGTTGAAGGGTTCGGCGCGTCGACCAGGTGTGCAGCAGGTGCTGGAGTGGGGGGAAGGAGGGAGTTGAGGTGCGTGTGGCTGTCTTGATATATACGTTAAGCCACTACAAAACATATCTTGCATATTGTTGAGGACGTGACGAATTAAGGAGATAGCAGGCTCAATCTCTGGGAAGAGATTATCGTCACAACTCTCCCCCGAAGCCTGCGGTTCTGGTTGAGTCACGTTCATGGGAGGTAGAGTGGGAGGTGGAGCTGCCTCTACCTCAGTGACACTGGAGAGGGTGTCTGATATGATGTAGTCAGACTCCTGGGTGTAGCAATCTCCAGGCTGAGATGATGTAGCTGGTAAACCCATTATAGAAGTAGTCGATGGTTGAGTTGGGCTGTCTGTAGGAAATGAAGATGGTTGTGGTCCATGTAGATGGTGGTGGACTGAGTACTTTGCTGGTATGGAGCAAAGTGTTACCCGTTCAGGACGACGAGTAGCTCCTTGTTGCTCGTGGTGTCGTCTATGGTAGTTGGTATGTATAGTCTCGTCGCCTTGTTGTACTAGGTCACCCACGTTGCCGGTACCACTGGCGTCGCTATGGAGGATGGGAGACTTGATATCTGGCGATGCGAGAGAAGTATTAGAATATGATAGAGGAGCACAATTATGGTGTTGAAAGTGATGGTGAAAGTTAGTAAGGATTTCTGAATTAGAGAGCGCTGTCTCAGTGTCAGTGCTTTCGGAAGGAGAAGCAGGGAAGGTCTCACTGTGGCTGTATGGACCTGTAAATGAGGTGAAATTGGTTAACACAGTGGGAGGAACCCCATGGTAGGGCTTGAGTAAATTGATGTGGCACAGCTGGGTCTTCCGCCGCCTATCGGGGGTCTCGAGAACGTAGTTGAAGTTGTTCCGGCACTCCTTAACACGGTAGGGTCCTGAGAACCTGTTCTGTAAAGGAGAACCTGGGATAGGGAAATAGGCAAGCACTAAGTCTCCTGGTGTAAACTTCCTTACTTTACAGTGCTGGTCGTAACGAGTCTTCATCCTCTCCTGGGCTTTCTGTAGGTTGTTGCTGGCAAAGGAATGGACCCTCTCTAGAATGTGTCGGAGATTTTGAAGATACTGGGGCACATTCTGATGCTCACTGAAGGTGGCATCACGTAGAGAATCCTTGAAAGCCTTGAGAGGTGTACGGCACTTACGTCCGTAGAGCATCTCATAAGGAGATACTCCTAGTTGGGAAGACTTCTGAAAATACACATGATGAGATCAATTTGCCTATCCCAATCCTTTGAGGTCTCATTACAGAACTTTTTTAAGAGTGCCTTGATGGTTTGATGACTACGCTCGAGAGAACCCTGTGAAGCAGGATGATAGGGGCTGGACAGTACCTGTTTGATGTTGAACTCCTCCAGAGTCCGTTTGAAGAGATCACTGGTGAAGTTGGTGCCACAGTCGCTCTGAATCTCCCTCGGAAATCCATACTGGGTGAAGATTTTCAGTAGATTCTTCACCACTGTAGCAGCCGTAATATTTTTCACTGGAACTGCTATCGGAAATCTGGTGGTAGGACACAGGATGGTTAAGATATATGCATTGCCTGCACTGGTCCGAGGCAAAGGACCAACGCAGTCGATAATGAGCTTGTGGAACGGTTCCTCAGGCACCTGGATGGGTATCAGTGGTGCTCTGGGAATGGAAACGTTCGGTTTCCCGGCTAACTGACACACGTGGCATAATTTGACATGAGTTTTGACGTCGTTTACCATACCTGGCCAGTAGTAGTCTTGTCGAATTCCATGGTAAGTCTTGTTGAACCCGTAGTGTGACAAAGCGCCGTGGGCCAGGTGTAGAATCGTGGGCCGCAGGCTGGTAGGAATCACTAGTTGTTCAACGTCTGCCCAATCGTCCTCGTCCTTCAGTTTACTGGGTCTATACCTGCGATAGAGTATTTCGTTCTCCATAAAGAACCCAGGAACACTGTCGGATTGGGTTTCAGCCTGAAAGAATAATGGTGTCAAGGTAAGATCATCTCTCTGTAACTTACGGAACTCCACCGCGGTCAGGTTAGGGGGTAGTTTCGAAGGGTCCTGAGGGACAGCGGTAGCAGTAGAGTCAGCTGGCTGTGGTCGTGCAGCTTGAGCACGGGTGGTCACCATAACAGGAGGAGAACCTTCATCACTCTCTTGAACCTTTGCTGGAACATGTTCAAAAATCGGGTTATCCACCACAGAGTTGCTTACCTCGGATATGTCCTTGACGATCAGGTTGTTTGGTTGTTGGTCTTCTGCCAAGTCGTTGCCCAGGAGAAGTTGCACTCCAGGCATGGGAAAAGGCTTTTCCCTGACGGCGACTTGGACTTCACCGGTCACGAAGGGACAATCCAGGTAAACTCGGGCAAGTGGATAAGGAGTTGTAGCAGTAAGGTCAGTGATGAACACAGTCTCTCCTGTGTAGGCGACGTTGGGCACAGCTGATTTCAAGACGATCGATTGTAGAGCCGCTGTGTCCCGTAGGATCTTAAGTCCGAAACGTCCCTCTGAATCTGAACCGTGGGTAGAGATAGTTCCTGGATATAGATGCTTGGTAAAGAGAGAGAGATCATTAGCATGAACACCAACATTCATTACAGGCTTACCGGACTTAGGGTGAGTAGGTTTAGACTTAGGGGTTCGATGTTACCTTTAGATTGGGACTTACCACATTTGTCAATGGTGTGTCCATATAGTCGACAATACCTGCAGTACAGTTGAGAGGTATCTGGGCTCGCTTTCTCGTAACTGTACCAAGACTTCTTGCTGGTAGGTTCTGGAGTCAGCCGGTGGATGAGGCTGTAAGTGTCAGCTGACTTCGCACACTTCACTAAATCCGTCTCTTCCTTGTCTGCTAAGTATAGGCGGACAGGAGGAGGTACACGTCTCAAAAATTCTTCAACCAGTATGAGGTTGACAAGCTCTGAAAAAGTAGAGACATGTGCTGCCTCCAGCCATTTCATGAAATATCTTCGTTTGGTGTTAGCAAATTCTAAGAAGGTGGTGGTACTTGCCTTGACGTAGTCACGAAACTTTCGTCGATAGCTTTCGGTGGAGAGAAGGTAGGCGTCCAACACAGCTTGTTTCAGGGTGGTGTAGTCGTTTTCCGAAGCCAAAGTGCTGAGTGTGACTGCTGCTCTACCTGTTAAATGTACTCTGAGAAGGGTAGCCCATTGGTCGTCAGGCCAATTAAGTTGATCAGCAAGGGTCTCAAAAGTGGTAAAAAACACATCAACCTCCGTTTCGAGGAACGGGGGCATTAACTTACTTGCATGGGAGATATTGAAACTGGGAGGAAGACTAGCTGCCGCTTGTTGGAGTTGAGCTTGGTGTGCAGCGTCCCTCGTGAGTTCTCGGTTACGACATTCTAGCATTGCTTCTGCCTGTCGTTTGTCGTGGTCACGTTGCATCTCGAGTCGCTGTTGGTATAAGGCCAACTCACGTTCACTTTCTTCTTTCCTCAGTGCGGCCTCTCTTTCACGTTCTTCCTTTCTGAGGGCAGCTTCACGTTCTCTGATTGCAGCTTCACGCTCTTGTTCTTCCTTTCTGAGGGCAGCCTCACGCTCTCTGATTGCAGCTTCACGCTCTCTGATTGTAGCTGCTTCTTGTTGTTGCTCCCGCTCGATCTTAGCAAGTTCTAACTTGAGTTTTATCGCTCTCAAGTCATCCTTATCTGAAATAATGTATTGTTCATGAGTAGAAGAATCTATAATACCTTCATCCGCAAGGTGATCCAGTATCATATTATTAATGGCAAATTTGTTGGCTCCATCAGGAACTTCCAAGTGATACTCATGTGCAAGAGTTAACAAATCGACCCTCTTAGCGTGACGTAAGGTCCCTATTTCACCTTCTGGATCTGTTTTGAATGCTTGTAGGCGGAACATGGTGAAAATATAGCAAAATATAGGAGAAACGAATATATAGTGAGAATATGGTGAATGTCAGAAACAGGAAACGTGGCAACTGATACCTATCCTGTGGGGAATTATTAATAATTAAAGTTAATTCAAGATGGTAAATGAATAAGGTCGCAGGAAATCTTGTACCTGGTACTCACTGTGGGAGGATAAAGGCAAGAAAATCCTACTAATTAGTGAAAACTGAGTTTAAAATACAAGTGAAACACTAAATGGCTTCAAAATAAATGAGGTAGTCCAAAAAATGTAGTCATACCTTGCCAAGTCACTATAGAACATAAGCAAAGGTACCCACTGAAATTGAATATGGTATTTACAGAATTAGCGAACTTTGTGCTCAAAAGAAAGAACGCCAATTCCCTACCTTAGGTAAATACCATCAGTCTGACCGACGAGTAGGGGTGCGAGTGTCAACTGGTGACGAGAACTATCGGCGAGGTCCCAATTCGCCAATAATAGTTCGTGCTAGAGGATCTAAAGCCCTCTTTTTCCTCCTAGAGTCGGATTGCAGGACTTAGGTGCTATTGACCCGGAGACAGACCACAGTACCAGGGTACCTATGTGATAATCTGTCAAAAAGTGAGAAATATCTGGGGACAAAAGATGTTAAACACGGATAATAACACGGAAGGGGGAGACGACCAATTAAGAGTATGACTGCGGCCTACAGTCACCACGTAATCCAAAGTTGTCTCACTCTCACCATATGCTATTCCCGTAATGCACAATATACACAGCACCATATAAAATAAAAAATGATTAATGTAAATAATGGAAGCAAGGGAAATGAAAGCCAAGTATGCTTACCACAATTACCAATACCTGAGTGAAGCTCCGTGGACAGGCCCCCATTTATATGTGACGGAAACGTGTTGGAAATGGTGGTCGGCAGTCTTCCAACTAGCAGGTGTCAGTGCTGGGCCACATATACTAAATTTAAATAAAAAAAAAAAAAAAAAGAGTGACTGCTTGTCTGATAATCTGTGGTAAGGCAAGAAACACAAAACACAAAATATAACAAAATACTTTACTTTAATATAGAAAACACAAAATAAAATAAAGACGATACCTTGGCTTATATAATATAATGTAAAAGAAAAATATATAAAATTATAACAAAGTGAAAAGGGGGGAACTGGTTACGTTAACAAAATAAAATGGTGCTGGGAATATATGCGCTAGCTAAGAACCTCTTATTTGATCACACGAGGTGGGTCAAATTCAGGTGTTCATAGCAGGAGCACGAGATATATTCTGGCTGGCAGAAATGCAAGGGACTCCAACAATAACTGGCGATGATTGTGATTGGCGAGGAACGGGAGTGGTGTGTTGGTTGGCGGCCAATGAGAACACTGGACGGCCGCAAGTCGCTAGTTAGGCAGTTGAAGGGTTCAGCGCGTCGACCAGGTGTGCAGCAGGTGCTGGAGTGGGGGGAAGGAGGGAGTTGAGGTGCATGTGGCTGTCTTGATATATACGTTAAGCCACTACAAAACGTATCTTGCATATTGTTGAGGACGTGATGAATTAAGGAGATAGCAGGCTCAATCTCTGGGAAGAGATTATCGTCACACTATACTTCTCTTAAAGAGATATCACTGGCAATCACTTCACGTATATGATATTATTCAGTACACAGGCATGTACATAGATAAATCAGTAATCAAATTACAGGCATATATATATAAAATCCTGGAGATCAATACACAGGCATTTATATCAATAGATCATAGAGATCAACACACTGGCATTTATATCAATAAATTCTAGGCTCATAGCCTAACACCAATATCTGGTTACTACCAATATATATAATAATATTAATCACATTAAATTAATAATAGTCACAGTAAATTCTTTGATGAATCCTGTTGCTTGCACACACCTGTGGTGTCTGTATATAGCTGAGATAGTCTTGGTTGTAAGGTTGATGTAAAGTCATTCCTGGTTACTGACTTTAATACTTAAATAATTACATGATAGAGTAGCTCCCAAGCTGGTAGCGTCCTGTATGCTTTTTGTTACCTTCTCTAGTGGCGTCCAGCCGCCGCACATAGAAAACGGATGGTACCATTTTCTGTGAACATGACATCCCTCCTTTTCTTTAAAAAGAATGAATACAGGATGTCTACCATGCTTGTAGCACAAAGCAAAGTTATTGACACAAAGTAAGTTATTAACATATCAAGAGATATTGCATACATTTAACATTAATTAAATACACAAAGAATTTAAACAATCTTTACCACAAAGGATTTCAATGTTAAAAATACATATGCAATGTTAAACAAACATGAAAGAAACTGTAATACAAAGTCACAAAATATTGAATGAGAGATCTGCATTATTCAAACAATATTAAATTTAGTTCAGCATAACAAGTAAATACTTTGCATTACATATGAACACAATTAATCATTAATCGTGTAGGGCGTTTAACATGACGTTTAGGACGAGAGTCCTTAAGTACAAGAATATCCCTCGATGAATTGTTTATCGAGTTATAACTCATTTTTTCTTTTTCTTTTGCACGACTTTGCACTTCATCATTTTCTACACTATTGGAATCACTTTGAAATAAGCCATATTACGTGTTATACTATGATCTCTATTACTCGCTGTTACCATAGTTCCTTTTACACTAATCACTTTATATGGTTTTGTATCATACGGCATATCTAGCTTTCCCTCTTTTTTCTTTTTAACGAGAACAGTATCTCCAACCTTTATGAATTGTTCCTTTGCACGTTGATCATGAGCAATTTTCATTTTGCCCTTGGCTAGTGCATCCTTCTGAGCGAGACGTTTATCCGTTACCTTGGCTGGCATGACAGGTAGTGCGATTCTCATAGGACGTCCAAATAAAAGTTCGCCAGGCGACTTGCCCAGTGTTCCATGCGGTGTTGCACGGTAGTTCCTGAGAAAAGCATACATAGCTTGTTTCCAGGATCGTCCTTCGGCATGAGCACAGCGTACAGCTTTCATGAGAGGTTGCATGAATCTCTCGACTTCTCCATTTGCTTGAGGATGTAGTGGCATCACACGGCGGTGTTTGAATCCAATATGCTCAGCAAAGTTGACAAAGTCTTGTCCATTAAATGGCGGTCCATTGTCCGTCTTGACAACTTCAGGAATGCCAAAGTTTGAAAAGATCTTGTCGAGTTTCGGGATGACAGCCTTTGCAGATGTGGAAGTGATGATTTCTACTTCTGGATAACGTGAGTGATCATCAATGACTACCATCAAGTACTCTCCAGTTGGTAGTGGTCCACAGAAGTCCATCGATACTTCCATCCATGGTGCAGCAGGTAGTGGTGAAGGTTGTAGAGGTGTTGGTCTTGAAGTATCCACTGCAGCTTGGCAAGGGACACAGGCATCATGCATGTCCTTAGCTTGACGATCAATGCCAGGAAACCACACCTTTTCTCGTAGCAGCTGTTTGGTCCTTACAAGACCTTGGTGTCCTTGATGTGCAAGCTTCAGAGCACGTTGCTGGAGAACAGCTGGAATGACGATACGAGTACCTCGCAGCACGGTGTCGCGTTGTTGCGTAACACTTAATTCTGTCTGGATGCGTTCAAGTGCTTTGAATGCATCTTGGTCAACTCCTGAGGGTGGGATGCGTGGAAACTTTTTCTTAGTCAATGCATCCACTGTTGCTTGCAGAGTTGGGTCCTCTAGGGTTGCAGTACGGATTTCATCAAGAGTGAGAGCCTTAGGGACTGCATCACAGGTTACAGAGTGTACATATTCCTCGGCAACTTGCTGATGCTTGGTGATGGTGAAACTGTTGGCAGGATGTCGACTGATGTAATCAGCGGGATTGCCTGCACTCGGCTTGTATTTCACCGTAAAGTTGTATGGTTGCAGACGAAGAGCCCATCTCTCAATGCGAGCTGGTGGTTTGGACTTTGGATTATTGAAGATGGTCTCCAACGGTTTGTGGTCAGTGACTATCGTGGTAAAGGGTGCACCAAGCAGATACACATTGAAGTGTTCACAGCCCCATACAAGAGCAAGAGCTTCCTTCTCTGTCTGACTGTATCGTTGCTCAACATCTGTGAGAGAACGGCTGGCATAGGCAATTACTACTCTTGAATCTGGTTGACCAGGTTTGTGTTGGGCTAACACAGCACCTAAACCAACAGGACTAGCATCCACCGTTAACTCAGTGTCCATTGATGGATCAAAGTATGCAGCAGTCGCATTTTCTACTAGTGCATCTTTCACAGCATCAAATGCATTTTGCTCGACATCGCTCCAGTACCATGATGCATTTTTCTTCAGGAGCTCACGTAGAGGCTTCGTAATGGTAGCAAAATCTGGAATGAAGCGAGAACAGTAGTTTGCCATTCCCAGAAAACTATGTACTTCAGTGGATGTTGAAGGAGGTGCAGCATTCTTGATATCTGCAACTTTCTTAGGATCTGGAGACAGACCTTTGTCACTAAGTACATGTCCAAAGAATTCAATTTTATGTTGATTGAACTCACACTTTGCTCGGCTTAGCGTCAAATTCTTTTCTCGTAAGCGTTGCAATGTTGCACGAAGAGCTTTGTCGTGTTCAGCTTGGGTACGGCCATAAACAATGATGTCATCAGACATGTTGTCAGCATTAGGTATATCTTGCAATACCTGGCTGATGATGCTGGAATACTTCAGCAGCACTGTTAATACCAAAACTCAGGCGCTTGTACCTATACAGACCTCGATGTGTCGTAAACGTTGTGATGAATCGACTCTCATCATCAAGTTCAAGCTGATGATAGCCCTTGTTTAAATCTAACTTGCTGAATACAGTTGCACCATTCAAGCGGTAAATCATATCATCTACAGTGGGTGTAGGATGGCGTTCACGCATTATTGCCTTGTTGGGAACACGCATGTCTACACAAATGCGTATCTCATCTGGATTCTTCGGCTTTGGTGGAGTGACAATTGGGCTTACCCATGGTGTTGGGCCTGTTACCGGTTCAATGATATCTAGTTCTATCAGCCTATCCAGTTCGGCATCGACTTTCTTGCGAGTATGGAATGGTTGTCGGCGATGTGGTTGGGCAACTGGAATTACATCTGGGTTGATATGCAGATGTACCTTGCTATCAGTATAACAACCTATGGATTTAAACCGATCAGAAAATTCAGCAACAATAGCATCAACATTGTTTGCAGATTCCACTGCTACAGCATTAGAAAGCTGAAGTAGCCCCAATTTGGTTGAAGTCTTGTAACTGAGTAAAGACTCCTTTGCATTCCTAACAACATGGAATGTAGTAATGAGCATTGCATTCTTTGACTTAATCTCTGCAGTGAAAGTTCCAATCACTGGTAAGGCTACCTTTGAAGCATAGGCAGTGGCTTTGCCATTATAGTTTTCAAGCTTTGGGAATTTTTTTTAAATTTTTCATAGTGGCACTCAGCAATGGTGTCAATGTTTGATCCAGTGTCAATGAGAATTTGAGACAAATGCCAGCAATGTATACTATAGTCTCTGGGTGTTTGGAAGATCATTCCATTTTGTGATTGATTGTACTCCATAATATAATCACATTCACTGTCATCTGAGACTGGTTGTAATGAAATGTTGTCTTGTATATTATTAACATTCTTGATTTGAGGTGCAATATTGTGTTTGCCACCTCGACTCCTATGACTTGATCCTCGTACATTGCTTTATTTATTGATTGTGGTTTTTAGTGCGGAACGACACATAGCACCAAAATGACTAGTTTCTACACTCATAGCACTTCTTACCTTGTGCAGGACAAACATTATCTTGGTGTGGGTAGTCTCCTCCACAATTGTAACATTTATTTATTGACAACCTCTGATGTGAGTCGTTGTGACTGCTTGAGTCTTGTTCCATGACTCCAGTTGTGATGTGGTTCTCGGCTCAATTTAATGTTAGGTTTGGCATGATATCTTCTATGATCATGGTGTCCCCTGAACCTTACATACTTCATGACTGTTAGTAACAGTGGCAGAACCGTTGTTGGCACTGCACTCCATGGACACGAGCATCACGTGCAGCATCTTCCATTCGACGAGCCATATCCAGTATCTGGTAAGAGAACTTTCATCATCAACAAGTTCTAGAGCTCTTCGACGAAGACGTGTAGATGTGCATGTTTCAATTATTTGCTGTTTGATTTCTTGTCAACATCAGCAAACTCACAATGGGCTGCTAAACCCTGCAGACGTGTATGGTATTGATCAACAGTTTCATTAGAGAGTTGTTTTGCTCTCCTGAAATGCATAATTTCCATAGCAGTATTTTGCCTTGGTTTGAAATGCTCAGTTAATTTGGCTTGGCAGTGTCATAATCTTTGGCACCACCAGTATCTTTCAGTGTATCAAAGATGTCACAAACTCTATCACCTGCATAGTGAAGTAGAAAGGCACGCTCTTTCAGCACTTTTGATGTCAGAAACTATCAACAAATTTTCAAACCTTTTAAGCCATTTGACCCACCTCTGTGACAGGTTTGTCTGGTCACAGTCAGGATCAAATGCAGGAAACTGAGGTATATTTGCCATTTTTACTGAATAAATTTAAACTTATCACTTAAAATGTTCCTCAGAATATATAACACTTACTGCACTGTATATGTTATTTAAGAATTCACTGTAATTACTTTAATTTTGCAAAGCACACAAGCATTTTAATGCAAAAGTTCACAACAGTGCACAACACAGCAGCAACTGACTTCTTACCTAGCCCTTGTGTACATGTGTTGTCCTACTCACAGCAACACAGCAGTTGTTAGCAGTGGTACAGCAGTTGTCAGCAGTTGGTACAGCAGTAGGCAGCAGTTGGTACAGCAGTAGGCAGCAGTTGGCAGCAGTAGGCAGCAGTTGGTTCACAGCGTGAAGAATTTTGTAGCACGGAGCGTCGTTTCGTAACCAAAACATCGGGTTTGTACACTGCATCAAAGCGTCGTTTCGTACACAGCGTCGGCAGATTCCTCTCACAGCAACAATCAGCACAGCTTGGGTAGCACACAGCATTGGCCAGCACACAGCAACGGCCAGCACACAGCAACGATCAGCACACAGCACAGTCAGCACACAGCATGGGGTTGCATACAGCATCGGGTATGGTGCTCACAGACAGCTTCTCCTCCTCTCTGGGCGAGACAGCATGCTCCTTCCTTGTGTTTTGTTGAACAAAATACCTGCGTTCCCAGTTCATCCTCGTCGCCAGTGTGGTGTCTGTGTATAGCTGAGATAGTCTTGGTAGTAAGGTTGATGTAAAGTCATTCCTGGTTACTGACTTTAAACATAAATAATTACATGATAGAGTAGCTCCCAAGCTTGGTAGCGTCCTGTGCTGTTGTTTACCTTCTCTAGTGGCGTCCAGCCGCCGCACATAGAAAACGGATGGTACCATTTTCTGTGAACATGACAAAACCCA
>WNGS01159612.1:11105976-11119385 GCA_020271785.1 Procambarus virginalis
TCTGTCCATCGCTGGTTCCAGTCGTTCCATCGCTGGTTCCAGTCGGTCCATCGCTGGTTACAGTCTGTCCATCGCTGGTTACAGTCTGTCCATCGCTGGTTACAGTCTGTCCATCGCTGGTTCCAGTCTGTCCATCGCTGGTTCCAGTCGGTCCATCGCTGGTTACGGTCTGTCCATCGCTGGTTACAGTCTGTCCTTCGCTGGTTACGGTCTGTCCATCGCTGGTTACAGTCGGTCCATCGCTGGTTCCAGTCGGTCCATCGCTGGTTACAGTCTGTCCATCGCTGGTTACAGTCTGTCCTTCGCTGGTTACAGTCGGTCCATCGCTGGTTACGGTCTGTCCATCGCTGGTTACGGTCTGTCCATCGCTGGTTACAGTCTGTCCATCGCTGGTTCCAGTCGGTCCATCGCTGGTTACAGTCTGTCCATCGCTGGTTACAGTCTGTCCATCGCTGGTTACAGTCTGTCCATCGCTGGTTCCAGTCGGTCCATCGCTGGTTCCAGTCGGTCCATCGCTGGTTACAGTCTGTCCATCGCTGGTTACGGTCTGTCCATCGCTGGTTACAGTCTGTCCTTCGCTGGTTACAGTCTGTCCTTCGCTGGTTACGGTCTGTCCATCGCTGGTTCCAGTCGGTCCATCGCTGGTTACAGTCTGTCCATCGCTGGTTCCAGTCGGTCCATCGCTGGTTACAGTCTGTCCATCGCTGGTTACAGTCTGTCCATCGCTGGTTACAGTCTGTCCATCGCTGGTTACAGTCTGTCCATCGCTGGTTACAGTCTGTCCTTCGCTGGTTACAGTCTGTCCATCGCTGGTTACAGTCTGTCCATCGCTGGTTACAGTCTGTCCATCGCTGGTTCCAGTCGGTCCATCGCTGGTTACAGTCTGTCCATCGCTGGTTACAGTCTGTCCATCGCTGGTTACAGTCTGTCCATCGCTGGTTACAGTCTGTCCATCGCTGGTTACAGTCTGTCCATCGCTGGTTACAGTCTGTCCATCGCTGGTTCCAGTCTGTCCATCGCTGGTTCCAGTCTGTCCATCGCTGGTTACGGTCTGTCCATCGCTGGTTACGGTCTGTCCATCGCTGGTTACAGTCTGTCCATCGCTGGTTCCAGTCGGTCCATCGCTGGTTACGGTCTGTCCATCGCTGGTTACAGTCTGTCCATCGCTGGTTCCAGTCTGTCCATCGCTGGTTCCAGTCGGTCCATCGCTGGTTCCAGTCGGTCCATCGCTGGTTACGGTCTGTCCATCGCTGGTTACAGTCTGTCCATCGCTGGTTACGGTCTGTCCATCGCTGGTTCCAGTCTGTCCATCGCTGGTTCCAGTCTGTCCTTTGGTGGGTCCTACTGCTGCAAGTTTGTCTATCATGCTTGGTGTTACAGACTGTCCTTCGCTGGTTACGGTCTGTCCTTCGCTGGTTACAGTCTGTCCTTCGCTGGTTACAGTCTGTCCTTCGCTGGTTCCAGTCGGTCCATCGCTGGTTACAGTCTGTCCTTCGCCGGTTCCAGTCTGTCCTTTGGTGGGTCCTACTGCTGCAAGTTTGTCAATCATGCTTGGTGTTACAGTCTGTCCATCGCTGGTTACAGTCTGTCCATCGCTGGTTACTGTCTGTCCTTCGCTGGTTACTGTCTGTCCATCGCTGGTTACAGTCTGTCCTTCGCTGGTTACTGTCTGTCCATCGCTGGTTACGGTCTGTCCTTCGCTGGTTACGGTCTGTCCATCGCTGGTTACGGTCTGTCCTTCGCTGGTTACGGTCTGTCCTTCGCTGGTTACGGTCTGTCCTTCGCTGGTTCCAGTCTGTCCTTCGCTGGTTACGGTCTGTCCTTCGCTGGTTCCAGTCTGTCCTTCGCTGGTTACGGTCTGTCCATCGCTGGTTCCAGTCGGTCCATCGCTGGTTACAGTCTGTCCTTCGCTGGTTACGGTCTGTCCATCGCTGGTTCCAGTCTGTCCTTCGCTGGTTACGGTCTGTCCTTCGCTGGTTCCAGTCTGTCCTTCGCTGGTTACGGTCTGTCCATCGCTGGTTCCAGTCGGTCCATCGCTGGTTACAGTCTGTCCTTCGCTGGTTACGGTCTGTCCATCGCTGGTTACAGTCTGTCCTTCGCTGGTTACGGTCTGTCCTTCGCTGGTTACGGTCTGTCCATCGCTGGTTACAGTCTGTCCTTCGCTGGTTACGGTCTGTCCTTCGCTGGTTCCAGTCTGTCCTTTGGTGGGTCCTACTGCTGCAAGTTTGTCTATCATGCTTGGTGTTACAGTCTGTCCTTCGCTGGTTACAGTCTGTCCATCGCTGGTTACAGTCTGTCCATCGCTGGTTCCAGTCGGTCCATCGCTGGTTACAGTCTGTCCTTCGCTGGTTACGGTCTGTCCTTCGCTGGTTCCAGTCTGTCCTTCGCTGGTTACGGTCTGTCCTTCGCTGGTTCCAGTCTGTCCTTCGCTGGTTCCAGTCTGTCCTTCGCTGGTTCCAGTCTGTCCTTTGGTGGGTCCTACTGCTGCAAGTTTGTCTATCATGCTTGGTGTTACAGTCTGTCCTTCGCTGGTTACAGTCTGTCCTTCGCTGGTTACAGTCTGTCCATCGCTGGTTACAGTCTGTCCTTCGCTGGTTACGGTCTGTCCTTCGCTGGTTACGGTCTGTCCATCGCTGGTTACAGTCTGTCCTTCGCTGGTTACGGTCTGTCCTTCGCTGGTTCCAGTCTGTCCTTTGGTGGGTCCTACTGCTGCAAGTTTGTCTATCATGCTTGGTGTTACAGTCTGTCCTTCGCTGGTTACAGTCTGTCCATCGCTGGTTACAGTCTGTCCATCGCTGGTTCCAGTCGGTCCATCGCTGGTTACAGTCTGTCCTTCGCTGGTTACAGTCTGTCCTTCGCTGGTTACGGTCTGTCCTTCGCTCGTTACAGTCTGTCCATCGCTGGTTCCAGTCGGGCCATCGCTCGTTACAGTCTGTCCTTCGCTGGTTACGGTCTGTCCATCGCTGGTTCCAGTCTGTCCTACGCTGGTTCCAGTCTGTCCTTTGGTGGGTCCTACTGCTGCAACTTTGTCTATCATGCTTGGTGTTACAGACTGTCCCTCGCCGGTTCCAGTTTGTCCTTCGCTGGTTCCAGTCTGTCCGCTGGTTAAAATATGTTCTTCGGTGGTTCCAGTCTGTCCATCTGTGGCTCCTTCGGCCGTGGTCGGGGTGTGTTCTGTTGAGGTCTTCAGCTCACTTTCATCGTCCGCGGTAGTAGCTACTCCCGGCTTCAGGGTCGGGACGTAGCCAGGGATGGTAGGGCGTTCTCCAGAGGGAATCTCATTGGTGATCTCAGAGGAAAGATCTTGGGTCCCCGGGCTCAATTTGCAGCAAGATCCAAAGTAGAATCTGTCGGAAGAAGTACACCATTAGTGGTGGGTGACGATGTAGCACTTGGAAATGGAATATGAGGACAGGGATCTGGGATGGGAAGGAAGAAAGGAACGGTGCCCAACTGCTTGGACCATCGAGAATCCAACCCCGCCTGCTCAAGAAGTCAAGAAACGAGGCGACCGATCTATCGACGAGTCCAAGTGAATGGGTCTTAAGACGGTCCTAAGGAAAGGCAGTTAAAAGTTCTACAGGTGGTAGAAAGCATGGCTTGGCCAGCAACGTAATCAAACATAAAAGTTTAGATAAAAATGTTACCATATATAGCAAAATATAGACCCCCTTAATAATATTTTTCTTATGAATTTATATAGTGAATCATACCTCTAATAATCAAATAAACAAGATTAATATAGATTTGGCCACCTCTCGGGGGTCTTAGACGGGAGACATCTCCCGTCACGCAGGGTGCAGTCGCACCTCCACAGATCTCCAGTATCAGCTATTGATACTGGTAATGGCTCAAAAGGGTCACCACTTACGGGCTACTCATGCCCGTGCCACCTTTTGGGTGGTTTAATCTTCATCATCGGGGGGGCTTAATAAGTCTACTACGGGCTCACCATAGCCCATGCTACTTGGAATTTTTGTTCCGAGTAGCTGAATCTAAAACAACAACAATAACGGGTGGGATAACCTTCATGAATCAGTCAGATGCATCATTGGCTGCTATTATAACACCAGAGGATGAGTTCGTAGCTCCAGACCTAGAGACACTTCAAGATGTTACACGACCAAAGAAAGTAATTATCAAAAGAAGGTACCATGCCGGGGAGGCTACGTAGCACTGTGAAATGTGCGGGATATTCAAAAGGGGCTAAATATCATTCAGGATGCCAATACGAGAACAAAAGCACATAAGGTGAACAACATCCAAGGTGTCCGATTCACCAAGGATTCTATCGTGGGATAGGTGACCGCGAGGGACAGTCGGGAAGCAAGATGCATGCACATCCTGGAAGTCAGGACATCCAACAAGGATATGCACGACCGTAGGAGGGACAACGCAATTTGGACAATAAGGAGCAGGGCGGCACTCCATTAAGTGACCGTGAGTTAAACATGTATGGCCAATACCTAACCTCGCCAGAGTATTTTCCCGGTGATAAGAGGAAGGCCACGGGGACACACTACGCTTAAGAGCCCGCAGCTTGTTACCAGTAACAGAAGACAAGCGATCCTGCCAACGGGCACGGATCAAACAAACATCTACCGCATCCGGGCTACTCATGCCCGTGCCACCTCCGGGGCTACTCATGCCCGTGCCACCTCTTGTGTTTGCATAGTCTTGAACAACAGATGCAACATGTCAAGCTAATTTGAGATAATAAAAATTCATCCCAATATTGTATATATTTTAGTGATGTCTCAGTGTCAATAATATACATTAATATATTCAAACGTTTGCTTCAAACGTCTGTTTATGCGTAACATTAATACATTAGTTATTGACTATTATTAGTCATAATTCCGTTATTGACACTACGTCACGGGAGAGGAGTCAAACGAGGACCGTAAATATTGAGACTGAATAAAGGTGTATCTGTTTCACAATAATTAAAGTTTTGCACTTTACCGCACGGCAAATAGTCTTAATAAAATGATCGTCCTGCTGTTAAACTTCATCGTTATCCGACCAATCGTTTCATTCCGGACGGTAGAGCGACGGTCTCGCTTCATGCAGGTCGGCGTTTAATCCCCGACCGTCCAAGTGGTTGGGCACCATTCCCTTCCTCCCATTCCATCCCAAATCCTTATTCTGACCCATTCCAAGTGATCTGACAATTACCTACCTTCATCTTCCCCGTCAATGCGTCTCCATTCCTCAGTTATTTAGGTTCGGTCTCGTCAGCGTGCTGGACCCCCCCCCCAGGGGGTAGGCCACCACCCTCTAACATTACTAATCACCCAACATCAAGTTGATTGACATTTGTAATATTTTTAACTACTGACAACAACCTGTCCATGTATTAACAATGGTCACTGACGAAACAATTCCAGTTGATGGGGACAAGAAGCCTGTCCCCAAAGGATAAGCACCTCCAAAGGATACCTGATCGACCAGGCTGTGACTCATACATCAGGTTGCGAGCAGCCGCGTCCAACGGCCTGGTTGACCAGTCCAGCAACAAGGAGGGCTGGTCGAGGACCGGCCCGCGGGGACGAAAAGCCCCGAAATCATTTCTGATAAGGTATCTATTTTAGGTATATTCTATAGGGTATCAGGTGAAAGGAAACGTGTCCAAACGTTTCTGCCCAGCCCAGGGGTGGAACTCGAGCCCCTCGGCTGTAGTCGAGGACGTAGACGGTGGTTACAATTAAGATAATGGTGATACCTGCTTGATGGGGTTCTGGGAGTTCTTCTACTCCCCAAGCCCGGCCCGAGGCCAGGCTTGACTTGTGAGAGTTTGGTCCATCAGCCTGTTGCTTGGAGCGGCCCGCAGGCCCATATACCCATCACAGCCCGGTTGGTCCGGCACTCCTTGAGGAAAATAATCTAGTTTTTTCTTGTAGATGTCCACGGTTGTTCCGGCAATATGTCTGATGCTCGCTGGTCTGACGTTGAACAACCGTGGACCTCTGATGTTTAAACAGTGTTCTCTGATTGTGCCTATGGCACCTCTGCTCTTCACTGGTTCTATTCTGCATTTTCTTCCATATCGTTCACTCCAGTACGTTGTTATTTTACTGTGCAGATTTGGGACCTGGCCCTCCAGTATTTTCCACGTGTATATTATTTGGTATCTCTCTCGTCTCTTTTCTAGGAGTACATTTGGAGAGCTTTGAGATGATCCCAATAATTTAGGTGCTTTATCTCGTCTATGCGTGCCGTATATGTTCTCTATATTCCCTCTATTTTTAGCAGTCTCTCCTGCACTGAAGGGGGAAGTGAGTACTGAGCAGTACTCAAGACGCGACAACACCGGGTGAAAAAAATTTTCAGAAATAGTAAGACAAACTTCTACAAGGCCTACCGGACCAAACAGACTGTAGTGGGCACTGCAGGCCCGCAAGGCACTCCCAGTAACAGCTTTCTGGACCAAGTTATTGCAGGACTGGCCCCAGGCTGGACCAGGGGAGTAGCAGAACTCTCAAGACCCTCTCCAAGTACACTCCAGGTAATGCACCTGTTTAGGACTCACCTGTCAATACAGGTGTCGAGGTGAGTACCGTTGGCCTTCATACAGTCCCAGGCGAACATGCACACACCTGTCTCCTTGTGCTTGGACACGCACGGGAGGCGCCGGATGTTGCGTCCATAGCCTGTGGGTGAGGGGAGACGGGTGAGGTCACGGTGTGGGTGAGGGGAGACGGGTGAGGTCACGGTGTGGGTGAGGGGAGACGGGTGAGGTCACGGTGTGGGTGAGGGGTGACGGGTGAGATCACGGTGTGGGTGAGGGGAGACGGGTGAGGTCACAGTGTGAGTGAGGGGAGACGGGTGAGGTCACAGTGTGGGTGAGGTCACGGTGTGGGTGAGGGGAGACGGGTGAGGTCACGGTGTGGGTGAGGGGAGACGGGTGAGGTCACGGTGTGGGTGAGGGGTGACGGGTGAGATCACGGTGTGGGTGAGGGGAGACGGGTGAGGTCACAGTGTGGGTGAGGGGAGACGGGTGAGGTCACAGTGTGGGTGAAGGGAGAGGCAGGTTTGGCCCCTCAGGACAACCAGCAGACTAACAGTCTACAATTATTATGACTCTTAGATATATAATGTATTGAATGTCTAAACTTAGTTAAAAATTAAGTCAAATATGAATAGTTTTTCATTTGAAACTTGAATAATTCTAGCTCATATAACCTCTAGTTTTACTAAAAAAATTGTTTTATAATATACTAGAATTGTTTTATTAATTAATAAATTAGAATAGAAAATTAACAATTTTGACTTATGTTGTTTGCTGATATTGTTTAAGATTTAACTATTTGGAACAACATTTTAAAACCAGATGGCCTATTGAAAGCCCTAAAACGAATATTTAATCTTAAAAAATATATCAATATATTTTACCGTAAAAAACATTATGCCAATAAGTATGCAAACATTTTTAGTAGATCATCATATTTGAATTATTGATGAAAGTTTTCACTTAACGATATGTTAATTAATCAGTGATACGCATTATAATATTCAATTTTATTTAATAATGTTTTACTGTGAAATGCACTGCCGTTTTAGGGTTTTACATTTATTTTTATTTTGAATGAAATAAAAATTATATGGTATTGTGTTATGCAGGAATATATTAATTTTGCATTCACCTCCACCTCCCTGACCACACCCCCACCTCCAACACCACACCTCCACCTCCCTGACCACACCCACACCTCCAACACCACACCTCCACCTCCCTGACCTCACCCCCACCTCCAACACTCATAACAAAAACACTATTCATTAATTACTCAAAATAATCCTTGGACAATTTCTCTTGTTTTATCCCAAAAAAAAAGGTTAAAAATATTAGTAATGGTGAAGCACCAGAAGGCGTTACCTAGGCGGGGCGTTGCGTTATTGTCCGGCTGCACCACCGGACTGTTAAAGTGGCGGGGGGGGGGGGGGAGTAGGGGGGCAGCGTGTACAAGGGGTGCAGCTGGCAAGACTACAACAACAACAGACAAGTGGATCCTACCATAGCGACTACCTCTGAGGTACGGGAACGGGTGAGTGGCGCAGAGGGTCACCAGCACCAGGTTGATCACCACTTGTGCCTGGCCTAATGTTGACCAGCTCCACGGACGCATGGTGACCACTGCCTGGTGATGGGGTGACGGCTCCCTGGTGATGGGGTGACGGCTCCCTGGTGATGGGGTGACGGCTCCCTGGTGATGGGGTGACGGCTCCCTGGTGATGGGGTGACGGCTCCCTGGTGATGGGGTGACGGTGGACGGATCCCTGGAGACAGGTGTGTGTGACGGATGAACGTAGTATCACTCTAAGACTCACACAGATGCTGCAGGAGTCTGCGGAGGTGAGATAAGATGAGTGATGCTGCGACAAGACACTAATATTAAGAACAAAGATTATAATAACAATTAACAATAATAATGACATTATTAAACAATAACAGTAAATAGTCCACTCAACAAATCCTGATTTAAATTCTCCCGGATTTAATTTGATAATAAATTAGGATTTAGCATATAATACATGGGTGGTTCACTTAGCTTAATGTGAGCATTTGCAAATCATATTAAATATATATTGTATTCAAGTAATAAAACAATACTTTAAATAATACCAATCGCGAGAGCAGCGAGGCTTTGGTGGAGGTTAGAAATTAGTAGAAATTACCTGAAACGTTTCCTGTGGAATTGGGACACAGAAGGCTAAGGTTCAGCCCTATTAACACATAGACCAGGGCCCCCTACCTCCCATTTCACCTCCTACTAATACCCATAATAACACATTTCGTAATTACCAGCCTCTCCAATTGCGTGCATTCTACCCCAATTTATAAATCAAGTTGACAATACGAATGTTGAAATCGAGGAAATGTAATTGTGTCCATTACTCATGGAGCAAAATTGGGATTGGGTGGGCTTCACAGCATCAAATTGGCACAGACAATCCGAAAATTGGTACGAATTAGTGCCATATGGGTCGGCAGGGCTCTGAAAACCTTCGGGATTCTGATGTTCTCCCAGTGGCTCGGAGAATAAAGCCTAGTAAACCGTCTTCATAAAGCCTAGTAAACCCTCTTCATAAAGCCTAGTAAACCGTCATCATAAAGCCTGGTAAACCCTCTTCATAAAGCCTAGTAAACCCACTTCATATAGCCTAGTAAACCCTCTTCATAAAGCCTAGTAAACCCGCTTCATAAAGCCTAGTAAACCCCATTCATAGAGCCTAGTAAACCCGCTTCATAAAGCCTAGTAAACCCCTCTTCATAAAGCCTAGTAAACCCCTCTTCATAAAGCCTAGTAAACCGTCATCATAAAGCCTAGTAAACCGTCATCATAAAGCCTAGTAAACCGTCATCATAAAGCCTAGTAAACCATCATCATAAAGCCTAGTAAACCGTCATCATAAAGCCTAGTAAACCGTCATCATAAAGCCTGGTAAACCGTCTTCATAAAGGTTTACAGAAATGTCAAGAAGAATATTTTGCTTCTTGGGGTCGCTTCCCCGACCACTAACCCGAGGAAGCTCTCCTCTGCAGGCTGTTGCAGTCTTATTATAGCAAGCTGCACACATATGAGCGGACAGGATAGGAGCCGATATGTGAGGACGGAAGAGAAAGGCCTGGTGGCCAACTATGAGAACCATCGAGGGATCGAACGCCGACCCTGCAAGACAGAAGGCCTTCACAACACCAACGACTCCAAACAGATGCCCTCACATAAGGAGAATAACAAGGTGTTACTAAATTATTTAAGATCAGCAATTTCCGTGGCGATCTTGACATGGAGAAATACTTAACATCGCATATAATCAGAGCCCAGTGAAGACTTGATGATTATAGGCCAGGGAAAACCTTCCTATCGCAACAAAACATCTATTTACTGCAGGATTATAGACAACTTTGTGCAGCTTAACGAGTGATATAATTCTTGGTAATATATTACGTTTATATCTTTAAACGAGTTGTAGTCTTCAAAACCGCGTTTTTCCCTGTAGGCCGTGACAATGACCTTTCTGTGAACCAACAGCCTGGCTTGGCTCTGATGGTCTACTGGGGAATGCTTGCTATTAAATTCCTTTGTTAACTAACAACAGAGTCATTGATAATGGATAGACAGACAGACCTCAGTACTTGGTCTCAAGACTTTAAGATTAGGTCCCAAAAGTGGGACCCAAGCCTAAATAAATATAATAAATATATATATTTACTTATATAATTCTAGAATTGCAACTCATAAAAGTATTTAATAATAAAAACAACAATGTTAATTTATCTAACAATGTAGAAAAAACTTGGAATTTAATAAAAAAAAAAGTATCTTTATCTCTAAAATATAATGTATATTTGAAGCTAGATAGCAGCACCAACTTTCCAGCGTGATTACTGAGGGGTAGGTGCCCAACATGGACGGATTGAGATCGGCCCCACTGCTCCCATTTAAAATGTGTTCGGATCCCATACCTTATGAAGTTGCCGGAGAGTCGGAAATATGTTCAGAAATCTCAAGTCGGAAATCGGAAAAATTACTTGTACATATTATATCATAAAACACTACACACAGTTGTCGGCAAAATTGAAAAGAAAAAGAGGTTCAACTTATCATAGTTTGCCCAAAATTAGTCAAGGAAATGGTATGAACGTCAGACCATAGAAAACTGTCGCTGACAGTCGGTTCACACACTTTAGTACACCAGTTTAGTGACGCCGAGAGCGCCCAGGAGGATGGGTTGCGTTGCGAGATGTGTTGACATGTGCCGGGATGATGTGTTGACATGTGCCGGGATGATGTGTTGACATGTGCCGGGATGATGCGTTGACATGTGCCGGGATGATGCGTTGACATGTGCCGGGATGATGCGTTGACATGTGCCGGGATGATGCGTTGACATGTGCCGGGATGATGTGTTGACATGTGCCGGGATGATGTGTTGACATGTGCCGGGATGATGTGTTGACATGTGCCGGGATGATGCGTTGACATGTGCCGGGATGATGCGTTGACATGTGCCGGGATGATGTGTTGACATGTGCCGGGATGATGCGTTGACATGCGCTGTGATGCTGTATTGACATACGCTGTGATGCTACACTGACATGCGCTGTGATGCTGCACTGACATGCGCTGGGATGCTGTATTGACATGCGCTGTGATGCTGCACTGACATGCGCTGTGATGCTGTATTGACATGCGCTGTGATGCTGTATTGACATACGCTGTGATGCTGCACTGACATGCGCTGTGATGCTGCACTGACATGCGCTGGGATGCTGCACTGACATGCGCTGTGATGCTGCACTGACATGCGCTGTGATGCTGCACTGACATGCGCTGTGATGCTGTATTGACATGCGCTGTGATGCTGCACTGACATGCGCTGTGATGCTGTATTGACATGCGCTGTGATGCTGTATTGACATACGCTGTGATGCTGCACTGACATGCGCTGTGATGCTGTATTGACATGCGCTGGGATGATGCACTGACATGCGCTGTGATGCTGCACTGACATGCGCTGTGATGCTGTATTGACATGCGCTGTGATGCTGCACTGACATGCGCTGTGATGCTGTATTGACATGCGCTGTGATGCTGTATTGACATACGCTGTGATGCTGCACTGACATGCGCTGTGATGCTGCACTGACATGCGCTGTGATGCTGTATTGACATGCGCTGTGATGCTGTATTGACATACGCTGTGATGCTGTATTGACATGCGCTGTGATGCTGTATTGACATGCGCTGGGATGATGCGTTGACATGCGCTGTGATGCTGCATTGACATGCGCTGGGATGCTGCATTGACATGCGCTGTGATGCTGTATTGACATACGCTGTGATGCTGTATTGACATGCGCTGTGATGCTGTATTGACATGCGCTGTGATGCTGTATTGACATGCGCTGTGATGCTGTATTGACATACGCTGTGATGATGCACTGACATGCGCTGGGATGATGCTCGAGAATGTATTTTCCCATCTACTATCGTCATTTCTCAATCTTTTTCTTGTATTTTTTGTTGCCGGGTCGACCTAAGCAGATTGAGAGTGGCATAGTTGATACAAATGTTTAAAACTGACTATCATATATGATCATCTATATGATGATTATAAGACGTGAATCATCCATACAAATCATGCTATATGAGGATACTGTTTGAGCTTGAGGCGAGAGACACACTCGCTGGTAAAATACTCGATATTCAAGTGTTACGCTAGTTTCAAGTAGCACTCGAAACACTGAACTATGTATGCTGATGCTTGAACAGGGTGTAGACATGCACTCTCCCGAGGCCCTCCAAGTGAGGGAGGCCCTCCAGGTGAGGGAGGCCCTCCAGGTGAGGGAGGCCCTCCAGGTGAGAGAGGCCCTCCAGGTGAGGGAGGCCCTCCAAGTGAGGGAGGCCCTCCAAGTGAGGGAGGCCCTCCAAGTGAGGGAGGCCCTCCAGGTGAGGGAGGCCCTCCAGGTGAGGGAGGCCCTCCAGGTGAGGGAGGCCCTCCAGGTGAGGGAGGCCCTCCAGGTGAGAGAGGCTCTCCAGGTGAGGGAGGCCCTCCAAGTGAGGGAGGCCCTCCAAGTGAGGGAGGCCCTCCAGGTGAGGGAGGCCCTCCAGGTGAGGGAGGCCCTCCAGGTGAGGGAGGCCCTCCAGGTGAGGGAGGCCCTCCAGGTGAGGGAGGCCCTCCAGGTGAGAGAGGCTCTCCAGGTGAGGGAGGCCCTCCAGGTGAGGGAGGCCCTCCAGGTGAGGGAGGCTCTCCAGGTGAGGGAGGCCCTCCAGGTGAGGGAGGCCCTCCAGGTGAGAGAGGCCCTCCAGGTGAGGGAGGCCCTCCAGGTGAGGGAGGCCCTCCAGGTGAGGGAGGCCCTCCAGGTGAGAGAGGCCCTCCAGGTGAAGGAGGCCCTCCAGGTGAGGGAGGCCCTCCAGGTGAGGGAGGCCCTCCAGGTGAGAGGGCCCTCCAGGTGAGGGAGGCCCTCCAGGTGAGGGAGGCCCTCCAGGTGAGGGAGGCCCTCCAGGTGAGGGAGACTCTCCAGGTGAGGGAGGCCCTCCAGGTGAGGAGACTCTCCAGGTGAGGGAGGCCCTCCAGGTGAGGGAGGCCCTCCAGGTGAGAGAGGCCCTCCAGGTGAAGGAGGCCCTCCAGGTGAGGGAGGCCCTCCAGGTGAGGGAGGCCCTCCAGGTGAGAGAGGCCCTCCAGGTGAGGGAGGCCCTCCAGGTGAGGGAGGCCCTCCAGGTGAGGGAGGCCCCCAGGTGAGGGAGGCCCTCCAGGTGAGGGAGACTCAACCATCCCTTCCACCTTGGTCATGAACGAGTGAGTCCGTCTGGAGCCCGAGGTGGTGGTGTTGAACTCTGCCAGGAGCAATAGTCCAGGGTCAAGCACTTCTCCCCCCCCCCCCCCCCTCTCTCTCTCTC
>WNGS01159612.1:11119410-11133488 GCA_020271785.1 Procambarus virginalis
ACAACAGAACCCATTCACCGACATATATACGAGTAAAAAGGAATTCATCCACGAATGTGCCCCCATACCCACTCATGGAGGCCACAATTAGAGGCAGGACACCCAACAGGAAGCTATATCGCCGATCATGCCGGGGACCCCCTAGGTGGTGCGTCGTGAGTATACGCCCAACAAACGCCAACTTAAGAACCGTCAGTCCGTCGAGATCAGGATCAGCGACGAAAGGGGGATTGACAATAAAAGGTTCCCCCTGCGCTCTCGACGTTGGGTACCTACAGTTCTACGGGTGCAAGAGTATTGCCTCCTCAAGCACCCGGGCGTCAAAATAGAAAGTACCAAGAAAGATCCAAAACAGCAAAAGGTCGGCAGGAAACGACAAGCAGATAGGAGAAGAGGGGGGAGAAAAACGAAACAGAAGGAAACAGTTGAAAAGGTGCTCGGTCATAATTGGAGAGGAGGCAGGGGAGCACAAGGCTAGAAAAAGGACAGAGGACTGTCCCAAGGAGCATCACACATACCGGCAGCCGCCCACTAAGCCCCCCTCATGGCATCAACGGAGCTGAGCGGGGAGGGTGGAACCTCAAGATAAGAAGGGAAGGTTAGTACTACTGTCTTTGTAATTCGACGTGTTTAGCCTGTCAATAGGTCATCTTGCGCAAGTAATGTTGATGTTTCTGTCGTTTCAGGCATTTCCGTTACCGTTGTCGCTTCAGGTTGCTCTGTTGCACTTGGTGTTGCAGGCTTGACCGCTGGGCCTATTGCTGCGATTTTGTCTATTATGGTTGGTGTTGCAGGCTGCTCTGTTGCACTTGGTGTTGCAGGTTGCTCTGTTGCACTGGTGTTGAAGGCTTCTCTGTTGCACTTGGTGTTGCAGGTTTCTCTGTTGCACTTGGTGTTGAAGGCTTCTCTGTTGCACTAGGTGTTGCAGGCTTGACTGCTGGGCCTATTGCTGCAACTTTGTCTATTATGGTTGGTGTTGCAGGTTGCTCTGTTGCACTTGGTGTTTGGCCTATTACTGCGATCTTGTCAGTTATGCCTGGTGGTGTAGGGATGTCCGTTGGAGTAGGCTTCTCTGTTGACTCTAAGATATCCTCGGTCACCCCAGTTAACTCTGTAATAGTCGACTCAATGTGGTTTCTTCAGTGTGAGTTACAGGAGATTCAGATAACTCCGACGAGCCAGTTTCTTGGATTGTGGTAGTAACTGTGGTGCCAGTTTCCGGTACTGAATGGGTATTGTTTTGTGTATCTTCAAGTGCTGGAAAAGTCGTATGACCCACAGAGCCCGACACTGCTTCCGTGCCTTCTTCTGGCGAGGCTGCTGTTGGTTCTTTGGCTGTGGTTTCGGTAGCAGGAGCGCTAACAGGCGTGGCAGACTCCAGATCAGGGAGGGTAGGTTCAGTCTCTGGAAGAGTAGCTCCTCCTTGAGGAGTGGCGGCACTTCCAGGAGAGACTGTAGTGCTCCCAGCAACAGCGGGGCTCTCAGGACCCTGGGGCTCTGTGATGCCCGGAACGGTCACGTCAGTGTGTGTTGGCTCCGGATCAACAGCAACGCTCGCTTCAGTCGCTGTGGAGGCTTCATCGGGGCTGGTGTCCCCTTGATCTTCAACAGTTGTTCCAGTCTGTGTAACTGGAGATCCAGGAAGTGCATCAGTGGTTCCAGTCTGTCCATCGCTGTTTACGGTCTGTCCTTCGCTGGTTACAGTCTGCCCTTCGCTGGTTACGGTCTGTCCTTCGGTGGTTACGGTCTGTCCTACGCTGGTTCCAGTCTGTCCTACACTGGTTCCAGTCTGTCCTACGCTGGTTCCAGTCTGTCCATCGCTGGTTCCAGTCTGTCCATCGCTAGTTCCAGTCTGTCCATCGCTGGTTCCAGTCTGTCCATCGCTGGTTCCAGTCTGTCCATCGCTGGTTACAGTCTGTCCTTCGCTGGTTACGGTCTGTCCTTCACTGGTTACGGTCTGTCCATCGCTGGTTCCAGTCGGTCCATCGCTGGTTACAGTCTGTCCTTCGCTGGTTCCAGTCTGTCCTTTGGTGGGTCCTACTGATGCAAGTTTGTCTATCATGCTTGGTGTTACAGACTGTCCTTCGCTGGTTATAGTCTGTCCATCGCTGGTTACAGTCTGTCCTTCACTGGTTCCAGTCGGTCCATCGCTGGTTACAGTCTGACCATCGCTGGTTCCAGTCGGTCCATCGCTGGTTACAGTCTGCCCTTCGCTGGTTACAGTCTGTCCTTCGCTGGTTACGGTCTGTCCTTCGCTGGTTACAGTCTGTCCTTCGCTGGTTACAGTCTGTCCTTCGCTGGTTACGGTCTGTCCTTCGCTGGTTACGGTCTGTCCTACGCTGGTTACGGTCTGTCCTTCGCTGGTTACGGTCTGTCCTTCGCTGGTTACAGTCTGTCCTTCGCTGGTTACAGTCTGTCCTTCGCTGGTTACAGTCTGTCCATCGCTGGTTACAGTCTGTCCATCGCTGGTTACAGTCTGTCCATCGCTGGTTACGGTCTGTCCTTCGCTGGTTACGGTCTGTCCTTCGCTGGTTACAGTCTGTCCTTCGCTGGTTACAGTCTGTCCATCGCTAGTTCCAGTCTGTCCATCGCTGGTTCCAGTCTGTCCATCGCTGGTTACAGTCTGTCCATCGCTGGTTCCAGTCTGTCCTTCGCTGGTTACAGTCTGTCCTTCGCTGGTTCCAGTCGGTCCATCGCTGGTTACAGTCTGACCATCGCTGGTTCCAGTCGGTCCATCGCTGGTTACAGACTGTCCATCGCTGGTTCCAGTCGGTCCATCGCTGGTTACAGTCTGTCCTTCGCTGGTTCCAGTCTGTCCTTTGGTGGGTCCTACTGCTGCAAGTTTGTCTATCATGCTTGGTGTTACAGACTGTCCATCGCTGGTTACAGTCTGTCCCTCGCTGGTTGCGGTCTGTCCTTCGCTGGTTACAGTCTGTCCATCGCTGGTTACAGTCTGTCCATCGCTGGTTACAGTCTGTCCATCGCTGGTTACAGACTGTCCTTCGCTGGTTACAGTCTGTCCTTCGCTGGTTACAGTCTGTCCTTCGCTGGTTACAGTCTGTCCTTCGCTGGTTACGGTCTGTCCTTCGCTGGTTACGGTCTGTCCTTCGCTGGTTACAGTCTGTCCTTCGCTGGTTCCAGTCTGTCCATCGCTGGTTACAGTCTGTCCATCGCTGGTTACAGTCTGTCCTTCGCTGGTTACAGTCTGTCCTTCGCTGGTTATGGTCTGTCCTTCGCTGGTTATGGTCTGTCCTTCGCTGGTTACAGTCTGTCCTTCGCTGGTTATGGTCTGTCCTTCGCTGGTTACAGTCTGTCCTTTGGTGGGTCCTACTGCTGCAAGTTGTCTATCATGCTTGGTGTTACAGACTGTCCATCGCTGGTTACAGTCTGTCCATCGCTGGTTACAGTTTGTCCTTCGCTGGTTCCAGTCTGTCCTTCGCTGGTTCCAGTCTGTCCTTCGCTGGTTACAGTCTGTCCTTCGCTGGTTACAGTCTGTCCTTCGTTGGTTACAGTCTGTCCTTCGCTGGTTACAGTCTGTCCTTCGCTGGTTACAGTCTGTCCTTCGCTGGTTACAGTCTGTCCTTCGCTGGTTACAGTCTGTCCTTCGCTGGTTCCAGTCGGTCCATCGCTGGTTACGGTCTGTCCTTCGCTGGTTACAGTCTGTCCATCGCTGGTTACAGTCTGTCCTTCGCTGGTTCCAGTCTGTCCTTTGGTGGGTCCTACTGCTGCAAGTTTGTCTATCATGCTTGGTGTTACAGACTGTCCCTCGCTGGTTACAGTCTGTCCCTCGCTGGTTACAGTCTGTCCATCGCTGGTTACGGTCTGTCCATCGCTGGTTACAGTCTGTCCATCGCTGGTTACGGTCTGTCCATCGCTGGTTACAGTCGGTCCATCGCTGGTTACAGTCTGTCCATCGCTGGTTACAGTCTGTCCTTCGCTGGTTCCAGTCGGTCCATCGCTGGTTCCAGTCGGTCCATCGCTGGTTACAGTCTGTCCATCGCTGGTTACAGTCTGTCCTTCGCTGGTTCCAGTCGGTCCATCGCTGGTTACAGTCTGTCCATCGCTGGTTACGGTCTGTCCATCGCTGGTTACGGTCTGTCCATCGCTGGTTACGGTCTGTCCATCGCTGGTTACGGTCTGTCCATCGCTGGTTACGGTCTGTCCATCGCTGGTTACGGTCTGTCCATCGCTGGTTCCAGTCGGTCCATCGCTGGTTACAGTCTGTCCATCGCTGGTTACAGTCTGTCCTTCGCTGGTTCCAGTCGGTCCATCGCTGGTTACAGTCTGTCCTTCGCTGGTTACAGTCTGTCCATCGCTGGTTACAGTCTGTCCATCGCTGGTTACGGTCTGTCCATCGCTGGTTACGGTCTGTCCATCGCTGGTTACAGTCTGTCCATCGCTGGTTACGGTCTGTCCTTCGCTGGTTACAGTCTGTCCATCGCTGGTTACAGTCTGTCCTTCGCTGGTTCCAGTCTGTCCTTTGGTGGGTCCTACTGCTGCAAGTTTGTCTATCATGCTTGGTGTTACAGACTGTCCTTCGCTGGTTACAGTCTGTCCATCGCTGGTTACAGTCTGTCCATCGCTGGTTACAGTCTGTCCTTCGCTGGTTCCAGTCTGTCCTTTGGTGGGTCCTACTGCTGCAAGTTTGTCTATCATGCTTGGTGTTACAGACTGTCCTTCGCTGGTTACAGTCTGTCCTTCGCTGGTTACAGTCTGTCCATCGCTGGTTACAGTCTGTCCTTCGCTGGTTACAGTCTGTCCTTCGCTGGTTACAGTCTGTCCTTCGCTGGTTACAGTCTGTCCTTCGCTGGTTACAGTCTGTCCTTCGCTGGTTACAGTTTGTCCTTCGCTGGTTACAGTCTGTCCTTCGCTGGTTACAGTCTGTCCTTCGCTGGTTACAGTCTGTCCTTCGCTGGTTACAGTCTGTCCTTCGCTGGTTACAGTTTGTCCTTCGCTGGTTACAGTCTGTCCTTCGCTGGTTACAGTCTGTCCTTCGCTGGTTCCAGTCTGTCCTTTGGCGGGTCCTACTGCTGCAAGTTTGTCTATCATGCTTGGTGTTACAGACTGTCCTTCGCTGGTTACAGTCTGTCCATCGCTGGTTACAGTCTGTCCTTCGCTGGTTACAGTCTGTCCATCGCTGGTTCCAGTCTGTCCATCGCTGGTTCCAGTCGGTCCATCGCTGGTTCCAGTCGGTCCATCGCTGGTTACAGTCTGTCCTTCGCTGGTTATGGTCTGTCCTTCGCTGGTTACAGTCTGTCCATCGCTGGTTACAGTCTGTCCTTCGCTGGTTACGGTCTGTCCTTCGCTGGTTACGGTCTGTCCTTCGCTGGTTATGGTCTGTCCTTCGCTGGTTACAGTCTGTCCATCGCTGGTTACAGTCTGTCCATCGCTGGTTACAGTCTGTCCTTCGCTGGTTCCAGTCTGTCCATCGCTGGTTCCAGTCTGTCCATCGCTGGTTCCAGTCTGTCCATCGCTGGTTCCAGTCTGTCCATCGCTGGTTACAGTCTGTCCTTCGCTGGTTATGGTTTGTCCTTCGCTGGTTATGGTCTGTCCTTCGCTGGTTACAGTCTGTCCTTCGCTGGTTACGGTCTGTCCATCGCTGGTTACAGTCTGTCCTTCGCTGGTTACAGTCTGTCCTTCGCTGGTTACGGTCTGTCCTACGCTGGTTACAGTCTGTCCATCGCTGGTTACAGTCTGTCCATCGCTGGTTACAGTCTGTCCGTCGCTGGTTCCAGTCTGTCCTTTGGTGGGTCCTACTGCTGCAAGTTTGTCTATCATGCTTGGTGTTACAGACTGTCCTTCGCTGGTTACAGTCTGTCCTTCGCTGGTTACAGTCTGTCCATCGCTGGTTACAGTCTGTCCTTCGCTGGTTACGGTCTGTCCTTCGCTGGTTACGGTCTGTCCTTCGCTGGTTACGGTCTGTCCTTCGCTGGTTACAGTCTGTCCTTCGCTGGTTACAGTCTGTCCTTCGCTGGTTACGGTCTGTCCATCGCTGGTTCCAGTCGGTCCATCGCTGGTTACAGTATGTCCTTCGCTGGTTACGGTCTGTCCTTCGCTGGTTCCAGTCTGTCCTTCGCTGGTTACGGTCTGTCCTTCGCTGGTTACGGTCTGTCCTTCGCTGGTTACGGTCTGTCCTTCGCTGGTTACAGTCTGTCCTTCGCTGGTTACGGTCTGTCCTTCGCTGGTTCCAGTCTGTCCTTCGCTGGTTACGGTCTGTCCTTCGCTGGTTCCAGTCGGTCCTTCGCTGGTTCCAGTCTGTCCTTCGCTGGTTCCAGTCTGTCCTTTGGTGGGTCCTACTGCTGCAAGTTTGTCTATCATGCTTGGTGTTACAGTCTGTCCTTCGCTGGTTCCAGTCTGTCCTTCGCTGGTTACAGTCTGTCCATCGCTGGTTACAGTCTGTCCTTCACTGGTTACGGTCTGTCCTTCGCTGGTTACGGTCTGTCCTTCGCTGGTTACAGTCTGTCCTTCGCTGGTTCCAGTCTGTCCTTCGCTGGTTACGGTCTGTCCTTCGCTGGTTCCAGTCTGTCCTTCGCTGGTTACGGTCTGTCCTCGCTGGTTCCAGTCTGTCCTTCGCTGGTTACGGTCTGTCCTTCGCTGGTTCCAGTCGGTCCTTCGCTGGTTCCAGTCTGTCCTTCGCTGGTTCCAGTCTGTCCTTTGGTGGGTCCTACTGCTGCAAGTTGTCTATCATGCTTGGTGTTACAGTCTGTCCTTCGCTGGTTCCAGTCTGTCCTTCGCTGGTTACAGTCTGTCCATCGCTGGTTACAGTCTGTCCTTCACTGGTTACGGTCTGTCCTTCGCTGGTTACGGTCTGTCCATCGCTGGTTACAGTCTGTCCTTCGCTGGTTACGGTCTGTCCTTCGCTGGTTCCAGTCTGTCCTTTGGTGGGTCCTACTGCTGCAAGTTTGTCTATCATGCTTGGTGTTACAGTCTGTCCTTCGCTGGTTCCAGTCTGTCCATCGCTGGTTCCAGTCGGTCCATCGCTGGTTACAGTCTGTCCTTCGCTGGTTACGGTCTGTCCTTCGCTGGTTACGGTCTGTCCTTCGCTCGTTACAGTCTGTCCATCGCTGGTTCCAGTCGGGCCATCGCTCGTTACAGTCTGTCCTTCGCTGGTTACGGTCTGTCCATCGCTGGTTCCAGTCTGTCCTTTGGTGGGTCCTACTGCTGCAACTTTGTCTATCATGCTTGGTGTTACAGACTGTCCCTCGCCGGTTCCAGTTTGTCCTTCGCTGGTTCCAGTCTGTCCGCTGGTTAAAATATGTTCTGTGGTTCCAGTCTGTCCATCTGTGGCTCCTTCGGCCGTGGTCGGGGTGTGTTCTGTTGAGGTCTTCAGCTCACTTTCATCGCCCGCGGTAGTAGCTACTCCGGCTTCAGGGTCGGGACGTAGCCAGGGATGGTAGGGCGTTCTCCAGAGGGAATCTCATGGTGATCTCAGAGGAAAGATCTTGGGTCCCCGGCTCAATTTGCAGCAAGATCCGAAGTAGAATCTGTCGGAAGAAGTACACCATTAGTGGTGGGTGACGATGTAGCACTTGGAAATGGAATATGAGGACGCCTGCTCAAGAAGTCAAGAAACGAGGCGACCGATCTATCGATGAGTCCAAGTGAATGGGTCTTAAGACGGTCCTAAGGAAGGCAGTTAAAGTTCTACAGGTGGTAGAAAGCATGGCTTGGCCAGCAACGTAATCAAACATAAAAGTTTAGATAAAAATGTTACCATATATAGCAAATATAGACCCCCTTAATAATAATTTTATTATGAATTTATATAGTGAATCATACCTCTAATAATCAAATAAACAAGATTAATATAGATTTGGCCACCTCTCGGGGGTCTTAGACGGGAGACATCTCCCGTCACGCAGGGTGCAGTCGCACCTCCACAGATCTCCAGTATCAGCTATTGATACTGGTAATGGCTCAAAAAAGGTCACCACTTACGGGCTACTCATGCCCGTGCCACCTTTTGGTGGTTTAATCTTCATCATCGGGGGGCTTAATAAGTCTACTACGGGCTCACCATAGCCCATGCTACTTGGAATTTTTGTTCCGAGTAGCTGAATCTAAAACAACAACAATAACGGGTGGGATAACCTTCATGAATCAGTCAGATGCATCATTGGCTGCTATCATAACACCAGAGGATGAGTTCGTAGCTCCAGACCTAGAGACACTTCAAGATGTTACACGACCAAAGAAAGTAATTATCAAAAGAAGGTACCATGCCGGGGAGGCTACGTAGCACTGTGAAATGTGCGGGATATTCAAAAGGGGCTAAATATCATTCAGGATGCCAATACGAGAACAAAAGCACATAAGGTGAACAACATCCAAGGTGTCCGATTCACCAAGGATTCTATCGTGGGATAGGTGACCGCGAGGGACAGTCGGGAAGCAAGATGCATGCACATCCTGGAAGTCAGGACATCCAACAAGGATATGCACGACCGTAGGAGGGACAACGCAATTTGGACAATAAGGAGGAGGGCGGCACTCCATTAAGTGACCGTGAGTTAAACGTGTATGGCCAATACCTAGCCTCGCCAGTATTTTCCCGGTGATAAGAGGAAGGCCACGGGGACACACTACGCTTAAGAGCCCGCAGCTTGTTACCAGTAACAGAAGACAAGCGATCCTGCCAACGGGCACGGATCAAACAAACATCTACCGCATCCGGGCTACTCATGCCCGTGCCACCTCCGGGGCTACTCATGCCCGTGCCACCTCCGAGCTACTCATGCCTGTGCCACCTCCGGGGCTACTCATGCCCGTGCCACCTCTTGTGTTTGCATAGTCTTGAACAACAGATGCAACATGTCAAGCTAATTTGAGATAATAAAAATTCATCCCAATATTGTATATTTTAGTGATGTCTCAGTGTCAATAATATATTTTAATATATTCAAACGTTTGCTTCAAACGTCTGTTTATGCGAACATTAATACATTAGTTATTGACTATTATTAGTCATAATTCCGTTATTGACACTACGTCACGGGAGAGGAGTCAAACGAGGACCGTAAATATTGAGACTGAATAAGGTGTATCTGTTTCACATATTAAGTTTTGCACTTTACCGCACGGCAAATAGTCTTAATAAATGATCGTCCTGCTGTAAACTTCATCGTTATCCGACCAATCGTTTCATAACACCAGGTGGCTTATGTTATGCTCGGCAGCCCGTCCTCCATACAAAGATCCAAAAGTGATTCCATGCACCCGACAAACCCCTGTTTATGAATGAAAAGCGGTTTACACACGACTCACAACTGCTGACGTTCGAACATATCCGGAACAAGTGCTTCACTGACGAATTTTTCGAATCACAACGCTGTAAATGCTTCACCCACGTACTACAAATACAAATGATCGCCAACAGAACCTAAACACCTGACCTAACCTAACCTATGCCTATATATACACAATATGCCAATATATTATAATATTAATTTATACTTGCGAAAATTCCCATTTTGAATGAACAGCATGTTAAAATTTATGAATGCGTCTGTGGGGTTGACCGCTGGATGTAATGGACTTGAGTCGAGGACGGGTTGTGCTAGGAGGCAGGGTCCCGAGGGAGGGGCGGCGATGTGAGGTCTTCTTTCCTCTTGATGTGTGGAGTCTTTTCTTCTTTGAAGCTGGAGTCTTCGTCTTCTGTCTTCCACGTTGGTCTGCTCTGAAGCTTGCAGGGATTCCACCACCTCAAAACGAACAAATTAGGTCCCCATCCCCCTAAAGAGGGGGGAGAGGGCAGCTGCCCTGAGTGAGTCTCAGGCCTGCATCCTCATGCTATGTCTTCTTTTTCCTTTTCTTTGTTTGTTGTTTGGCTTTGTACTTGACGTAGTCTCTGGGGAAGTGGTCGGCTGTCAGTGTGTATTCGTCACATTCCGTGAAGATTAGTTAGTTTCCAAGCACGCACTCCGTTCCAGGCGCACGCCGTAAGTGTTCCTCATACATCGAGTTGAATATACGGCTGGTGAGCCGTCGAAACGCAGGAGATCCATGCGCGGTGTTGTTACGTTGCTGATACAGTTTTCTTATTGCTGGAGTATCATAAGCTGGTTGGGCTGGGAGTGGCGAGTTTGTTTCAATGTGGACATAGTCAGTAGAGTCGTCATCAATGTCGACATAGTCAGTAGAGTCGTTATCAGACATGTTGATGTCTACAGGAGCAGTTGGTGGCAGTATCGTTGCAGATGATGTAGTCGCAGGTATGACTGGAGTAATAGGGTCCGGGTTGACAGGTGTGTCTGACGTGGGGTCGGACTCTGGTTGAGAGGAGTAACCGGTAAACATGGCCTCTGGAATCACAAAGGTCGGGAGGTTGTTGAGCTTGTACAAGTCGCTGAGTATTTCGTGCCGTTTCTTGAGATCACCTCCTGACATTTCTGTTGCGAAGTGAATCGGAGCTGCAACAGTGCTGTCAGGGGTGGCTGGTCGCGGCGTGAGTGAGGACGGCTGGCTGGCTTGGTTGAGAGGTGTCGTCTGGGGCTGAGTGGCTGCCACGGGAGGTCGACGTCCTGGTCCAGCAGTTTGGTTGCGCGCCGTTCGCGGCGCCACTTGTCGGGAGTGCTGGGAAGGCTGCTGCTTGTATGTTGAATGCTTTCGATCTTGTAGTAGAATTTCGTGGTCTGGCGTCAGTCATTTTCTTGATTTCCGCCTGTCTGGTGGGGCAGTCTTGAGAGACGGCTGTGTGGTCACCGTTGCAGAGTAAACAACGTTTGGTAGTGGCTTTGCAGGTCCTGTAATGGTGGTCGCCAGCACAGATGCTGCATTTCTGCGGAGGGTTGAGGCACTTCTGAGAATAGTGAGTGTACTGATAACACTTGAAGCACTGGCGCAGGCGGAAATATCGCTGCCTAGCAATCTGGTGGGGTGTGCAGGCCACACCAAAGCACCTGAGGCCGTTGTTGGCCGCAAGAGTAGCCTCTGCAGGAGTCTTGAGGGTGGGCTTCCCGTTCTCACCCTGGTGGATGAGGTGGGCGAGATGGCTGTGAGGGATCGATTCAGAGCGTTGATGCTCTCTACGATCTCAGTAATGGGTTGCTCAGCAATGCTGTCGCTCACTCTGTGAATGAAGATCGTCCTCACTGCATGGAATTGATGATGAGGTAGGAGTGTTAAGCCCTTTCCCTCTAGCGCCGTGAGCGTTTCCGCGGTGAGCAGAGCCTAGAGTGCTACTGCACTGCTGAACAGTATCTGGGGTCCGGTTTCTTCCATAGCGACATCGTTGGGTGCTACCCCTGAGGTCGACGTCAGTTGGTCCATGATCTCGGCCTTGGTGTATCTGGTGTCAGTTCCTCAGAACTTCACCTTAACCCTGAACAGCATGATGCCGTTTTGTGGGCACCACGCTATTGATCAGGAGGGAAGCGATCTTGTTGCTGCTCAATTTTTACCCACCCGGCAGTGCTAGGTGCAAGCTTCCTCTCCTGCTTGCATCCTGACTGCCTTAAAGTCGGGTGACCTTGGGGCTGCGGCTGCTTACCACCACCAACTGTGATAGCCACTGCGTCATTTTAGACTTGTTTGTTTAGTGGTTACCATAGAGGAAATTATTAAACTTCTCAGGACGTCATCTGCATATTCTATGTAGATTTGTTCTGCTGTATTCATAAAGTTCTTTAGTACTTTCTTATAATTTCGTAATTAAAATTTTCTTTATCAGTTATTTGAATTTTAATAGCCAGGTGTTGTCTCTAATCTTTGTTTCATCTGGTGAAACACTGAAGGCTTTCTTTGCTGGCCTTGCAGTACGTACTTTTTTGTGTTAAATATTTGTCATAATTCGTTTGTATTGAGCCTTCTTTTTTCTTATTAAGATCTTTAGTGCCATGGTTATTCATTTTGGGTCACTATTATTTTAAATCAGCAATCTATAGCGTACCACGTACCTGACCTCTATTTGTAATTTTTTTTAAATAAAAACGTTACATAATAATCCAGTAACCATCTCGGTAAACAAGTCAAAGCCCAAGAACTGCCCAACTCCCATGTTCTGGTCTGCCAAATTTAAAATTCCCTAAGAACCTCTAAATATATGAATCAGATGTGAGAAAAAATCTGGCGCTTTAAGTTTCTCTCAAATAACTTTTTCGTGTTTTGTTTAAGGTAATTTCCTGATGATCACTATTTCTTAACTCTCTCCCTTTTCAGATGCTACTTATCAGTGTCTCCGTTACACAAGTCTTTATTATCTTACTGTGTTGGCACAATATTATTTTGTTTAATGAAGCAGTCATAAATTTAAAACTAATTTCCTGTATAGCAAATAGTTTATTGTACTCAAATTAGTCGGTGATTATTGTTAGAAGCTCTAGATATTAGTTCCTATAAATGCTGTTCTTTTCTTAGTTTTATAGATTGTGTAACTTCTATTATTAGGTAGATCATTTTCCATTAAATTCTCCCAACAGTTTGCCGAGCTCAATTTTGAGTCCCACTCTCACACTGCATTTAATACTTTGACGTATTGCCACTGCCCATCCTCGACCGAAATATATTAGTGTAAAATAATTAGTATCCTCTATTGTTTCGTGTTTTCTTCATACATTGGCGTTTGTTAGTAGTTTCATATTTTGTGTACTGTCGTAAACTCAAACCCAGATTCGTTCTGAATACAATATTTACCCTACTGTATATCATTAGCTTCATGAAATTGTTAGCTTCACACAATCTATTTTTCTCCACCTAGACCCTTGAGGTGTACCAATAGGTTTATACTGGAAATCACATGAGAACATACTGAAAGTAATTAAAGGTCATCGGGTTTTCTAATTTAATTATATAAAATACTGACAATAATTAACAATATAACATATTTGACTTGATTAAATTGGCTAACCTTAGCAATAAACGCATTAGACAAACCTGCCTATCATCTACAACTCGTAACCTCGACTTCAGTTCCTAACCCCGAATCGTCACTACAACACTCCACACCCAGTTAATCTCCCATTCAATACACATTGAAGACGCGACTGGAGTCAACAAGATCACATCGGGTCCCCACATTAGGCTGGTGTCTGCCACTGCCACAAGCAGATAAAGTGGAGTACTTGATGAAACCGCGGCTTCCACAAGACTGTCCTCCAGCTGGTCATTACATTCACCATCACACCCAGCATCCCAAGGACGCTATAATTACATTAAATGTTTATCTATTTGTTTCCAAGAACGTTGGATCAACCTTTGTGACCTTTTCGCTGTAACATTGGCTTATGCAACCTAAGGCTGTCTTAATCTTTGACCACACCTCAGTGGGACACACTCGGTGTGACCACAATCTGACTACTCGTGTGTATTACCACTTTTTCCTCCACCATTTGATAAGTGATGTAGTTCTTGATTCACTACCTCGTACTTTCTCCTATGTTGTATATTGCAACAGTACATCGACCAATTCACGTTGAAGCGACTACAACAGCAGCCACAGCTTCCAATGGCCATAACCATATCACTATTACTGTGATGCCTACAGCAGTCCTACGTACTTAAAACATTACATTTACTCTGTCTGCAAAAGCTGCCACACCCCTGGTATATAATGCAACTAGCATGCATTGTCTTCTTAATAATACAAGTTTTTCAGTTATTCAATAATGGAGTTGCATTACTCATATTTCAATTTCAATTTCTTTCTTTATTATGCACCCCATACCCATCCCGTGGGCGGTGGTGTAAAGGATACAGAGGCACATAATCGTTCAGGAACTGAACCCTCTAGTTCGTTTAGCTAAGCAAATAACAATGTTTGACGCTAGTTACAAAATTATCAATGTTGTATACACATGTACACACCCTCATACATACATGTACATATATATATACGTATACACATATACATACACATACATATCTAATCACCCACACAAATACACACATCAATAATCTTGTGTCACAAGTGACATTACAAGAGGCTCACAACAGTCACTATACAAGGCACTTTACATCTATAGTAAGTCACACAGTTACTAGTCTTGCTGCACACCCACCCCACTGGGCGCAGCTTTACAGTCATGTGCATGCATTACCGACAGTAAGCAAATTTTGGATACTTCGCTAAAATTTCGGGCAGC
>WNGS01159612.1:11134163-11153272 GCA_020271785.1 Procambarus virginalis
ACATCATTGTGAATGAAGTACTTACACATTTCTTGGACACTATTGATGGTGTTATCTCTAAATTCCGCAATTGTTAAACAGAGGCTACAGTTAAGGAATTGCGCCCAGTAAATCCTCCCGGCCAGGATACGAACCCATGACATAGCGCTCGCGGAACGCCAGGCGAGTGTCTTACCACTACACCACGGAGACTGTACTATGGCTACATGGTACATGTTAGGATACGAGGAGAGGATAGGAGCTGGGATGTGAGGACAGGATAAGAACTGGGATATGAGGACAGGATAGAAACTGCGTATAAATTGGATAAAGTTAGATTTAGGAAAGTCCTGGGTAAATACTGATTCTTTAACAGGGTTGTTGATTTGTGGAGCCAATTACTTACTGCGTGGCATAATAAAAGTAGGATTCCTAAATTGTTTCAAGCAAAGGTTAAACATATATATGAATAAGACTGGATGGATATAAATTGCTGCAGTGTATGGGCCAATAGGCCTCCTGCAGTTACCTTGATTTTTATATTCTTATAAGGGGATGGAATTAATAATAAGTAGCTCAAGGGCTAATATGTGACGACAGGAAACCTGTTGGGCTAATCAAAACCGCCCCCCCTCCTTCCCAAGGTCAACTATTGTCCTTTCAGATGATCAAATCCACAACAATTGCTATACTCCAAGGTACCTATTTCCTGACAGGTAAACAGAGGCATCAGGTGAGAGAAAACGGGGCCCAAACACCTCAATCCAATATATGGCAGTACTGGCATAGCTGTATGTCTGCAGTATGGCACTGGAGACAACATACTATTAGCAGCAGGAAAGAGAAGGAAATGTGTTTGCTAGTGGCATTATACGAAGGTGTTTACTAGCAAAGGGTAATGTTGAAAACTATAAAAAGAAAAAGTAGATATTTATAGTGGTTTATTATGAATATTTATTGCATTTAAAAATGTTTATGTTAATGTTTACAAAAAGTAGAAAAGTAAAAAAAAAAAAGATAATTATTTTAAGTATAATTTGGAGTTTTCACTCTACAGTGTATCTATACCGCGGGGACGCTAAGCCCCGGAAGCACCTCAAGGTATACTCAAGGTAGGTACAGCAAATATTGACTTTCTCAGTGGATAGTTTGTTAATTAATTGAAACACAAGTGGTTAGTTTAACAAACTAAACAGCGTACCGTTTGTTAAGGGAAACATTTAGTAATCTTATGTTTAATAAAAATAATTGACATTAAAAAAATACAAACTCGGAAGGGAAACGAAAGTTTTGTCTCGCATAATTATTAAATTTATACGTAACAATAGTAAAGGAAAATGATATAAAAACTGCGGCACTTTGAAGGTAATCTTGGGCATAGTTATTTCATCAAATCACTTCATTTTAGTGGGGCCACACTAGTTGCAATGTGCTCCTGGAGGTCCGGTTTCGAGTCACTTCTGGGGTGTGGAGTTTTCATTTGCATATATGCTTGGGGACCAAGGCATAGTATATATTAGCTCTATCTAGAAATGTAACATTCTGCTTGTAACTCCTTTTGCATGTATGTACTTTTACCTATATAAAGAATTATTATAATTATTATTATTATTATAAATACCAGAGGTGCCAGGACGGAGCCTTGGGGGAGCTCCACTGATAACACTTCCTTAGTCCCGCTTCTTCTCTTTGACCATGTATCATTAACCATTGAAAAGTAACCATTTTCTTCTCATAGATATAATATACCCTAATCCACCTTAGAAAAGACCCTAATTTCCAGCTCTTTTACTTTTATAACGAGTCTTTTCTTTATGTATAATTATCTGAAAAGAAAATATATTATGACATTTAAATAAATTGGAAATAAGTGAGGAAAAAGTTTTGGGGAGGAGGAAGGTACGTACCTCGCAGGCGTCTCGTTTACCTTCAGCGTACCCGGCACACATCATAATGTCGGGGACCATCACAACCCCTCCAGTGGCTAGAAACATCCTCTCACAGCCTCTATTGCTTATGACAGGCACCGGCACCTCCTGCATTCGTGAATGTAGGGGCCCATCTTGATTGTGTTGGGGGAAAAGAGAGCGGAACACACGCATGTTCAGTGGGACGGACAACTAGTTGTGTTACCCATCTAGAAATTTCGTTATAGAAAACGAAATCTCAAGATGAGTTTGAGAAAACGATAAGTAGCTTATGGGTGACTCACCTCACAGGAGTCTTGCCGCCCTCCCTCATAGCCGGCGCAAATGAAGATGTCGGGAATGTGTTCCACATATCCAGCCACTCTGTACATGTTCTCACACTGCTGGTTGGTAATGACGGGCACATGGACATTCTGCAACACAGATGGCAGAGGACCATCTGTCAGGAGAGAGGAGAGTCGGAGGGGAAGAGAGTTAGTTCAAGAAAGTCCGTAGTAGAGTATTGAGTCACGTTGTCCGTCGTGCTCTGCGGACAGGCTGTCAATAAGTCAATATTCACACTCCAGGGGGGATGGGGGACTCTCCTATAATGTGTTTCACAGCAAAAGTTACTATGATATAATGGGCGTGGTATACAAATTTATCGAAATCATATACATTTGTATTACGGGATTACACAGACATGAAGTAGAACACTTTCTTGCAGTATTTTTTATCCACGATAGGTATTTTTCTGTGTTGTGAAGTGGATGTAACATTATAACAGTGTGAAATCAACTGATATTTAAACGAAAATCAACCCGTCCTCGACTCAAGTCCATTACATCCAGCGGTCGACCCCACAGACGCGTTCATCAATGTTAACATGCTGTTCATTCAAAACGGGAATTTCCTCAAAAATAAATTAATATTATAAAATATTAGCATATTGTGCATATATATAGACAGAGGTTAGGTTAGGTATTTAGGTTCTGTTGGCGATTATTTGTATTTGTAGTACGTGGGTGAAGAATTTACAGCGTTGTGGTTCGAACAAAAATCGTCAGTGAAGCACTTGTTCTGGAAGTGTTCGAATGTCAGCAGTTGTGAGTCCTGTGTAAACTGTTTTTCATTCGTAAACAGGGGGTTTGGCGGCTGGATGGAATCACTTTCGGGTCTTTGTTTGGAGGACGGGCTGACGAAAATACAGTAAGAGTCGATACATGCGTTGGTCCGCAGCTGTTTTGTTTACTCCATTTCAGTTGTTTTGTTGCTCACTTGGTCTGTGTAAATTAATATAATGTAAAAATTTGTTGCTTCTTAAATCGTATAATATAAAGTCAAGGCCGGGGTGCCAAGCTATCTTGAGCTGTAATTTCTAATCCTCAGGAATAATAGGGGGACATAAATTAGGAATAATTGGGGGACCCCAGGAATAATAAGGAGGACCCTAAATAATAATTAATGCCCCCCTTTGAGGTCACTAGAGATGGTGGCCCTCAGGTAAATGGTGATAATTATTTTCACCCTCTTATAAACAAGCAATACCGGTGAAGACCAAGCAAAAATAATTAAATCAACTTCTAACTTCTCAACACATTCTGGCAAAGGCAGTTAAAGTCGGTGTAAATAAGACAAGCAAACCAATATAATAGACCACGACATATCTGGCGTAATAGACCGTCCGAGGCACCGCCACTTACCACCAACTTAGTTGCTCTCAGCTAACAATAGTCTCCAGCCCATTTGTACAACTTTTTCATTAATCTGCATTAATTACGCAACTTGCCCAGTGAATCCACTCATCTGCAACACCATTGCTGACCATGGAGTCAGCAATGGAGTTGTAGATGAGTGGATTCATTGTTTGTTTGTTTTCATTTAAGAAAGGAATTTCCCTGCAAACACACAACATAACTGTCCCTATTTTCTGCTTGTTACAACTTGTAAAAAAGTTGCTTCATCTTGTTATAAGGTTTTTATGACGTATTAGAACGTTGCTACAACTTGCTATATATTGGTGGTTACAACTTGTTAGATGTTAAAACTTGTTCGAATGTTGTACCAACGTCGTAGTTTCGTCGTGTGTTTGGCAGCAACTCACGCTGGCCAATTATTGCAAGCCACGACAGCTACTTACAAGAAATCGGAAGCAGAAGTCCGATGACAACCATTATGAAACGTTATGAGGAGGAATTACTACAATACACCTCTCTCTCTCCTTTCGATGTATAAACTACAGAAGCAAACCATGGAACGTTTAGCAAATATATTTAAGAATTAACTTGCGTGATAAAATATTGAGGCAATACAATGGGATTGAACTCACGTCCCTGGGCTCCTCGGGAACACGCAGGGGTGTGAGTTCGATTCCAATGCATCGACTTGATATTTAACTTAAGAAACATTAAGTTTTGTGACTTATTATTCATAGATTTACGCGTTAACACAGATATATTTCACTGTGTGTCTTGGCCATTGGGCAAAACGTTTAATTAACATCAACATAAAGTTTTTAGGAATAATAAAACATTTAATAATAATATGATAAAACAAGACACAGCACAGGTGTGTAAAGTTAAGTTGGACAGATGTACAAGTTACGGTGACCTGAGACCACGTACAGAGTCACAACGAAGCTGACCTTCCAAGTGGGAGTGACCAATGTATACATTGGTCACTCCACATTGTGAAAATTCAAGTTGATGGGGTTTATAAACAGTTGTTTACATACAGCTCGCAACATTTGTATAGTTATATAGATATGTACACAACATTTTGACGAGTTCTCACAATTTATACCAAGCTGAATAAGCAACAGGACTCACACAAGCAACAGGGAGATATTTACACATTATTATCCTTCACACTGGTTGGTAAATTATTTCTATTATAGGGGGTTCAAGGCAATATTTTAGAGGGAATCAAGAAAATTCTAGTTGCAACAGGAAATCAAGGTCATTACTTTTAAGACAAGGAATCAAGATCATTGGTTTTAAGACAGGAAATTAAGACAATTCTCTCGTTTAGACAGGGAATCAGGATCACTGATTTATGGAATGGGTTCTAGTTTGTTTAGGGAACTGGAATCATACAATTGAGTGTGAATATGACTTGAAATATATGGAAAACAATCGGGCGCTTCCCCATGCTTATTTTAATGTCAGTCTTTTGACATGAACACCTAATTAGTGCAGAAGTTATATATATATATATATATATATATATATATATATATATATATATATATATATATATATATATATATATATATATATATATATATAGTGTTAAAGGCTGGACAAATGCACATATAAATAGTCGAGTCGAAAGGAATTAATGTGCTTGAAACCAAAGTTTACATTTAACTAAATACAAAGTCTTGTGCAAAATATTTGTATGATTTGCGTTTACTTTGTTTATTACGTTGTCACTCTGTAAAATTATAATTACGTTCAAAAATGGAAGTTTGAGTATCTGAGTAATTTGAGTAAGACCAACTCATATAAATTACTTAGAAACAAAAGTTAAGGGAAAACTATGTAATACTGTTTGCGGAGATTAATGACAACAACAAAAAACGAACAAATATACATTTGGAAACAATTTCTGTTCTTGATTAAACTTCAAGTTATCAGTCTAAACATTTATGGGTCAAGTTTTGCCGGAATCTAAAATGTGGTCAAGTTACTGCTGGGAGTCGTCTCTGGTCAGCGTCTACTGTATGACAGAGAAGCAGACATGCACTCTGGCAGACACTGCACAGGTGCATAGACACAAGGCGGTACAGACACACACACGCAAGGTGGTACAGCTACACAGCCATAAGAATACAAACGTGCAAAGGTACACAGGCATATGAATGCAAACTTAGAGGAATACAGGTACGAAGATATGTAAATACAGAAAGTATACATATAAAAATATATATACATACAGACAGAGATTTTCGTGCAGGGATAAAGGTGAAGGAAGACACAGAGTTAGAGAACGTACAGAGATGCTCACAGGTCACCAATGGTCACTCACAGGTCACCCAGAGGTCACCGAAGTTCACCCACAGGTCACCTATAGGTCATCGTTGACAAGAACATAAGCGGGAGAGGGCAGGGCAACCTGCCCTCTCGATTAATACATCTTATTTTTACGTCGAAATCCAAGAGGACAACATATGCTGTATTCTCACAGCGACTCAGAAACAACCATGTTTTCTATGCATGGGTCTTAAGGTTAGGTTAAGTTCTATCAATTTAGTACATCATTTGTGTGACGTTGTGACAACTGGCAGCCCATCCTCCAAATAGACAGTACGTTTTAATACTAAATGTAATAAGTACAATCCTGACAATCGGCATAGTACATAAATACACTTAATCGCCAGCATCGCACCAAAATAATGTGAATATTAGTGTTTACCTGAAAAGTTGTATAGAAAACCACGACCAAACCTAACCTAACCTAACCTTGGGAGTGTAGGAGGACAAGCATGTAAATAGCATTTATTGCTTCTTAATTATAATTAGCACTTAACTTATAGCTATATTGATATTATAATTTTATAAAACTAATAAAACAAAACTAATCTCTTTCAATAAATTATAAAGTAACTCAGGATATTTTAAAAATTTGTCTAAAATCTCTATTGTTTAATGAAACTGAAAAATATTTTTTTTATATTTAAAACTTTTGTATATTCATTCTAACACGAAAACTTCAACCTACAAGTTTTAAGTGTATTAACAGAAAAGGCAAAGAATATTTGGAGAGGTAAATGTAACAGCACAATTAAGTTTATTTATGTACTATGCAGACAGTCAGGAATTTACTTATTACAATTTAGTATTAAAAGGTACTGTCTATTCGGAGGAAGGGTTGCTCCGACGGGCTGATGTGCTAACAAGGCTCCTGAACACACTCACCACACCTTCCACAATCTTCAAGTGCAGATTGTGCTTCAAGTGCAATCTTCAAGGCCCAGTTTCAATTCAAAAATGAACCTTGAAACTATATGAACTTGGAGAAAGTACTGAGAGCAGTAGTGTGTGGCCACACACAATAGTCTAGACAAAAGCATGCCTAGGCTAGTATGTGGCCACGTTTATTACTTCTAACAATTTTCTTATTAGAAATAACCTTTCTCCTAGGTAAGTAAGAGCCTGTCATTTAAAACGTATACTGCCTATACCAACCATGAATGGTAGTATAAAATGGAAAGATGTACGCCAAAAAAGTGAACATTATACTATTTAAATTCTAGAGGGCCCAAGAAAGTAGCCAAAAACCATATCTAACTTTTTCTAGGACCACTATAGTGTCAGCCCATTCTGAGGGTAAAGTTATTGAACCGATACACCAACCTCCCTCTCACACCACCTGTGTAGTTACTTAGATATTTGGGATGGCATGTTACAGTTCCAATAATAGTGTACTTGTAAACTGGCAAGTAAACAATTGTCCTAAACAGAAAATATTCCCGAGTTATTACTGTTTTGTATTATAAATTGATGGTTTAAAATGTAAAAGTCTTTGGGAAATTTATTTGCTAGCACACTAAACTAACATCCAAAGGGCTTAGATTTTGTTTAATGTGAAATTCTAAGGGTTGGTCAAATGGTTTTCAAATTCCACATTTCATGGTGTTTGGGAATTACACACTATTTTAACCTAACCAAACCAACCTTAACCTAACCTATTCTAACCTTAATGTAGAGCAATCATAGCTAAGAAGTAGTTAATACTGATAATTACATAGTGGTTTAGAAATTATTACCATGAAGGTACAACCCCCTCGAGGGTAAAGTGAACAATTGTCCTAAACAGAGAATATTCTCGAGTTATAATTGTTATGTATTATAAAGTGATGGTTTAAAATATAAAAGGTCAACGGTAAAATAATTTTCCTTGACAAGCGCAGAGGGCGTATCAAAGTGAGGTAAGGGGTGAGGTAAACTCTACATGTACAAACCACTTGAGGACAGGTTGTACAGCACAGATAATTAAGCATAAGGCTGCATAGGTTAGGATTTCTTATTCTGATCTACAAAAGGTTAAGTTAGGTTTATGGTTAATCCGTTCCATTTTCTGTTGTGCACTTTAGTACTCCTATAGTACAAAACATTTGCTTATTTTTGTTTTTGTCTAATAGTCCATATTTTGTATATTACGTCTAGAATAGCTCTGACTATATCAGTTCTGGAGGATGGGTTGGCTTCTACATACACAATAATTAGCTTGAAGAGCAAAGCTCGTAAATGCAATCCCAGCGTCAGGAGATTGCAGATTTGATTAAGATTTTGCAGTCTAGCGAAGTCTGGCCTTAGGCTTCAAGTTCATATTGCGAAATTAGAAAACGAAGCAGAAATAACAGAATCAGACAAGATAGTCATGATAGCAGTTAACAAGACACTGTGTGTGAAGGGTGTCAACTATGACACACACACACAGTTCTGTATGGTACAGAATGTATCCCTATACTGACCACAGGTTACAAACTGTCCCTACACTGACCAGAGGTTACAAACTGTACCCTATACTGACCAGAGGTTACAAACTGTCCCTACACTGACCAGAGGTTACAAACTGTACCCTACACTGACCAGAGGTTACAAACTGTACCCTACACTGACCAGAAGTTACAAACTGTCCCTACACTGACCAGAGGTTACAAACTGTACCCTATACTGACCAGAGGTTACAAACTGTACCCTACACTGACCAGAGGTTACAAACTGTACCCTACACTGACCAGAGGTTACAAACTGTACCCTACACTGACCAGAGGTTACAAACTGTACCCTACACTGACCAGAGGTTACAAACTGTCCCTACACTGACCAGAGGTTACAAACTGTACCCTATACTGACCAGAGGTTACAAACTGTACCCTACACTGACCAGAAGTTACAAACTGTCCCTACACTGACCAGAAGGAACAGATCATACCTTATACTGGTATGATGGTACAGACGGTACTTACATTTGCCAGGTATTATGGCGTGAGGATTAGTGACAGGCTTTAATCTACTGTGGTCAATGAGAAGGTAAACTCTGCATTTACAATGAAATTGGACAGATAGTGAGATAAGCCTCTATATGTCTAATGAAATAGAACAGATGGTGAAGTAAACTCTACTTGTATAATGAAATAGGTCAGATAGTGAGGCATACAACATATACAATGAAATAGGTCAGAGTGAAGCACACTACATATACAATGAAATAGGCCAGAGTGAAGCATACTACATATACAATGAAGTAGGCCAGAGTGAATCACACTACATATACAATGAAATAGGCCAGATATTTGCGCCTCTGGGCTCCTAAATAGCGAGGTCGAACCCGTGTGGAGGCGAGGCAATGAAATGGGATCGAACTTGCGCCTCTGGGCTCCATAGTAGCAAGGTTGAGCCCATGTCATTACCTAATAATTTTATCAACAATTCTACATATTATCCAAACTTGTAAATTAGAGTGTGACATACCACAAAAAGATCTGAGAGACACCTGTTGTTTACTCTGGATTTAAGAGTATATTTTACAATAATTTTGTAGTGTATTGTGAGGATTTAATTGTAATTATATAAACACAAAAGTATTGTCCCTTTCTGCAAAGCTGTTTACCTGTTGTAAGGGCAAATAAACTGACACTCTCTTATGCACAGTGGATCTCTGTTTCCCATGCGGTAGGTATTCTTATTTTATGTCGTAATAATTCCCACTCTCAGGGACAAAGAGCATGTACAAAGGCTTATCGGAAAGTTGTAAAAGCCACGTTAATAGAAAGCTGTTAGTGCCCCTAAAGTTAGCCATCCTTCTGGAATAAATTTGTAAAGTTTTCACCAGTGAGGTGTTCGCTGTGGAGTCTGTAAAAATCCTTCACGAAAGCTAAGCTATCACAGGGATTTTTTTTTTAATTTATTATGGTCGAAAACGTCGCAAGGAAACTCTTTAATCGTAATGAAACAGGACACTGTAAGGAAACTGTAATCTTAGTACGTTACAAGACACTGGAGGTCGACCTCAAGACCCCAGACTCGAGGTCGACCTGTGACTCCTGGACTGCAACTCACCTTCGTAAAGCCTTCCCCAGCCTGTCACGTAGCCAGTGTCGTTGAGGAAGCTGTAGTCGTCCTGAGGTACACAGATGGGGATGATATTGGGCATGAAGCTGACCGGTTCGTAGAACCTGTCGCAGGCAAGTCACGGTTAGAACAACATATATAAGGCCAATGTTTTGCTTGCTTGTGAACCTTTCAACAGGCAAGCTTAGTTTGATTTTATAGTGTGTGTGTACTCACCTAGTTGTGCTTGCGAGGGGTTGAGCTATGGCTCTTTCCGCCCGCCTCTCACCTGTGTGTGTGTACTCACCTAGTTGTACTCACCTAGTTGTGCTTGCGGGGGTTGAGCTCTGGCTCTTTGGTCCCGCCTCTCAACCGTCAATCAACAGGTAACAACACACACAGTGTGTGTGTGTGTGTGTGTGTGTGTGTGTGTGTGTGTGTGTGTGTGTGTGTGTGTGTGTGTGCGCGCGCACTCGCGGGCACGCTTTGTGTTCATATACCATGCGCCTCCCTTCACGTGATGATCTCTCTATTATCGCCGTTATAATTCTCCACGTATATCTGTTTATCTCTGGATCTATCTATCTATATATTACACACAGAAATCACAATAGCGTGATGCATCAAATGAACAAATCCACAAGGGCCGTGACGAGGATTCGAACCTACGTCCGAGAGCATCCCAGACGCTGCCTTAATCGACTGAGCTACGACATGGTACACGAACTGCAACCGGGAAATGTTCTTGATTTACCAACGGATCCTGCAGCCCCTCCGAGACACAAACCAGGGTTTTACACAACTCCCCCCTCCACTCGAGCTACGCCCGAGTGCAGGTAGCTGTAGCTACCTACGCTCTACCTTACGCCCTGTGTAATGAAGTAAGGGCGAAGAGGTAGAACAGCCTATTGACATAGCTCGAGTGCAGGGGGGAGTTGTGTAAAACCCTGGTTTGTGTCTCGGAGAGGCTGCAGGATCCGTTGGTAAATCAAGAACATTTCCCGGTTGCAGTTCGTGTACCATGTCGTAGCTCTGTCGATTAAGGCAGCGTCTGGGATGCTCTCGGACGTAGGTTCGAATCCTCGTCACGGCCCTTGTGGATTTGTTCTATCTATACATGATTTCGTCATAGTTGTTGTGCATGTCGTATTAACTACATCTTCATGTATGTACAAGCAAATTTCTTCACATAGAATTTCCATATTTAGCAAAACACACATTCTACCTTATCTATCCCAAGCACATCCTCTTTACCCTGTGACAGATCATCTACCACCCGCCTCTACCATCTATCCCAACTCTACCATCTACCCCTGCAAGTACCGGCAAGCACACTTTACCTCAGGAGGGCAAGGTCGAACTCGAAGGTGCGGGGATCGAACTTGGGATGGGTAGCGATGATCTGGACCTTCCTCTCAGCGTAGGGATAGGGCTCGTCTGTCCGCTCCAGGTCGTACTCTCCTAGCCTTAGAAGCAGCTGTTCTGGCTGTAAGCTGTGGACAGAAGGAGGCGTGGTAAGCTGATTGGATAGGTGGGGTGGTTAGTTGATGGGGTAGATTACGTGACGGTTACTTTTGATCATTTCCTAGTATGACAGTCCAGGCTAGGTAACGCTAGGTTAGTCCAGGCTAGGTAACGCTAAGTTAGTCCAGGCTAGGTAACGCTAGGTTAGTCCAGGCTAGGTAACGCTAGGTTAGTCCAGGCTAGGTAACGCTAGGTTAGTCCAGGCTAGGTAACGCTAGGTTAGTCCAGGCTAGGTAACGCTAGGTTAGTCCAGGCTAGGTAACGCTAGGTTAGTCCAGGCTAGGTAACGCTAGGTTAGTCCAGGCTAGGTAACGCTAAGTTAGTCCAGGCTAGGTAACGCTAGGTTAGTCCAGGTTAGGTAACGCTAGGTTAGTCCAGGCTAGGTAACACTAGGTTAGTCCAGGCTAGGTAACGCTAGGTTAGTCCAGGTTAGGTAACGCTAGGTTAGTCCAGGCTAGGTAAGGCTGGGTTAGTCCAGGCTAGGTAACGCTAGGTTAGTCCAGGCTAGGTAACGCTAGGTTAGTCCAGGCTAGGTAACGCTAGGTTAGTCCAGGCTAGGTAACGCTAGGTTAGTCCAGGTTAGGTAACGCTAGGTTAGTCCAGGCTAGGTAAGGCTGGGTTAGTCCAGGCTAGGTAACGCTAGGTTAGTCCAGGTTAGGTAACGCTAGGTTAGTCCAGGCTAGGTAACGCTAGGTTAGTCCAGGCTAGGTAACGCAAGGTTAGTCCAGGCTAGGTAACGCTAGGTTAGTCCAGGCTAGGTAAGGCTGGGTTAGTCCAGGCTAGGTAAGGCTGGGTTAGTCTAGGTTGTCTAAGCCTTGGCTAGTCAAAGGTGGACAAGGTTTGGCTAGATTAAGATGTGGTCTGCTTGACCAGGCAAAGTCCATAAAGGTTTAGTATTATGAGCTAACAAATATCTGGTTATTCTAAAATTTATATGGCTGGGAGTCTGGACTTGGCAAAAACAACAAACATCGACTAGGTGAGGTTTGGATAGGTTAAGTTAGATAAGGTTAGGATAGGTCATGTTAGGTTAAGTTAGGTTAGGTAAGGTTGGATAGGTTAGGTTAGGTTAGCTTAGGTTATGTTAGGCTAGGTCATGTTAGGTTAAGTTAGGTTAGGTTAGTTTAGGTTAGGTTTGGTTAGGCTAGGTCATATTAGATTAGGTTAGGTTAGGCTAGGTTAGGTTAGTCTAGGTCATGTTAGGTTAAGTTAGGTTAGGTTAGGTTAGTTTAGGTTAGGTTTGGTTAGGTCAGGTCGTGTAAGGTTAGGTAAAGTTAGGCTAAGTCATATTAGGTTAGGTTTGGTTAGGCTAGGTCATATTAGGTTAGGTTAGGTTACGTTAGGTTAGACTAGGTCATGTTAGGATAGGTTAGATTTGGATAGATTAGGTTAGTCTTGGTTATGTTAGGTTAGGTTATGTTATGTTAGGTTAGGTTAGGCCGTCAAACAAACTCAGGTAACTGTGAACTATGTGCTTGGTAACCCACTCACTTTTCGACGCAGTGAGCAGCTGTGATCGCCCAGTTCTCGTTCAGGAGGGCGGCGCCACACTTGTGTAGGAACGTCACCTGTCGCCACTGTCTCAGAGACACCTGTAGGGGGAGGGAACGGACACCCCTGTTACCACACCTGTTGCTGCGAGAGGCAGGTCTATAATTAAAGTGGGTATGAGGACGACAGGTATGCAAGTGAGTCATGGGAGGCATACAGGTGTGTAGGAGAGTCATGGGAGGCATACAGGTGTGTAGGAGAAGTATGGGAGGCATACAGGTGTGTAGGAGAAGTATGGGAGGCATACAGGTGTGTAGGTGAGTCATGGGAGACATACAGGTGTGTAGGTGAGTGATAGAAGGCATACAGGTGTGTAGGTGAGTCATGGGAGGCATACAGGTGTGTAGGTGAGTCATGGGAGGCATACAGGTGTGTAGGTGAGTCATGGGAGGCATACAGGTGTGTAGGTGAATCATGGGAGGCATACAGGTGTGTAGGTGAGTCATGGGAGGCATACAGGTGTGTAGGAGAAGTATGGGAGGCATACAGGTGTGTAGGTGAGTCATGGGAGGCATACAGGTGTGTAGGAGAAGTATGGGAGGCATACAGGTGTGTAGGTGAGTCATGGGAGGCATACAAGTGTGTAGGTGAGTCATGGGAGGCATACAGGTGTGTAGGTGAGTTATGGGAGGCATACAGGTGTGTAGGTGAGTCATGGGAGGCATACAGGTGTGTAGGTGAGTCATGGGAGGCATACAGGTGTGTAGGAGAAGTATGGGAGGCATACAGGTGTGTAGGTGAGTCATGGGAGCCATAAGGTGTGTAGGAGAAGTATGGGAGGCATACAGGTGTGTAGGTGAGTCATGGGAGGCATACAGGTGTGTAGGTGAGTCATGGGAGGCATACAGGTGTATAGGAGAGTCATGGTAGGCATACAGGTGTGTATGCCTCCCTTGACATATGTGTATACATATTTGCATGAAATATGTGTATACATATTTGTATGTATGTATGTATGTATGTATGTATGTATGTATGTATGTATGTATGTATGTGTATGTATGTTTATGTGCACGTGTATGTATGTAATCACCTAATTGTGCTTGCGGGGGTTTAGCTCTAGCTCTTTGGTCCCGCCTCTCAACTGTCAATCAACAGGTGTACAGATTCCTGAGCCTATTGGGCTCTATCATATCTACACTTAAAGCTGTGTATGGAGTCAGTCTCCACACACATTTTCTAATGCATTCCACTTGTTAACTACTCTGACACTGAAAAATATATGTTCGCAATGAAATCACAATGGCTTGATATATCATTGAAAAGTATTTTAAGGGAATGGAGTGACTTGAACCCGAGTTTTGGTGATTCCCAGACTCCTGCCTTAACCGACTCAGCCACGATGGTACAAAAGTCGACCAACACAGAAATCCACTACCGAGTTCTCTGTGAGGTTTTTGGGGGGGCTCGAAATGAAACCCGGGTAAAAGCCCTGGATGCGTTCCGGTTCGGGATCTCCAGAACCTTCCAGAGAACTCAGTAGAGTTCTGGATGGGTCAACTGTTATACCATCGTGGCTGAGTCGGTTAAGGCAGGCGTCTGGGAATCATGAGGTCGCGAGTTCAAGTCACTCCAATGCCACAAAATTATTTTTAAATATGTATATGTGTATGTATGTATGTATACCTATGGGTGAACAACGTCGTAGAGCTTACCTTCGTCGTCCTCAGCAGCACTGACATAATGACAAGTGTAAGTAACTTTTAACATAAATTACTTCATGAAGTTAAACGAAAAAGTTCTCCAAAAGTTATGATGGTTCAACTGTGTGATATTTTTGTTCTTTTGTAAATATAAGTATTGACATCAAGGCCAGGACTTATCAATCAATTCACTACACACTTACGACATCTGTACATCTGTCATCAATAATGGCAGCTTTGTTTACATGTACTGAACTGCTTAATAAATACGAACTAAACCGCCACGATTGAACCAAGATGTAAAGGTTTCGTGTGAGGGTCACCTCACCTGCCACGGCCACTCTCCAAAGGCGGCCTCGTTCCCTCCCACGATTCTCGCCGTCGGGTAGACTGGAACACCACAGACTACGGAGAGAGGGAGGGAGTTAGTAAGCTGTTATGTCGAGCAATATGCATATAGTTTACAACCTGTTCTCATTGCACAATGCGCCTTATTGTTAACGATACTGCCTCGCAGCCCGGAGCCAGATTCACGAAGCAGTTACGCAAGTACTTACGAACGTGTACATCTTTCCTCAATCTTTGACGGCTTTGGTTACATTTATTAACCAATTTACAAGCATGAAAACTTCCCAATCAACTGTTGTTATTGTTATAAACAGCCTCCTGGTGCTCCGGAGCTCATTAACTGTTTAATAATTGTAAACAAAGCCGCTAAAGATTGAGAAAAGATGTACAGCTTCGTAAGTGCTTGCGTAACTGTTTCGAGAATCTGAGCCCCTGGAGAGGTAAGGTGGACTGACATGGTTCAAACGCTTCTCGGTTGCATAAATTACAACATATTTAACGTTTGTAAAGTTTTGAAAACTGACTAATTTTACATTATTTTCGTAATACGAAAAACAGACAATTTCTGTCTCACGTTAGCAGGCTGAGAGCTTTTCCTTCCCATAACTCATGGTAAGCCTAACCCCTCCTAGTTTTCTCTTCCCCGGAATCGGTTAACAACCAGGTACCTAATTACTTCTGGCTGAACAGGACGAACACTTAAGGATTGGCGCCCAGTCAATCCTCCCTGGCCAGGACTCGAACCCAAACCAAATCGCAGGCGAGGCGAGTGTTTCCATTAGGCCTCCACAGACTATTGTGTGGTTTACAGGTCTTCACTAACACAAATCTCGGTGTTGTAGAAAATTTGATATTTAGAAAAATTTAATGTTTTCCTTGTCAAAAATCGTACAGTATGTAATACACTTTTTGCGCTTAAGGCACTCTATTGGACCTTAAGTAAACAACTAATGTTGCATATATGAACAAGGGGAGCCTATGGCAGCCGGTCGCCGCCGAGCGGAAAGCACAATGGAACTTGTGATCCTGTGGTCCTGGGTTCGATCCCGGGCGCCGGCGAGAAACAACGGGCAGAGTTTCTTTCACACCATGCCCCTGTTACATAGCAGTAATAGGTACCTGGGTGTTAGGCAAGCTGTCACGGGAGCTTCTGGGGGTAGAGGCCTGGGTAGAGGACCCGAGCCCGGAGGACACTCAAAGCCCCGAATCATCTCAAGAAACATCAAGATAAGTAAGTAAGTAATTATCAAAAGAAGGCACCAAACCGGGAAGGCTATGTAGCACCATCAAATGTGCGGAATAATCAGAGGGCGCTAAATATCCCAAGGATGCCAATACGAGAACAAAAACGCATAAGGCGAACGATATCAAAAGTATCGAGTCACCAAGAATTCTATCGAGGGACAAGTGACCGCGAGGGGCGGTCGGAAAGCAAGACACACGCTCGTCCCGGAAGTCAGGACATTCAAGAAGGACATGCACGACCGTAAGAGGGACAATGCAATTAGGACAATAAGGAGCAGGGCGGCGCTCCATCAAGTGACCATGGGTTAAGCGAGTATGGGCAATACGCACCTCGCCAGAGCAGTTTCCCATCGCCGGTTACGGTGGTAGGAGGACGGCACGAGGAAACACAACATTAAGAGTACGGAGTTGTTACCAGTAACAGACGACCAAGAAGCCTGCCAACGGGTAAGGATGGAGGAATGGATAACCGGGTAAAAGTCGGAATATGGAATACCTTACGAGAGATGGGACAAGAGCGGACAGCTTCTTGGCGGCAGCATCCGCACGCTCATTTAAAGACACCAATATGGCTGGGAACCCAAAAAACTCACCGACTTAAACTTACTGTGAACAAGAAACAGCCAATGCTGGATCTCGACAACTACTGGATGAACCGGATTAAAGGACCCGAGAGCCATGAGGGCACTACGAGAGTCAACAACAACCACAAAGGAAGACTGACAACGAGAAAGCAGGAGACGAAGAGCATAGAGAATAGCATAAAGCTCCGCTGTAAAGATGCTAGTCTCCGGAGGTAAGCGACACATATAAGTGCGATCAGGAAAAACAACAGAGTAGCCAACACCGTCCGCAGACTTAGACCCATCGGTGAAGACAGAAACGGAGCGGGAGTGAGAAGAAAGTAAGGCTCAAAAAAAGGCGTTTAGAGTAAGGTAGGAGGGGTAAAAGCTTAGTGACGCGGGTCAAGGATGTACAAAACTGCGGAAGGGGACTCTCCACGGGGGCAAAGAAGGAACACACGAGGAGAAACATTAGAAACACGAACGGAAAGAGAATCCTGTAAGCGAGATAACCGGACAGAAAGAGGGAGGTGGTGAAGAGGAACAGGAACCGCAGGAGGGGTAAAAGTTAAAGCACGACAGAGGCGAGAGGAAGGATGTTGCAAGGACCGCGCAAGATAGCGAAGACAGTAGCGATCACGGCGGTCCTGGGAGACAGGAAGCCAGTGTCAACATACAAGCTAAGGACGGGAGTCGAACGAAGGCACCAGAACTGAGGCGCAGCCCAGTATGGTGCAAAGCATCAAGACGGCGAAGAGCAGAAGGAGAAGCAGAAGAGTAAGCAGGGCAACCATAATCGAGCTTAGACAGGACGAGAGAGGAATGCAAAGCAAGGAGAGTGCGCCTATCCGCTCCCCAAGAAGTATGGGACAATACCGAAGGAGGGTAAGGCCTTAGAGCACTCAACACGGAGGTAAGAGATATGGGGAGACCAAGACAAACGAGTGTCAAGGAATAACCCCAAAAGCTTCGCGGAATCTTTGTACTCAAGGGGATGACCATAAAGTGACAAAGAGGGACGAAGAACGACCCGTTTCCGAGTAAAAGACATGGCACAAGTCTTAGAAGTAGAGAACTTGAAGCCATGATCGGTGGCCCAAGACGACACGGCATCAATCGCAAGTTGAAGCCGGCGCTGAAAGAGAGGCGAATCATCACCCTGACAGCAAAGGGTAAGATCATCGACATAGAGAGCGAGCGGAGAAGACACCTGAAGGAAGAGAGGAAAGAAGACCATTGAGGGCAACCAGAAAAGAGTAGTGCTCAGAACACTACCCTGGGGCACACCTTCGTATTGCTGAAAAGAGGCAGAGAGAGCGGTACCAAGGCGCACCCGAAAGGAACGACGAGAGAGAGAAGCTGCGGAGAAAGAGAGGGAGATGACCACGAAGGCCAAAAGAATGAAGCTGGGATAGAATATGATATCGCCAAGTGGTGTCGTAAGCCTTTTCCAGGTCAAAAAGGACGGCAACAACGGAGGTCCTCGCAGCAAAAGCAGTACGAATATAGACCTCCAAGTTCACCAGGACATCTGTCGTGCTGCGGCACTTGCGGAAACCAAATTGAGAAGGGGAGAGGAGGTGATGGTGTTCCAGGAACCACATCAGACGAACGTTAACCATACGTTCAAAGAGTTTGCAGACACAACTTGTGAGGGCAATAGGGCGAAAGTCCTTAGGGGAAGTACCAGAGACCCTGGTTTGCGAACGGGAGGACAACGGCATCGAGCCAGTCCTCAGGGACTGACGACGACTCCCAGATCCGATTATACAGACTCAGTAAATACTGAGACGTGCACGGAGGGAGATGGCGAAGCATCTCATAAGAATACCATCGGAGCCCGCCGCCGTAAAACCGCAGAGGGCCAGGGCAGAACGAGTTCAGAGAGAGAGAAGGGATCATTATAGGAAAGTCGAGACGAAGAGTGCAGAAATCTAAAGGACGAGACTCAAGGACAGGTTTACGAAGAAGGAAAGATTGGGGAAGATGAAGACCAGAGCTAACAGAAGAAAAGTGAGAACCAGTTTGGTAGCAACCTGCAACGGGTCCGCCACAAGAGTACCACGGAGGTGAAGGACCGGGGACATCGGGAACGAACTTACCCGCTATCTTGCGGATACGCTTCCGATCTGTGGCAGGGGAGTAATTGTGGAGACATAAGAAGCCAACATTCACGTTAGCCGTACGGATGGCCCTACGGGCCACCTCATGCTTTCCGAAAGAAAAGAAAAGAATCGTCGTCTGCAACGGCGGTGGCCTCTTCCAGGCTGCACGCTTACAGCGAACAGC
>WNGS01159612.1:11154272-11165284 GCA_020271785.1 Procambarus virginalis
CCAAAAAACATCCAATGTCCTCAACCACATCACCAATTTGTGGTTGAGACCATTGGTGTTCTTTGGTGTGTGGTTGGGACTTGGTGTTCTTTGGTGTGAGGTGGGACCATTGGTGTTCTTTGGTGTGAGGTTGGGACCATTGGTTTTGGTGTGAGGTTGGGACCATTGGTGTTCTTTGCTGTGTGGTTGAGACCATTGGTGTTCTTTGCTGTGTGGTTGAGACCATTGGTGTTCTTTGCTGGTGTGGTTGGACCATTGGTGTTCTTTGCGTTGTGTTGGGACCATTGGTGTTCTTTGCTGTGTGGTTGGGACCATTGGTGTTCTTTGCTGTGTGGTTGGACCATTGGTGTTCTTTGCTGTGTGGTTGGGACCATTGGTGTTCTTTGCTGTGTGGTTGGGACCATTGGTGTTCTTTGCTGTGTGGTTGAGACCATTGGTGTTCTTTGCTGTGTGGTTGAGACCATTGGTGTTCTTTGCTGTGTGGTTGGGACCATTGGTGAACTTTGACTAACATCTCCACTATAAATATAGAAGTAACTGACAGTCTTAAGTTTATCATTCAAGTCTTTGTTGTCCATCAGACATAAGACAGACATTAGTGGATATTACTTGTCTTTTTAATGTGACTGAATAACACATTTTCTTGTCTGTACTGTAAGAGGCCGAGACCTCTCGCCAGAACTGTATGTGGTGTCTCTTTGAGAATGGCAGGAGCGAAAGTGCTCAGTCCATCTTTTTCATTTGCATAATATATATATATATATATATATATATATATATATATATATATATATATATATATATATATATATATAAATAGGGCATTCCAAATTTTGTTGATTATTTTAATCTACAAAAACCTATTTTTTCACTGTAGTTTGAAATGCTTCCCATAACGGTGAATGATTTTGTCAACCATTTATTGACCATGAAATACAATAACGTTACGCTAGCTGGCCAATAGGACTAATAAGCAAGCAATATTACGCTAGTCATTGCTGAAACCTTCGTCATTGGAATCCATCGCTCAACTGTGAAATTGATCTTTGCGAGGTCCGTCGATAGACCGAAAGAAAGGCATCTCTGAACTGTAATGGCGTATTAATCAACTGCATCAATGCGTCCATCAGGGTTCGAGAAAAATATGTTGTGGTTGAGAGGTGAGAGTGTATGAGTGGGTCAACGTACTGAACAAGGACGCATACAATGGCTGCAGAAGCTGCCAGCCCACCCCAGGCTTATAATCAACCCGCGCCACCACAGTCCCCTAAAAACCTGTAAACAGGCTCTAAAATCTGCATTTATTTGAAAACAAAAGAAAATATATATTTGTCGATATACACTGATATATAAAAATAATGATATACTCTGTTGGAGCAATAATGGAGGGAGAGGTAATCTCGGGATAACTGATTTAGGTTAATTTACCGTGAGAGTCAACGCTACCTTAGGCAGCTCAGTTGCCACTTAGTGCAAATATGGCTCTGATGTCCATCAGTTGAGGTCGATTATTGTTTTGTTTCAGTCATTCTATTTATTTGCTCTAGAAAATAATATGTTAGTAAAATGCACTTTTTCATAATAGTGAACATTTTCTGACCAAAAATACTTTATTTGTATTTACGGTTTAATATGAAATAAATCAAGGACGAAAATAATCTGCCAATATATATATATATATATATATATATATATATATATATATATATATATATATATATATATATATATATTGTGACGGTAACGTGTTGGAAATGGTAGTCGGCAGTCTTCCAAATAGCAGGTGTCAATGCTGGGCCACATACAGTTAGTTTAAATAAAAAAAAGGAAAAAAAAAGAGTGACTGCTTGTCTGATAATCTGTGGTAAGGCAAGATACACGAAAACACAAAATATAATAAAATACTTTACTTTAATATAGAAAACACAAAATAAATAAAGACGATACCTTGGCATTTAAAATAATTTAAAGAAAAATACATAAAATTATAACAAAGTGAAAAGGGGGGAACTGGTTACGTTAACAAAGTAAAATGGTGCTGGGAATATATGCGCTAGCTAAGAACCTCTTATTTGATCATACGAGGTGGGTTAAATTCAGGTGTTCATAGCAGGAGCACGAGATATATTCTGGCTGGCAGAAATGCAAGGGACTCCAACAATAACTGGCGATGATTGTGATTGGCGAGGAACGGGAGTGGTGTGTTGGTTGGCGGCCAATGAGAACGCTGGACGGCCGCAAGTCGCTAGTTTGCTGAGAGTAGTAGTAGTTGGCAAGTCGACCAGGGTGTGCAGCAGGTGCTGGAGAGGGGGGAGGAGGGAGTTGCAGGTGCGGGTGGCTGTCTTGATATATACGTTTAGCCACACAAAACGTATCTTGCATATTGTTGAGAACGTGATGAATTAAGGAGATAGCAGGCTCAATCTCTGGGAAGAGATTATTGTCACAATATATATATATATATATATATATATATATATATATATATATATATATATATATATATATATATATATATTATATATATATATATATATATATTCCCAGGAGAGACGAGAGTGATCCCCTGTTCTTGGACTAAGCCATATTTGGGAGCAGAATTAATGATACCTTGATGCTATTGGAAAGAAATTCTGAGGAAGTGATGATTTTTTTTGTCGCACCCTTGACAAAAACAGTGAGGGAGAGAATTAACCGGAGAGTCATGATAGTTAAGACTCGTTAGGGAAGCTTGCTCTTTGTTCCCCTGGGATGGTTAAGCCCCTCGGGGGACTTAAACCTGACAGGAATTCGTATTGCAACCTTGCTGAGTCACGGTATAATGACCTCCTGTCTATCTGAGGTGACTCCTCTGTCTCTCTGAGATAATCTTCCTGTCTATCTATGGTGACCTATGTTAGCTTCTGGTGACCTGTCAAGTTGTCTGGGAACCTGACATAGTCCCCTAGTGACCTCTCTTGGGCCCTGTGCAGGCGATGAGTCACAATAACGTGGCTAAAGTATGTTGACCAGACCACACACTAGAAGGTGAAGGGACGACGACGTTTCGGTCCGTCCTGGACCATTCTCAAGTCGATTGAGAATGGTGACTGGTGATGGGCCCTGGTGACTGGTGATGGTCCCTGGTGACTGGTCATGGTCCCTGGTGACTGGTCATGGTCCCTGGTGACTGGTCATGGTCCCTGGTGACTGGTCATGGTCCCTGGTGACTGGTCATGGGCCCTGGTGACTGGTCATGGGCCCTGGTGACTGGTCATGGGCCCTGGTGACTGGTCATGGGCCCTGGTGACTGGTCATGGGCCCTGGTGACTGGTCATGGTCCCTGGTGACTGGTCATGGTCCCTGGTGACTGGTCATGGTCCCTGGTGACTGGTCATGGCCCCTGGTGACTGGTCATGGCCCCTGGTGACTGGTCATGGTCCCTGGTGACTGGTCATGGTCCCTGGTGACTGGTCATGGCCCCTGGTGACTGGTCATGGTCCCTGGTGACTGGTCATGGTCCCTGGTGACTGGTCATGGCCCCTGGTGACTGGTCATGGCCCCTGGTGACTGGTCATGGCCCCTGGTGACTGGTCGTGGGTCCTGGTGACTGGTCATGGCCCCTGGTGACTGGTCATGGCCCCTGGTGACTGGTCGTGGGTCCTGGTGACTGGTCATGGCCCCTGGTGACTGGTCGTGGGCCCTGGTGACTGGTCATGGCCCCTGGTGACTGGTCATGGCCCCTGGTGACTGGTCGTGGGCCCTGGTGACTGGTCGTGGGCCCTGGTGACTGGTCGTGGGTCCTGGTGACTGGTCATGGCCCCTGGTGACTGGTCGTGGGTCCTGGTGACTGGTCAGGGTCACCAGGACCTCGCTGAGTGCATCACTAGACAACTTGAGGGAAACATATAAACAATCTCCTCCAGGAGCACCAGTACTAACTTCTGGTAAGAGTCTCTTGGCGTCACTTCCCTGACCGGGGAAGTGACGTGAAATGTCCGGTGCCTGACGGCTGAGTGGACAAGGTTCGGCATTCGTAGTCCTAAGGTTCCCGGTTCGATCCCCGGCGGAGGCGGAAATAAATGAGCAGGGTTTTAGCCCCGAAATCATCTTAAGATAACCCTCCGCCTAGCCTCTATAGATAGCTCTATGGATAGCTCTAGTTAGCTTTCAGTTCTTATGCGCTCTAATTTTATTTAATACACCGAGGTCTAAATAGTCCTGAACGAGCATTCGTCAAGCCCTTATGCAGTCACTGACGAAACCTGTACATCTGTCCTCAGTTCTGGCGGCTTATTGTTATAAAGAGCCTCGGAGCTGATAAGGTAAACAAAGGGATCAGGATGTGCTGGTTTCGTAAAGGGGGATCTTCAAGTTATCCTGAGATGATTTCGGGGCTTTAGTGTCCCCGCGGCCCGGTCCTCGACCAGGCCTCCACCCCAGGAAGCAGCCCGTGACAGCTGACTAACACCCAGGTATCTATTTACTGCTAGGTAACAGGGGCATAGGGTGAAAGAAACTCTGCCCATTATTTCTCGCCGGCGCCTGGGATCGAACCCAGGACCACAGGATCACAAGTCCAGCGTGCTGTCCGCTCGGCCGACCGGCTCCCTATGCTTGAGAAAGACACGTGACTGTTGATGGTACACCCGGAGCCAGGTCCACAGTGGGGACCACACATCGGAATATGAAGTAATGACCTCACGTTTCCGACGGACCGAAACGTGGTGGTTTCTTCATTTTCTAGCGTCATGCAGGTCGGCGTTCAATCCCCCGACCGTCCACAAGTGGTTGGCCACCATTCCCCCCCCCCCCCCCACCCGTCCCATCCCAAGTCCTTATCCTGACCCCTTCCCAGGGCTGTATAGTCGTAATGGCTTGGCGCTTTTCCCTGATAGTTCCATCCCCTCTTCATTTTCTAAAAGAGTTGTTTGGTCACGTCTTCAGCCTCGTCACTGTTGCTGCTTAACGAGGTCAAACAAGGTCACCACCCCTCGTTATGGTGAACTGTTCACTGGAACCAAACGGCCACTTGATCACAGCCGATAGGGAATGACACTACGGGCTCACCATAGCCCGTGCTGCTTGGAACTGTGTTCCAGGTAGCGAATCTTTAACAACAACAACAATAGCCAATAGGAAACTTGTATACTGCTATCCTTCTTACGGGCTCACCATAGCCCGTGCTACATAGACACGTCGTTCTGAGTAGCTAAATCTAAAACAACAACAACAACATCTTATCCTTCAGTCGTGAGGAGAAGAGCCATGCAATATTGCAGCAGAGTTCGCACTGTTCCCAGAGCGCCGATTGACCGACTTGACTGTTGGGTTCCGTAAGCGGTCTTCAGGTCAGGCTCGTCCTACCCGGCGATCAACCTTAAAGACGCATTCGTCAGTTGTAACGTTCATTCGTCAGTTGTAACGTACATTCGTCAGTTGTAACGTACATTCGTCAGTTGTAACGTTCATTCGTCAGCTGTAACGTACATTCGTCAGTTGTAACGTACATTCGTCAGTTGTAACGTTCATTCGTCAGCTGTAACGTACATTCGTCAGTTGTAACGTACATTCGTCAGTTGTAACGTACATTCGTCAGTTGTAACGTACATTCGTCAGTTGTAACGTACATTCGTCAGTTGTAACGTACATTCGTCAGTTGTAACGTTCATTCGTCAGCTGTAACGTACATTCGTCAGTTGTAACGTACATTCGTCAGTTGTAACGTACATTCGTCAGTTGTAACGTACATTCGTCAGTTGTAACGTTCATTCGTCAGTTGTAACGTACATTCGTTACATAATAACCCTCCAGAGGTTGATAGACCTTACCCTCAGCACCAAACCATATAGGATAAAAACCTGCATCTAGCAGATTTCCAAGCTAGCAGCTCTCAATCCTGACTCGTTAACACCGACTCAGAATCATAGATTATTCACGCCGCAGCTCCCACAGATCTCTTCAGTTATGGCTGGAATTATATAGTGAGCAGCAGGAACAAATAATACAATTTTAAACAGGAATTAAATAACATTCACCCACTGGTAAAATGGTAAAGTACTGGATCTCAGCAGTAGTAATAGGATCAGTAGTGTACTCACCTATTTGCACTCACCTATTTGTGCTTGCGGGGTTGAGCTTTGGCTCTTTGGTCCCGCCTCTCAACTGTCAATCAACTGGTGTACAGATTCCCGAGCCTACTGGGCTCTATCATATCTACCCTTGAAACTGTGTACGGAGTCAGCCTCCACCACATCACTGCCTAAAGCATTCCATCCGTTAACTACTCTGACACTGAAAAAGTTCCTTCTAACGTCTCTGTGGCTCATGTGGGTACTCAGTTTCCACCTGTGTCCCCTTGTTCGCGTCCCCCCCAGTGTTGAATAGTTTGTCCTTGTCTACCCGGTCGATTCCTCTGAGGATTTTGTAGGTTGTGATCATATCTCCCCTTACTCTTCTGTCTTCCAGTGTCGTAAGGTGCATTTCCCGCAGCCTTTCCTCGTAACTCATGCCTCTTAGTTCTGGGACTAGTCTAGTGGCATACCTTTGGACTTTTTCCAGCTTCGTCTTGTGCTTGACAAGGTACGGGCTCCATGCTGGGGCTGCATACTCCAGGATTGGTCTTACATATGTGGTGTACAAGATTCTGAATGATTCCTTACACAGGTTCCTGAACGCTGTTCTGATGTTAGCCAGCCTCGCATATGCCGCAGATGTTATCCTTTTATGTGGACTTCAGGAGACAGGTTTGGTGTGATATCAACTCCTAGATCTTTCTCTCTATCCGTTTCATTAAGTACTTCATCTCCTATTCTGTATCCTGTGTCTGGCCTCCTGTTTCCACTGCCTAGTTTCATTACTTTGCATTTACTCGGGTTGAACTTCAACAGCCATTTGTTGGACCATTCACTCAGTCTGTCTAGGTCGTCTTGTAGCCTCCTACTATCGTCCTCAGTTTCAATCCTCCTCATAATTTTTGCATCATCGGCAAACATTGAGAGAAACGATTCTATACCCTCTATTTGCATATATCAGAAACAGTATAGGTCCAAGGACTGACCCCTGCGGGACTCCACTCGTAACGTCTCGCCAATCTGAGACCTCACCCCTCACACTGACTCTTTGTCTCTGTTGCTTAGGTACTCCTGTATCCAACGGAGTACCTTCCCTTTCACTCCAGCCTGCATCTCCAGCTTTTTCACTAGTCTCATGTGTGTGGCACTGTATCAAAGGCTTTCTGACAATCCAAAAGTATGCAGTCTGCCCACCCTTCTCTTTCTTGCCTTATTTTTGTTGCCTGGTCGTAGAATTCAAGTAACCCTGTGAGGCAGGACCTGCCATCCCTGAATCCATGTTGATGCTGTGTTACAAAGTTCTTTCGCTCCAGGTGCTCCACTAGCTTTCTTCGCACAATCTTCTCCATCAGCTTGCATGGTATGCAGGTTAGGGAAACTGGCCTGTAATTCAGTGCCTCCTGTCTATCCCCTTTCTTGTATATCGGGACTACATTAGCTGCTTTCCAAATTTCTGGCAGTTCCCCTGTTGCCAGAGATTTGTTATACACTATGGAGAGTGGTAGGCACAGTTCTGCTGCTCCTTCCTTAAGTATCCAGGGAGAGATTCCATTGGGCCTATAGCCTTTGTCACATCCAACTCTAGTAAACACTTTCTTACTTCCCGCGTGGATAGTGTGGATAATGATGGATGTTTTAATAGTACCAGAGATGACATCAGTACAAGCAATATTAACAGAGAGAGAGGAGAGAGAGAGAGAGAGAGAGAGAGAGAGAGAGAAGAGAGAGAGAGGAGAGAGAGAGAGAGAGATGAGAGAGAGAGAGAGAGGAGAAGAGAGAGAGAGGGAGGAGAGAGAGAGAGAGGGAGACGAGAGAGGGGGGGGGAGAGAAGTGGTTGACCCTGGACTCTGCTCCTGGCAGAGTTCAACACACCACCTCGGGCTCCAGACGGACTCACTCGTTCATGACCAAGGTGGAAGGGATGGTGAGATCCTCCCTCACCTGGAGGGTCTCCCTCACCTGGAGGGCCTCCCTCAACCTGGAGGGTCTCCCTCACCTGGAGGGCCTCCCTCACCTGGAGGGCCTCCCTCACCTGGAGGGCCTCCCTCACCTGGAGGGTCTCCCTCACTTGGAGGGCCTCGGGAGAGTGCATGTCTGCACCCTGTTCAAGCATCAGCAAACATAATTCAGTGTTTCGAGTCTGACTTGAAACTAGCGTAACCTTGAATATCGAGTATTTTTACCAGCGAGTTGTCTCTCGCCTCAAGCTCAAACAGTATCCTCATATAGCATGATTTGCAGCAGCACTGATGCTGCAGCAGCAGCATCAGTGCAGCATCTGTCAGCGACAGATTTGTATGGGATGATTCACGTCTTATAATCATCATATAGCTGATCATATATGATAGTCAGTTTAAACATTTGTATCAACTATGCCACTCTCAATCTGCTTGGGTCGACCCGGCAACAAAAAATACAAGAAAAAAGATTGAGAAATGACGATAGTAGATGGGAAAATACATTCTCGAGCATCATCCCAGCGCATGTCAATGCAGCATCACAGCGCATGTCAGTGCAGCATCACAGCGCATGTCAGTGCAGCATCACAGCGCATGTCAGTGCAGCATCACAGCGCATGTCAATGCAGCATCACAGCGCATGTCAACACATCTCGCAACGCAACCCACCCTCCTGGGCGCTCCCGGCGTCACTAAACTGGTGTACTAAAGTGTGTGAACCGACTGTCAGCGACAGTTTTCTATGGCCTGACGTTCATACCATTTCCTTGACTAATTTTGGGCAAACTATGATAAGTTGAACCTCTTTTTTCCTTTTTCAATTTTGCCGACAACTGTGTGTAGTGTTTTATGATATATATGTACAAGTAATTTTTCCGATTTCCGACTTGAGATTTCTGAACATATTTCCGACTCTCCGGCAACTTCATAAGGTATGGGATCCGAACACATTTTAAATGGGAGCAGTGGGGCCGATCTCAATCCGTCCATGTTGGGCACCTACCCCTCAGTAATCACGCTGGAAAGTTGGTGCTGCTATCTAGCTTCAAATATACATTATATTTTAGAGATATAGATAATTTTTTTTTATTAAATTTCAAGTTTTTTCTACATTGTTAGATAAATTAACATTGTTGTTTTTATTATTAAATATTTTATGAGTTGCAATTCTAGAATTATATAAGTAAATATATATATTTATTATATTTTATTATATTTATTTAGGCTTGGGTCCCACTTTTGGGACCTAATCTTAAAGTCTTGAGACCAAGTACTGAGGTCTGTCTGTCTGTCTGTCTATCCATTATCAATGACTCTGTTGTTAGTTAACAAAGGAATTTAATAGCAAGCATTCCCCAGTAGACATCAGAGCCAAGCCAGGCTGTTGGTTCACAGAAAGGTCATTGTCACGGCTTACAGGGAAAAAACGCGGTTTTGAAGACTACAACTCGTTTAAAGATATAAACGTAATATATTACCAAGAATTATATCACTCGTTAACCTGCACCAAGTTGTCTATAATCCTGCAGTAAATAGATGTTTTGTTGCGATAGGAAGGTTTTCACTGGCCTATAATCATTAAGTCTTCACTGGGCTCTGATTATATGCGATGTTAAGTATTTCTCCATGTCAAGATCGCCACGGAAATTGCTGATCTTAAATAATTTAGTAACACCTTGTTATTCTCCTTATGTGAGGGCATCTGTTTGGAGTCGTTGGTGTTGTGAAGGCCTTCTGTCTTGCAGGGTCGGCGTTCGATCCCTCGATGGTTCTCATAGTTGGCCACCAGGCCTTTCTCTTCCGTCCTCACATATCGGCTCCTATCCTGTCCGCTCATATGTGTGCAGCTTGCTATAATAAGACTGCAACAGCCTGCAGAGGAGAGCTTCCTCGGGTTAGTGGTCGGGGAAGCGACCCCAAGAAGCAAAATATTCTTCTTGACATTTCTGTAAACCTTTATGAAGACGGTTTACCAGGCTTTATGATGACGGTTTACTAGGCTTTATGATGACGTTTACTAGGCTTTATGATGATGGTTTACTAGGCTTTATGATGACGGTTTACTAGGCTTTATGATGACGGTTTACTAGGCTTTATGATGACGGTTTACTAGGCTTTATGAAGAGGGGTTACTAGGCTTTATGAAGAGGGGTTTACTGAGGCTTTATGAAGCGGGTTTACTAGGCTCTATGAATGGGGTTTACTAGGCTTTATGAAGCGGGTTTACTAGGCTTTATGAAGAGGGTTTACTAGGCTATATGAAGTGGGTTTACTAGGCTTTATGAAGAGGGTTTACCAGGCTTTATGATGACGGTTTACTAGGCTTTATGAAGAGGTTACTAGGCTTTATGAAGACGGTTTTACTAGGCTTTATTCTCCGAGCCACTGGGAGAACATCAGAATCCCGAGGTTTTCAGAGCCCTGCCGACCCATATGGCACTAATTCGGTACCAATTTTCGGATTGTCTGTGCCAATTTGATGCTGTGAAGCCCACCCAATCCCAATTTTGCTCCATGAGTAATGGACACAATTACATTTCCTCGATTTCAACATTCGTATTGTCAACTTGATTTATAAATTGGGGTAGAATGCACGCAATTGGAGAGGCTGGTAATTACGAAATGTGTTATTATGGGTATTAGTAGGAGGTGAAATGGGAGGTAGGGGGCCCTGGTCTATGTGTTAATAGGGCTGAACCTTAGCCTTCTGTGTCCCAAATTCCACAGGAAACGTTTCAGGTAATTTCTACTAATTTCTAACCTCCACCAAAGCCTCGCTGCTCTCGCGATTGGTATTATTTAAAGTATTGTTTTATTACTTGAATACAATATATATTTAATATGATTTGCAAATGCTCACATTAAGCTAAGTGAACCACCCATGTATTATATGCTAAATCCTAATTTATTTATCAAATTAAATCCGGGAGAATTTAAATCAGGATTTGTTGAGTGGACTATTTACTGTTATTGTTTAATAATGTCATTATTATTGTTAAAA
>WNGS01159612.1:11166284-11180958 GCA_020271785.1 Procambarus virginalis
TTGTTGCTGAACTCTGCCAGGAGCAGAGTCCAGGGTCAAGCACTTCCTCCCCCCCCCCTCTCTCTCTCTCTCTCTGTCTCTCCTTCTCTCTCGTCCTCTCTCTCTCCTCTCTCTCTCTACTCCTCTCTCCTCTCTCTCATCTCATTCTCTCTTCCTCAGTTGCTCTCATCGCTCCTCTTCTCTCATCGCCTCTTCTCCGCTGCTCGCGTTATATATGCTGTCTGATGTCATCTCGTACTATTAAAACATCCATCATTATCCACACTACTCCACGCGGAAGGTAAGAAGGTGTTTACTAGAGTTGGATGTGACAAAGGATATAGGCCCAGATGGAATCTCTCCCTGGATACTTAGGAAGGAGCAGAAGAACTGTGCCTTACCACTCTCCATAGGTATAACAATCTCTGGCAAACAGGGGAACGCCAGAAATTTGAAAGCAGCTAATGTAGTTCCAATATTCACCACCTCGGGCTCCAGACGGACTCACTCGTTCATGACCAAGGTGGAAGGGATGTTTGAGTCCTCCCTCACCTGGAGAGCCTCTCTCACCTGGAGGGCCTCCCTCACCTGGAGGGCCTCCCTCACCTGGAGGGCCTCCCTCACCTGGAGGGCCTCCCTCACCTGGAGGGCCTCCCTCACCTGGAGGGCCTCCCTCACCTGGAGGGCCTCCCTCACCTGGAGGGCCTCCCTCACCTGGAGGGCCTCCCTCACCTGGAGGGCCTCCCTCACCTGGAGAGCCTCCCTCACCTGGAGGGCCTCCCTCACCTGGAGGACCTCCCTCACCTGGAGGGCCTCCCTCACCTGGAGGGCCTCCCTCACCTGGAGGGCCTCCCTCACCTGGAGGGCCTCCCTCACTTGGAGGGCCTCGGGAGAGTGCATGTCTGCACCCTGTTCAAGCATCAGCAAACATAGTTCAGTGTTTCGAGTGCTACTTGAAACTAGCGTAACACTTGAATATCGAGTATTTTACCAGCGAGTGTGTCTCTCGCCTCAAGCTCAAACAGTATCCTCATATAGCATGATTTGTATGGATGATTCACGTCTTATAATCATCATATAGATGATCATATATGATAGTTTAAACATTTGTATCAACTATGCCACTCTCAATCTGCTTAGGTCGACCCGGCAACAAAAAATACAAGAAAAAGATTGAGAAATGACGATAGTAGATGGGAAAATACATTCTCGAGCATCATCCCAGCGCATGTCAATGCATCATCACAGCGCATGTCAATGCATCATCACAGCGCATGTCAATGCATCATCACAGCGCATGTCAATGCATCATCACAGCGCATGTCAGTGCATCATCACAGCGCATGTCAATGCATCATCACAGCGCATGTCAATGCATCATCACAGCGCATGTCAATGCATCATCACAGCGCATGTCAGTGCATCATCCCAGCGCATGTCAGTGCATCATCACAGCGCATGTCAATGCATCATCACAGCGCATGTCAATGCATCATCCCAGCGCATGTCAGTGCATCATCCCAGCGCATGTCAGTGCATCATCCCAGCGCATGTCAATGCATCATCACAGCGCATGTCAGTGCATCATCACAGCGCATGTCAATGCATCATCACAGCGCATGTCAGTGCATCATCCCGGTACATGTCAATGCAGCATCCCAGCGCATGTCAATGCAGCATCACAGCGCATGTCAGTGCATCATCCCAGCGCATGTCAATGCAGCATCACAGCGCATGTCAGTGCAGCATCACAGCGCATGTCAGTGCATCATCACAGCGCATGACAATGCATCATCACAGCGCATGTCAATGCATCATCCCAGCGCATGTCAATGCATCATCCCAGCGCATGTCAATGCATCATCCCAGCGCATGTCAATGCATCATCCCAGCGCATGTCAGTGCAGCATCACAGCGCATGTCAACGCATCATCCCGGCACATGTCAACACATCATCCCGGCACATGTCAACGCATCATCCCGGCACATGTCAACGCATCATCCCGGCACATGTCAACACATCATCCCGGCACATGTCAACACATCATCCCGGCACATGTCAACACATCATCCCGGCACATGTCAACACATCATCCCGGCACATGTCAACACATCATCCCGGCACATGTCAACGCATCATCCCGGCACATGTCAACGCATCATACCGGCACATGTCAACGCATCATCCCGGCACATGTCAACACATCATCCCGGCACATGTCAACGCATCATCCCGGCACATGTCAACACATCTCGCAACGCAACCCACCCTCCTGGGCGCTCCCGGCGTCACTAAACTGGTGTACTAAAGTGTGTGAACCGACTGTCAGCGACAGTTTTCTATGGCCTCACGTTCATACCATTTCCTTGACTAATTTTGGGCAAACTATGATAAGTTGAACCTCTTTTTCTTTTCAATTTTGCCGACAACTGTGTGTAGTGTTTTATGATATAATATGTACAAGTAATTTTTCCGATTTCCGACTTGAGATTTCTGAACATATTTCCGACTCTCCGCCAACTTCATAAGGTATGGGATCCGAACACATTTTAAATGGGAGCAGTGGGGCCGATCTCAATCCGTCCATGTTGGGCACCTACCCCTCAGTAATCACGCTGGAAAGTTGGTGCTGCTATCTAGCTTCAAATATACATTATATTTTAGAGATATAGATAATTTTTTTTTTATTAAATTCCAAGTTTTTTCTACATTGTTTGATAAATTAACATTGTTGTTTTTATTATTAAATATTTTTATGAGTTGCAATTCTAGAATTATATAAGTAAATATATATATTTATTATATTTATTATATTTATTTAGGCTTGGGTCCCACTTTTGGGACCTAATCTTAAAGTCTTGAGACCAAGTACTGAGGTCTGTCTGTCTGTCTGTCTATCCATTATCAATGACTCTGTTGTTAGTTAACAAAGGAATTTAATAGCAAGCATTCCCCAGTAGACCATCAGAGCCAAGCCAGGCTGTTGGTTCACAGAAAGGTCATTGTCACGGCCTACAGGGAAAAAACGCGGTATTGAAGACTACAACTCGTTTAAAGATATAAACGTAATATATTACCAAGAATTATATCACTCGTTAAGCTGCACAAAGTTGTCTATAATCCTGCAGTAAATAGATGTTTTGTTGCGATAGGAAGGTTTCCCTGGCCTATAATCATCAAGTCTTCACTGGGCTCTGATTATATGCGATGTTAAGTATTTCTCCATGTCAAGATCGCCACGGAAATTGCTGATCTTAAATAATTTAGTAGCATCTTGTTATTCTCCTTATGTGAGGGCCTCTGTTTGGAGTCGTTGGTGTTGTGAAGGCCTTCTGTCTTGCAGGGTCGGCGTTCGATCCCTCGATGGTTCTCATAGTTGGCCACCAGGCCTTTCCCTTCCGTCCTCACATATCGGCTCCTATCCGTCCGCTCATATGTGTGCAGCTTGCTATAATAAGACTGCAACAGCCTGCAGAGGAGAGCTTCCTCGGGTAGTGGTCGGGGAAGCGACCCAAGAAGCAAAATATTCTTCTTGACATTTCTGTAAACCTTTATGAAGACGGTTTACCAGGCTTTATGATGACGGTTTACTAGGCTTTATGACGACGGTTTACTAGGCTTTATGATGATGGTTTACTAGGCTTTATGATGACGGTTTACTAGGCTTTATGATGACGGTTTACTAGGCTTTATGATGACGGTTTACTAGGCTTTATGAAGAGGGGTTTACTAGGCTTTATGAAGCGGGTTTACTAGGCTCTATGAAGGGGGTTTACTAGGCTTTATGAAGCGGGTTTACTAGGCTTTATGAAGAGGGTTTACTAGGCTATATGAAGTGGGTTTACTAGGCTTTATGAAGAGGGTTACCAGGCTTTATGATGACGGTTTACTAGGCTTTATGAAGAGGGTTACTAGGCTTTATGAAGACGGTTTACTAGGCTTATTCTCCGAGCCACTGGGAGAACATCAGAATCCCGAAGGTTTTCAGAGCCCTGCCGACCCATATGGCACTAATTCGTACCAATTTTCGGATTGTCTGTGCCAATTTGATGCTGTGAAGCCCACCCAATCCCAATTTTGCTCCATGAGTAATGGACACAATTACATTTCCTCGATTTCAACATTCGTATTGTCAACTTGATTTATAAATTGGGGTAGAATGCACGCAATTGGAGAGGCTGGTAATTACGAAATGTGTTATTATGGGTATTAGTAGGGGGTGAAATGGGAGGTAGGGGGCCCTGGTCTATGTGTTAATAGGGCTGAACCGTAGCCTTCTGTGTCCCAATTCCACAGGAAACGTTTCAGGTAATTTCTACTAATTTCTAACCTCCACCAAAGCCTCGCTGCTCTCGCGATTGGTATTATTTAAAGTATTGTTTTATTACTGAATACAATATATATTTAATGATTTGCAAATGCTCACATTAAGCTAAGTGAACCACCCATCTATTATATGCTAAATCCTAATTTATTTATCAAATTAAATCCGGGAGAATTTAAATCAGGATTTGTTGAGTGGACTATTTACTGTTATTGTTTAATAATGTCATTATTATTGTTAAATTGTTATTATAATCTTTGTTCTTAATATTAGTGTCTTGTGGCAGCATCACTCATCTTATCTCACCTCCGCAGACTCCTGCAGCATCTGTGTGAGTCTAGAGTGATACTACGTTCATCCGTCACACACACCTGTCTCCAGGGATCCGTCCACCGTCCCCCATCACCAGGGAGCCGTCACCCTTCACAGGGAGCCGTCACCCCATCACCAGGGAGCCGCCACCCCATCACCAGGGAGCCGTCACCCCATCACCAGGGAGCCGTCACCCCATCACCAGGGAGCCGTCACCCCATCACCAGGGAGCCGTCACCCCATCACCAGGGAGCCGTCACCCCATCACCAGGGAGCCGTCACCCCATCACCAGGGAGCCGTCACCCCATCACCAGGCAGTGGTCACCATGCGTCCGGGGAGCTGGTCAACATTAGGCCTGGTACAAGTGGTGATCAACCTGGTGCTGGTGACCCTCTGCGCCACTCACCCGTTCCCGTACCTCAGAGGTAGCCGCTATGGTAGGATCCACTTGTCTGTTGTTGTTGTAGTCTTGCCAGCTGCACCCCTTGTACACGCTGCCCCCCTACTCATCCCCCCCCCCCCGCCACTTTAACAGTCCGGTGGTGCAGCCGGACAATAACGCAACGCCCCGCCTAGGTAACGCCTTCTGGTGCTTCAGCATTACTAATATTTTTAACCTTTTTTTTGGGAAAAACAAGGGAAATTGTCCAAGGATTATTTGAGTAATTAATGAATAGTGTTTTTGTTATGAGTGTTGGAGGTGGGGGTGTGGTCAGGGAGGGGAGGTGGGGGTGTTGGAGGTGGAGGTGAGGTCAGGGAGGTGGAGGTGTGGTGTTGGGAGGTGGGGGTGTGTCCGGGAGGTGGGGGTGTGGTTGGAGGTGGGGGTGTGGTCAGGGAGGTGGGGGTGTGGTGTTGGAGGTGGGGGTGTGGTCAGGGAGGTGGGGGTGTGGTGTTGGAGGTGGGGGTGTGGTCAGGGAGGTGGAGGTGTGGGTTGGAGGTGGGGGTGTGGTTAGGGAGGTGGAGGTGTGGTGTTGGAGGTGGGGGTGTGGTTTAATATCACTTGTAGTACATGAATATTATTTGGGGGACTAATCAATTATTGATATTTTACACTGGCTGGATATGATGGATCGGAAGGTGTTTTGGGTGATTTCGTAGATTATTTTCTTCATGAATAGACGTACATGTACATACAGATTAGCTACAATCTAAATATGCATATTAACTTAACTAACTTGACCACCGTGATCCGTTAATTAATTAATAATAACTTAATAATGAGCCGAAAATGTGTATGTTAAATCTCTATTATCTTTATCTTCCTATATCTTCTCTCTCTATCAATACGAGAGGGACAAAATAAAATTTTTTTAAGGTGCATGCTCTTTTAATGTAATACTGTATTATACAATAACAGTAATACAACATCATATAATACATTTATGAACAATGAAATGCAAAATTAATATATTCCTGCATAACACAATACCATATAATTTTTATTTCATTCAAAATAAAAATAAATTTAAAACCCTAAAACGGCAGTGCATTTCACAGTAAAACATTATTAAATAAAATTGAATATTATAATGCGTATCACTGATTAATTAACATATCGTTAAGTGAAAACTTTCATCAATAATTCAAATATGATGATCTACTAAAAATGTTTGCATACTTATTGGCATAATGTTTTTTACGGTAAATATATTGATATATATTTTAAGATTAAATATTCGTTTTAGGGCTTTCAATAGGCCATCTGGTTTTAAAATGTTGTTCCAAATAGTTAAATCTTAAACAATATCAGCAAACATAACAAGTCAAAATTGTTAATTTTCTATTCTAATTTATTAATTAATAAAACAATTCTAGTATATTATAAAACAATTTTTTTAGTAAAACTAGAGGTTATATGAGCTAGAATTATTCAAGTTTCAAATGAAAAACTATTCATATTTGACTTAATTTATAACAAAGTTTAGACATTCAATACATTATATATCTAAGAGTCATAATAATTGTAGACTGTTAGTCTGCTGGTTGTCCTGAGGGGCCAAACCTGCCTCTCCCTTCACCCACACTGACCTCACCCGTCTCCCCTCACCCACACCGTGACCTCACCCGTCTCCCCTCACCCACACCGTGATCTCACCCGTCTCCCCTCACCCACACCGTGACCTCACCCACACTGTGACCTCACCCGTCTCCCCTCACCCACACTGTGACCTCACCCATCTCCCCTCACCCACACCGTGACCTCACCTGTCTCCCCTCACCCACACTGTGACCTCACCCGTCTCCCCTCACCCACACTGTGACCTCACCCGTCTCCCCTCACCCACACCGTGACCTCACCCGTCTCCCCTCACCCACAGGCTATGGACGCAACATCCGGCGCCTCCCGTGCGTGTCCAAGCACAAGGAGACAGGTGTGTGCATGTTCGCCTGGGACTGTATGAAGGCCAACGGTACTCACCTCGACACCTGTATTGACAGGTGAGTCCTAAACAGGTGCATTACCTAGAGTGTACCTGGAGGGGGTCTTGAGAGTTCTGCTACTCCCCTGGTCCAGCCTGGGGCCAGTCCTGCAATAACTTGGTCCAGAAAGCTGTTACTGGGAGTGCCTTGCGGGCCTGCAGTACCCACTACAGTCTGTTTGGTCCGGTAGGCCTTGTAGAAGTTTGTCTTACTATTTCTGAAAAAATTTTCACCCGGTGTTGTCGCGTCTTGAGTACTGCTCAGTACTCACTTCCCCCTTCAGTGCAGGAGAGACTGCTAAAAATAGAGGGAATATAGAGAACATATACGGCACGCATAGACGAGATAAAACACCTAAATTATTGGGATCGTCTCAAAGCTCTCCAAATGTACTCCTAGAAAAGAGACGAGAGAGATACCAAATAATATACACGTGGAAAATACTGGAGGAACAGGTCCCAAATCTGCACAGTAAAATAGTAACGTACTGGAGTGAACGATATGGAAGAAAATGCAGAATAGAACCAGTGAAGAGCAGAGGTGCCATAGGCACAATCAGAGAACACTGTATAAACATCAGAGGTCCACGGTTGTTCAACGTCAGACCAGCGAGCATCAGACATATTGCCGGAACAACCGTGGACATCTACAAGAAAAAACTAGATTATTTTCCTCAAGGAGTGCCGGACCAACCGGGCTGTGATGGGTATATGGGCCTGCGGGCCGCTCCAAGCAATAGCCTGATGGACCAAACTCTCACAAGTCAAGCCTGGCCTCGGGCCGGGCTTGGGGAGTAGAAGAACTCCCAGAACCCCATCAAGCAGGTATCACCATTATCTTAATTGTAACCACCGTCTACGTCCTCGACTACAGCCGAGGGGCTCGAGTTCCACCCCTGGGCTGGGCAGAAACGTTTGGACACGTTTCCTTTCACCTGATACCCTATAGAATATACCTAAAATAGATACCTTATCAGAAATGATTTCGGGGCTTTTCGTCCCCGCGGGCCGGTCCTCGACCAGCCCTCCTTGTTGCTGGACTGGTCAACCAGGCCGTTGGACGCGGCTGCTCGCAACTTGATGTATGAGTCACAGCCTGGTCGATCAGGTATCCTTTGGAGGTGCTTATCCTTTGGGGACAGGCTTCTTGTCCCCATCAACTGGAATTGTTTCGTCAGTGACCATTGTTAATACATGGACAGGTTGTTGTCAGTAGTTAAAAATATTACAAATGTCAATCAACTTGATGTTGGGTGATTAGTAATGTTAGAGGGTGGTGGCCTACCCCCTGGGGGGGGGGTCCAGCACGCTGACGAGACCGAACCTAAATAACTGAGGAATGGAGACGCATTGACGGGGAAGATGAAGGTAGGTAATTGTCAGATCACTTGGAATGGGTCAGAATAAGGATTTGGGATGGAATGGGAGGAAGGGAATGGTGCCCAACCACTTGGACGGTCGGGGATTAAACGCCGACCTGCATGAAGCGAGACCGTCGCTCTACCGTCCGGAATGAAACGATTGGTCGGATAACGATGAAGTTTAACAGCAGGACGATCATTTTATTAAGACTATTTGCCGTGCGGTAAAGTGCAAAACTTTAATTATTGTGAAACAGATACACCTTTATTCAGTCTCAATATTTACGGTCCTCGTTTGACTCCTCTCCCGTGACGTAGTGTCAATAACGGAATTATGACTAATAATAGTCAATAACTAATGTATTAATGTTACGCATAAACAGACGTTTGAAGCAAACGTTTGAATATATTAAAATATATTATTGACACTGAGACATCACTAAAATATATACAATATTGGGATGAATTTTTATTATCTCAAATTAGCTTGACATGTTGCATCTGTTGTTCAAGACTATGCAAACACAAGAGGTGGCACGGGCATGAGTAGCCCCGGAGGTGGCACAGGCATGAGTAGCTCGGAGGTGGCACGGGCATGAGTAGCCCGGAGGTGGCACGGGCATGAGTAGCCCGGATGCGGTAGATGTTTGTTTGATCCGTGCCCGTTGGCAGGATCGCTTGTCTTCTGTTACTGGTAACAAGCTGCGGGCTCTTAAGCGTAGTGTGTCCCCGTGGCCTTCCTCTTATCACCGGGAAAATACTCTGGCGAGGCTAGGTATTGGCCATACACGTTTAACTCACGGTCACTTAATGGAGTGCCGCCCTCCTCCTTATTGTCCAAATTGCGTTGTCCCTCCTACGGTCGTGCATATCCTTGTTGGATGTCCTGACTTCCAGGATGTGCATGCATCTTGCTTCCCGACTGTCCCTCGCGGTCACCTATCCCACGATAGAATCCTTGGTGAATCGGACACCTTGGATGTTGTTCACCTTATGTGCTTTTGTTCTCGTATTGGCATCCTGAATGATATTTAGCCCCTTTTGAATATCCCGCACATTTCACAGTGCTACGTAGCCTCCCCGGCATGGTACCTTCTTTTGATAATTACTTTCTTTGGTCGTGTAACATCTTGAAGTGTCTCTAGGTCTGGAGCTACGAACTCATCCTCTGGTGTTATGATAGCAGCCAATGATGCATCTGACTGATTCATGAAGGTTATCCCACCCGTTATTGTTGTTGTTTTAGATTCAGCTACTCGGAACAAAAATTCCAAGTAGCATGGGCTATGGTGAGCCCGTAGTAGACTTATTAAGCCCCCCGATGATGAAGATTAAACCACCCAAAAGGTGGCACGGGCATGAGTAGCCCGTAAGTGGTGACCTTTTTTGAGCCATTACCAGTATCAATAGCTGATACTGGAGATCTGTGGAGGTGCGACTGCACCCTGCGTGACGGGAGATGTCTCCCGTCTAAGACCCCCGAGAGGTGGCCAAATCTATATTAATCTTGTTTATTTGATTATTAGAGGTATGATTCACTATATAAATTCATAATAAAATTATTATTAAGGGGGTCTATATTTTGCTATATATGGTAACATTTTTATCTAAACTTTTATGTTTGATTACGTTGCTGGCCAAGCCATGCTTTCTACCACCTGTAGAACTTTAACTGCCTTTCCTTAGGACCGTCTTAAGACCCATTCACTTGGACTCATCGATAGATCGGTCGCCTCGTTTCTTGACTTCTTGAGCAGGCGTCCTCATATTCCATTTCCAAGTGCTACATCGTCACCCACCACTAATGGTGTACTTCTTCCGACAGATTCTACTTCGGATCTTGCTGCAAATTGAGCCCGGGGACCCAAGATCTTTCCTCTGAGATCACCAATGAGATTCCCTCTGGAGAACGCCCTACCATCCCTGGCTACGTCCCGACCCTGAAGCCGGGAGTAGCTACTACCGCGGGCGATGAAAGTGAGCTGAAGACCTCAACAGAACACACCCCGACCACGGCCGAAGGAGCCACAGATGGACAGACTGGAACCACAGAACATATTTTAACCAGCGGACAGACTGGAACCAGCGAAGGACAAACTGGAACCGGCGAGGGACAGTCTGTAACACCAAGCATGATAGACAAAGTTGCAGCAGTAGGACCCACCAAAGGACAGACTGGAACCAGCGATGGACAGACCGTAACCAGCGAAGGACAGACTGTAACGAGCGATGGCCCGACTGGAACCAGCGATGGACAGACTGTAACGAGCGAAGGACAGACCGTAACCAGCGAAGGACAGACCGTAACCAGCGAAGGACAGACTGTAACCAGCGATGGACCGACTGGAACCAGCGATGGACAGACTGGAACCAGCGAAGGACAGACTGTAACACCAAGCATGATAGACAAACTTGCAGCAGTAGGACCCACCAAAGGACAGACTGGAACCAGCGAAGGACAGACCGTAACCAGCGAAGGACAGACTGTAACCAGCGATGGACAGACCGTAACCAGCGAAGGACAGACCGTAACCAGTGAAGGACAGACTGTAACCAGCGATGGACAGACTGTAACCAGCGAAGGACAGACTGGAACCAGCGAAGGACAGACTGTAACACCAAGCATGATAGACAAACTTGCAGCAGTAGGACCCACCAAAGGACAGACTGGAACCAGCGAAGGACAGACTGGAACCAGCGAAGGACCGACTGGAACCAGCGAAGGACAGACCGTAACCAGCGAAGGACAGACTGGAACCAGCGAAGGACAGACCGTAACCAGCGAAGGACAGACTGGAACCAGCGAAGGACAGACCGTAACCAGCGAAGGACAGACTGGAACCAGCGAAGGACAGACTGTAACCAGCGAAGGACAGACCGTAACCAGCGAAGGACAGACCGTAACCAGTGAAGGACAGACTGTAACCAGCGATGGACAGACTGTAACCAGCGAAGGACAGACTGGAACCAGCGAAGGACAGACTGTAACACCAAGCATGATAGACAAACTTGCAGCAGTAGGACCCACCAAAGGACAGACTGGAACCAGCGAAGGACAGACTGGAACCAGCGAAGGACCGACTGGAACCAGCGAAGGACAGACCGTAACCAGCGAAGGACAGACTGGAACCAGCGAAGGACAGACCGTAACCAGCGAAGGACAGACTGTAACCAGCGAAGGACAGACCGTAACCAGCGAAGGACAGACCGTAACCAGCGAAGGACAGACCGTAACCAGCGAAGGACAGACTGGAACCAGCGAAGGACAGACCGTAACCAGCGAAGGACATACTGTAACCAGCGATGGACCGACTGGAACCAGCGATGGACAGACCGTAACCAGCGAAGGACAGACTGTAACCAGCGAAGGACAGACTGTAACCAGCGAAGGACAGACCGTAACCAGCGAAGGACAGACCGTAACCAGCGAAGGACAGACCGTAACCAGCGAAGGACAGACTGTAACCAGCGATGGACAGACTGTAACCAGCGAAGGACAGACTGTAACCAGCGAAGGACAGTCTGTAACACCAAGCATGATAGACAAACTTGCAGCAGTAGGACCCACCAAAGGACAGACTGGAACCAGCGACGGACAGACTGTAACCAGCGATGGACAGACTGTAACCAGCGATGGACAGACTGTAACCAGCGTAGGACAGACCGTAACCAGCGAAGGACAGACTGTAACCAGCGAAGGACAGACTGTAACCAGCGATGGACAGACCGTAACCAGCGAAGGACAGACTGTAACCAGCGAAGGACAGACCATAACCAGCGAAGGACAAACCATAACCAGCGAAGGACAGACTGTAACCAGCGATGGACAGACTGGAACCAGCGATGGACAGACTGGAACCAGCGATGGACAGACTGGAACCAGCGATGGACAGACTGGAACCAGCGAAGGACAGACTGTAACCAGCGATGGACAGACTGTAACCAGCGATGGACAGACTGTAACCAGCGAAGGACAGACCATAACCAGCGAAGGACAGACCGTAACCAGCGAAGGACAGACCGTAACCAGCGAAGGACAGACTGTAACCAGCGATGGACAGACTGTAACCAGCGAAGGACAGACCATAACCAGCGAAGGACAGACTGTAACCAGCGATGGACCGACTGGAACCAGCGATGGACCGACTGGAACCAGCGATGGACAGACTGGAACCAGCGATGGACAGACTGTAACCAGCGAAGGACAGACTGTAACCAGCGATGGACAGACTGTAACCAGCGAAGGACAGTCTGTAACACCAAGCATGATAGACAAACTTGCAGCAGTAGGACCCGCCAAAGGACAGACTGGAACCAGCGAAGGACAGACTGTAACCAGCGAAGGACAGACTGTAACCAGCGAAGGACAAACTGTAACCAGCGAAGGACAGACTGTAACCAGCGAAGGACAGACTGTAACCAGCGAAGGACAGACTGTAACCAGCGAAGGACAGACTGTAACCAGCGAAGGACAAACTGTAACCAGCGAAGGACAGACTGTAACCAGCGAAGGACAGACTGTAACCAGCGAAGGACAGACTGTAACCAGCGAAGGACAGACTGTAACCAGCGAAGGACAGACTGTAACCAGCGATGGACAGACTGTAACCAGCGAAGGACAGACTGTAACCAGCGAAGGACAGTCTGTAACACCAAGCATGATAGACAAACTTGCAGCAGTAGGACCCACCAAAGGACAGACTGGAACCAGCGAAGGACAGACTGTAACCAGCGATGGACAGACTGTAACCAGCGATGGACAGACTGTAACCAGCGAAGGACAGTCTGTAAAACCAAGCATGATAGAAAACTTGCAGCAGTAGGACCCAGCAAAGGACCAGACTGGAACCAGCGAAGGACAGACTGTAACCAGCGATGGACAGACTGTAACCAGCGAAGGACAGACTGTAACCAGCGATGGACAGACTGTAACCAGCGATGGACAGACCGTAACCAGCGATGGACAGACGTAACCAGCGATGACAGACGACTGTAACCAGCGATGGACAGACTGTAACCAGCGATGGACAGACTGTAACCAGCGATGGACCGACTGGAACCAGCGAAGGACAGACTGTAACCAGCGATGGACAGACTGTAACCAGCGATGGACCGACTGGAACCAGCGATGGACAGACCGTAACCAGCGATGGACAGACCGTAACCAGCGATGGACAGACCGTAACCAGCGATGGACAGACCGTAACCAGCGATGGACAGACCGTAACCAGCGATGGACAGACCGTAACCAGCGATGGACAGACTGTAACCAGCGATGGACCGATGGAACCAGCGAAGACAGACTGTAACCAGCGATGGACAGACTGTAACCAGCGATGGACGACTGGAACCAGCGATGGACCGACTGGAACCAGCGAAGGACAGACTGTAACCAGCGATGGACAGACTGTAACCAGCGATGGACCGACTGTAACCAGCGATGGACAGACCGTAACCAGCGATGGACAGACTGTAACCAGCGATGGACAGACCGTAACCAGCGATGGACAGACTGTAACCAGCGAGGGACAGACTGTAACCAGCGAGGGACAGTCTGTAACACCAAGCATTAGACAAACTTGCAGCAGTAGGACCCACCAAAGGACAGACTGGAACCAGCGAAGGACAGACTGTAACCAGCGATGGACAGACTGTAACCAGCGAAGGACAGACCGTAACCAGCGATGGACCGACTGGAAACCAGCGAAGAGGGGCAGACACTGTAACAGCGAAGGACAGACTGTAACCAGCGAAGGACAGACTGTAACCAGCGAGGACACAGACTGTAACCAGCGAAGGACAGACTGTAACCAGCGAAGGACAGACTGTAACCAGCGAAGGACAGACTGTAAACAGCGAAGGACAGACTGGAACCAGCGAAGGACAGACTGGAACCAGCGAAGGACAAACTGTAACCAGCGATGGACAGACTGTAACCAGCGATGGGTCTGTAACACCAAGCATGATAGACCAACTGCAGCAGTAGGACCCACAAAGGACAGACTGTAACCAGCGAAAGGACAGACCATACCAGCGAAGGACAGACTGTAACCAGCGAAGGACAGACCATAACCAGCGAAGACAGACCATAACCAGCGAAGGACAGACTGTAACCCAGCGAAGGACAGACTGTAACCAGCGATGGACAGACTGTAACCAGCTGATGGACAGACTGGAACCAGCGAAGGACAGACTGTAACCAGCGGGACAGACCGTAACCAGCGAAGGACAGACCGTAACCAGCGAAGGACAGACTGTAACCAGCGAAGGACAGA
>WNGS01159612.1:11182193-11196689 GCA_020271785.1 Procambarus virginalis
AATTACACAATACCAGCTGTACCCACAGTTACACAATACCTGCTGTACCCACAGTTACACAATACCTGCTGTACCTTCAGTTAAACAATACCTGTTGTACCCACAGTTACACAATACCCAGCTGTACCCACAGTTACACAATACCAGCTGTACCCACAGATACACAATACCTGCTGTACCCACAGTTACACAATACCTGCTGTACCCACAGTTACACAATACCTGCTGTACCCACAGTTACACAATACCTGCTGTACCTTCAGTTAAACAATACCTGTTGTACCCACAGTTACACAATACCTGCTGTACCCACAGTTACACAATACTAGCTGTACCCACAGTTACACAATACCTGCTCTACCCTCAGTTACACAATACCTGCTGTACCCACAGTTATACAATACCAGCTGTACCCTCAGTTATATAATACCAGCTGTACCCACAGTTACACAATACCAGCTGTACCCTCCGTTACACAATACCTGCTGTACCCACAGTTACACAATACCAGCTGGACCCTCAGTTACACAATACCTGCTGTACCCACAGTTACACAATACCTGCTGTACCCTCAGTTACACAATACCAGCTGTACCCACAGTTACACAATACCAGCTGTACCCACAGTTACACAATACCTGCTGTACCCACAGTTACACAATACCTGCTGTACCTTCAGTTAAACAATACCTGTTGTACCCACAGGTACACAATACCCAGCTGTACCCACAGTTACACAATATCAGCTGTACCCACAGATACACAATACCAGCTGTACCCACAGTTACACAATTCCTGCTGTACCCACAGTTACACAATACCTGCTGTACCCACAGTTACACAATACCTGCTGTACCTTCAGTTAAACAATACCTGTTGTACCCACAGTTACACAATACCTGCTGTACCCACAGTTACACAATACTGGCTGTACCCACAGTTACACAATACCTGCTCTACCCTCAGTTACACAATACCTGCTGTACCCACAGTTACACAATACCAGCTGAACCCTCAGTTACACAATACCAGCTGAACCCTCAGTTACACAATGCCAGCTGTACCCACAGTTACACAATACCAGCTGTACCCTCCGTTACACAATACTTGCTGTACCCACAGTTACACAATACCAGCTGGACCCTCAGTTACACAATACCTGCTGTACCCACAGTTACACAATACCTGCTGTACCCTCAGTTACACAATACCTGCTGTACCCACAGTTACACAATACCTGCTGTTCCCTCAGTTACACAATACCTGCTCTACCCTCAGTTACACAATACCAGCTGTACCCACAGTTACACAATACCAGCTGTACCCTCAGTTACACAATACCTGCTGTACCCACAGTTACACAATACCAGCTGTACCCTCAGTTACACAATAGCTGCTGTACCCTCAGATACACAATACCAGCTGTACCCACAGTTACACAATACCTGCTCTACCCTCAGTTATACAATACCTGCTGTACCCACAGTTACACAATACCAGCTGTACCCTCAGATACACAATACCTGCTCTACACTCAGTTATACAATACCTGCTGTACCCACAGTTACAGAATACCTGCTCTACCCTCAGTTATACAATACCTGCTGTACCCACAGTTACACAATACCTGCTGTACCCTCAGATACACAATACCTGCTGTACCCACAGTTACACAATACCTGCTGTACCCTCAGATACACAATACCTGCTCTACACTCAGTTATACAATACCTGCTGTACCCACAGTTACACAATAACTGCTCTACCCTCAGTTACACAATACCTGCTGTACCCACAGTTACACAATACCTGCTGTACCCTCAGTTATACAATACCAGCTGTACCCTCAGTTACACAATACCTGCTGTACCCACAGATACACAATACCAGCTGTACCCACAGTTACACAATACCTGCTGTACCCACAGTTACACAATACCTGCTGTAACCACAGTTACACAATACCCAGCTGTACCCACAGTTACACAATACCAGCTGTACCCACAGATACACAATACCCAGCTGTACCCACAGTTACACAATTCCCAGCTGCACCCACAGTTACACAATACCTGCTGTAACCACAGTTACACAATACCCAGCTGTACCCACAGTTACACAATACCAGCTGTACCCACAGATACACAATACCCAGCTGTACCCACAGTTACACAATTCCCAGCTGCACCCACAGTTACACAATACCTGGTGTACCCACAGTTACACAATACCAGCTGTACCCACAGTTAGACAATACCAGCTGTACCCACAGACACACAATAACAGCTGTACCCACAGTTACACAATACCTAGCTGTACCCACATTACACAACACCCAGCTGTACCCACAGTTACACAATACCTGCTGTACCCACAGTTACACAATACCAACTGTTCCCACAGATACACAATACCAGCTGTACCCACAGTTACACAATACCTGCTGTACCCACAGTTACACAATACCTGCTGTACCCACAGTTACACAATACCTGCTGTACCTTCAGTTAACCAATACATGTTGTACCCACAGTTACACAATACCAGCTGTACCCACAGTTACACAATACCAGCTGTACCCACAGTTACACAATACCAGCTGTACCCACAGTTACACAATACCTGCTGTACCCACAGTTACACAATACCTGCTGTACCTTCAGTTAAACAATACCTGTTGTACCCACAGTTACACAATACCAGCTGTACCCACAGTTACACAATACCAGCTGTACCCACAGATACACAATACCAGCTGTACCCACAGTTACACAGTACCTGCTGTACCCACAGTTACACAATACCTGCTGTACCCACAGTTACACAATACCTGCTGTACCTTCAGTTAAACAATACCTGTTGTACCCACAGTTACACAATACCTGCTGTACCCACAGTTACACAATACCTGCTGTACCCACAGTTACACAATACTAGCTGTACCCAAAGTTACACAATACCTGCTGTACCCTCAGTTACACAATACCTGCTGTACCCACAGTTACACAATACCTGCTGTACCCTCAGTTACACAATACCTGCTGTACCCTCAGTTACACAATACCAGCTGTACCCACAGTTACACAATACCTGCTGTACCCACAGTTACACAATACCTGCTGTACCCACAGTTACACAATACCTGCTGTACCTTCAGTTAAACAATACCTGTTGTACCCACAGTTACACAATACCTGCTGTACCCACAGTTACACAATACTAGCAGTACCCACAGTTACACAATACCTGCTCTACCCTCAGTTACACAATACCTGCTGTACCCACAGTTATACAATACCAGCTGTACCCTCAGTTACACAATACCAGCTGTACCCACAGTTACACAATACCAGCTGTACCCTCCGTTACACAATACCTGCTGTACCCACAGTTACACAATACCAGCTGTACCCTCAGTTACACAATACCTGCTGTACCCACAGTTACACAATACCTGCTGTACCCTCAGTTACACAATACCAGCTGTACCCACAGTTACACAATACCTGCTGTACCCTCAGTTACACAATACCTGCTCTACCCTCAGTTACACAATACCAGCTGTACCCTCAGTTACACAATACCTGCTGTACCAACAGTTACACAATACCAGCTGTACCCTCAGTTACACAATACCTGCTGTACCCACAGTTACACAATACCAGCTGTATCCTCAGTTACACAATAGCTGCTGTACCCTCAGATACACAATACCAGCTGTACCCACAGAAACACAATACCTGCTCTACCCTCAGTTATACAATACCTGCTGTACCTACAGTTACACAATACCAGCTGTACCCTCAGATACACAATACCTGCTCTACACTCAGTTATACAATACCTGCTGTACCCACAGTTACACAATACCAGCTGTACCCTCAGATACACAATACCTGCTCTACACTCAGTTATACAATACCTGCTGTACCCACAGTTACACAATACCTGCTCTACCCTCAGTTATACAATACCAGCTGTACCCTCAGTTACACAATAGCTGCTGTACCCTCAGATACACAATACCAGCTGTACCCACAGTTACGCAATACCTGCTCTACCCTCAGTTATACAATACCTGCTGTACCCTCAGTTACACAATACCAGCTGTACCCTCAGATACACAATACCTGCTCTACACTCAGTTATACAATACCTGCTGTACCCACAGTTACAGAATACCTGCTCTACCCTCAGTTATACAATACCTGCTGTACCCATAGTTACACAATACCTGCTGTACCCTCAGTTACACAATACCTGCTGTACCCTCAGATACACAATACCTGCTCTACACTCAGTTATACAATACCTGCTGTACCCACAGTTACACAATACCTGCTCTACCCTCAGTTACACAATACCTGCTGTACCCACAGTTACACAATACCTGCTGTACCCTCAGTTATACAATACCTGCTGTACCCTCAGTTACACAATACCTGCTGTACCCACAGATACACAATACCAGCTGTACCCACAGTTACACAATACCTGCTGTACCCACAGTTACACAATACCTGCTGTAACCACAGTTACACAATACCCAGCTGTACCCACAGATACACAATACCAGCTGTACCCACAGATACACAATACCAGCTGTACCCACAGTTACACAATTCCCAGCTGCACCCACAGTTACACAATACCTGCTGTACCCACAGTTACACAATACCAGCTGTACCCACAGTTACACAATACCAGCTGTACCCACAGACACACAATACCAGCTGTACCCACAGTTACACAATACCCAGCTGTACCCACATTACACAATACCCAGCTGTACCCACAGTTACACAATACCTGCTGTACCCACAGTTACACAATACCAGCTGTACCCACAGTTACACAATACCAGCTGTACCCACAGTTACACAATACCAACTGTTCCCACAGATACACAATACCAGCTGTACCCACAGTTACACAATACCTGCTGTACCCACAGTTACACAATACCTGCTGTACCCACAGTTACACAATACCTGCTGTACCTTCAGTTACCAATACATGTTGTACCCACAGTTACACAATACCAGCTGTACCCACAGTTACACAATACCTGCTCTACCCTCAGTTACACAATACCTGCTGTACCCATAGTTACACAATACCAGCTGTACCCTCAGTTAAACAATACCTGTTGTACCCACAGTTACACAATACCAGCTGTTCCCACAGTTACACAATACCAGCTGTACCCACAGATTCACAATACCAGCTGTAACCACAGTTACACAATACCAGCTGTACCCACAGTTACACAATACCTGCTGTACCCACAGTTACACAATACCTGCTGTACCTTCAGTTAAACAATACCTGTTGTACCCACAGTTACACAATACCTGCTGTACCCACAGTAACACAATACTAGCTGTACCCACAGTTACACAATACCTGCTCTACCCTCAGTTACACAATACCTGCTGTACCCACAGTTACACAATACCAGCTGTACCCTCAGTTACACAATACCAGCTGTACCCACAGTTACAAAATACCAGCTGTACCCTCAGTTACACAATACCTGCTGTACCCACAGTTACACAATACCAGCTGTACCCTCAGTTACACAATACCTGCTGTACCCACAGTTACACAATACCTGCTGTACCCACAGTTACACAATACCAGCTGTACTCACAGATACACAATACCAGCTGTACCCACAGTTACACAATACCCAGCTGTACCCACAGTTTCACAATACCCAGCTGTACCCACAGTTACACAATACCTGCTGTACCCAAAGTTACACAATACCAGCTGTACCCACAGTTACACAATACCCAGCTGTACCCACAGTTACACAATACCTGCTGTACCCACAGTTACACAATACCTGCTGTACCCACAGTTACACAATACCTGCTGTACCTTCAGTTAAACAATGCCTGTTGTACCCACAGTTACACAATACCTGCTGTACCCACAGTTACGCAATACCTGCTGTACCCACAGTTACACAATACCTGCTGTACCTTCAGTTAAACAATACCTGTTGTACCCACAGTTACACAATACCCAGCTGTACCCACAGTTACACAATACCAGCTGTACCCACAGATACACAATACCAGCTGTACCCACAGTTACACAATACCTGCTGTACCCACAGTTAGACAATACCTGCTGTACCCACAGTTACACAATACCTGCTGTACCTTCAGTTAAACAATACCTGTTTTACCCACAGTTACACAATTCAAATCCAGGGATCCCATCACAATGGTTGTACTCTTCAAGTCACTTGTGTTGTCCCGTCTTGAGTACTGCTCAGTACTCACTTCCCCCTTCAGAGCAGGAGAGATTGCTGAAATAGAGGGAATACAGAGAACATATACGGCACGCATAGACGAGGTAAAGCACCTAAATTATTGGGATCGTCTCAAAGCTCTCCAAATGTACTCTCTAGAAAGGAGACGAGAGAGATACCAAATAATATACACGCGGAAAATACTGGAGTGCCAGGTCCCAAATCTACACAGTAAAATAACAACGTACTGGAGTGAACGATATGGAAGAAAATGCAAGATTGAACCAGTGAAGAGCAGAGGTGCCATAGGCACAATCAGAGAGCACTGTATAAACATCAGAGGTCCACGGTTGTTCAACGTCCTCCCAGCGACTATAAGAAATATTGCCGGAACAACCGTGGACATCTTCAAGAGAAAACTGGACTGTTTCCTAAGAGAAGTCCCGGATCAGCCGGGCTGTGGTGGGTATGTGGCTCTGCGGGCCGCTCCAAGCAACAGCCTGGTGGACCAACTCTCACAAGACGAGCCTGGCCTCGGGCCGGGCTTGGGAAGTAGAAGAACTCCCAGAACCCCATCAACCAGGTACCAACTAGGTATCAAAAAGGTACCTGCTGTACCCACAGTTACACAATACTAGCTGTACCCACAGTTACACAATACTAGCTGTACCCACAGTTACACAATACCTGCTCTACCCTCAGTTACACAATACCTGCCGTACCCACAGTTACACAATACCAGCTGTACCCTCAGTTACACAATACCAGCTGTACCAACAGTTACACAATACCAGCTGTACCCTCAGTTACACAATACCAGCTGTACCCTCAGTTACACAATACCATCTGTACCAACAATTACACAATACCAGCTGTACCCTCAGTTACACAATACCTGCTGTACCCACAGTTACACAATACCAGCTGTTCCGACAGTTACACAATACCAGCTGTACCCTCAGTTACACAATACCTGCTGTACCCACAGTTACACAATACCTGCTCTACCGTCAGTAACACAATACCTGCTGTACCCACAGTTACACAATACCAGCTGTACCCTCAGTTTCACAATACCAGCTGTACCCACAGTTACACAATACCAGCTGTACCCTCAGTTACACAATACCTGCTGTACCCACAGTAACACAATACCAGCTGTACCCTCAGTTACACAATACCTGCTGTACCCACAGTTACACAATACCTGCTGTACCCTCAGTTACACAATACCTGCTGTACCCACAGTTACACCATACCTGCTGTACCCTCAGTTACACAATACCTGCTCTACCCTCAGTTACACAATACCAGCTGTACCCACAGTTACACAATACCTGCTGTACCCACAGTTACACAATACCTGCTGTACCCACAGTTACACAATACCTGCTGTACCTTCAGTTAAACAATACCTGTTGTACCCACAGTTACACAATACCTGCTGTACCCACAGTTACGCAATACCTGCTGTACCCACAGTTACACAATACCTGCTGTACCTTCAGTTAAACAATACCTGTTGTACCCACAGTTACACAATACCCAGCTGTACCCACAGTTACACAATACCAGCTGTACCCACAGATACACAATACCAGCTGTACCCACAGTTACACAATACCTGCTGTACCCACAGTTAGACAATACCTGCTGTACCCACAGTTACACAATACCTGCTGTACCTTCAGTTAAACAATACCTGTTTTACCCACAGTTACACAATTCAAATCCAGGGATCCCATCACAATGGTTGTACTCTTCAAGTCACTTGTGTTGTCCCGTCTTGAGTACTGCTCAGTACTCACTTCCCCCTTCAGAGCAGGAGAGATTGCTGAAATAGAGGGAATACAGAGAACATATACGGCACGCATAGACGAGGTAAAGCACCTAAATTATTGGGATCGTCTCAAAGCTCTCCAAATGTACTCTCTAGAAAGGAGACGAGAGAGATACCAAATAATATACACGCGGAAAATACTGGAGTGCCAGGTCCCAAATCTACACAGTAAAATAACAACGTACTGGAGTGAACGATATGGAAGAAAATGCAAGATTGAACCAGTGAAGAGCAGAGGTGCCATAGGCACAATCAGAGAGCACTGTATAAACATCAGAGGTCCACGGTTGTTCAACGTCCTCCCAGCGACTATAAGAAATATTGCCGGAACAACCGTGGACATCTTCAAGAGAAAACTGGACTGTTTCCTAAGAGAAGTCCCGGATCAGCCGGGCTGTGGTGGGTATGTGGCTCTGCGGGCCGCTCCAAGCAACAGCCTGGTGGACCAACTCTCACAAGACGAGCCTGGCCTCGGGCCGGGCTTGGGAAGTAGAAGAACTCCCAGAACCCCATCAACCAGGTACCAACTAGGTATCAAAAAGGTACCTGCTGTACCCACAGTTACACAATACTAGCTGTACCCACAGTTACACAATACTAGCTGTACCCACAGTTACACAATACCTGCTCTACCCTCAGTTACACAATACCTGCCGTACCCACAGTTACACAATACCAGCTGTACCCTCAGTTACACAATACCAGCTGTACCAACAGTTACACAATACCAGCTGTACCCTCAGTTACACAATACCAGCTGTACCCTCAGTTACACAATACCATCTGTACCAACAATTACACAATACCAGCTGTACCCTCAGTTACACAATACCTGCTGTACCCACAGTTACACAATACCAGCTGTTCCGACAGTTACACAATACCAGCTGTACCCTCAGTTACACAATACCTGCTGTACCCACAGTTACACAATACCTGCTCTACCGTCAGTAACACAATACCTGCTGTACCCACAGTTACACAATACCAGCTGTACCCTCAGTTTCACAATACCAGCTGTACCCACAGTTACACAATACCAGCTGTACCCTCAGTTACACAATACCTGCTGTACCCACAGTAACACAATACCAGCTGTACCCTCAGTTACACAATACCTGCTGTACCCACAGTTACACAATACCTGCTGTACCCTCAGTTACACAATACCTGCTGTACCCACAGTTACACAATACCTGCTGTACCCTCAGTTACACAATACCTGCTCTACCCTCAGTTACACAATACCAGCTGTACCCACAGTTACACAATACCTGCTGTACCCACAGTTACACAATACCTGCTGTACCCACAGTTACACAATACCTGCTGTACCTTCAGTTAAACAATACCTGTTGTACCCACAGTTACACAATACCTGCTGTACCCACAGTTACACAATACTAGCAGTACCCACAGTTACACAATACCTGCTCTACCCTCAGTTACACAATACCTGCTGTACCCACAGTTACACAATACCAGCTGTACCCTCAGTTACACAATACCAGCTGTACCCACAGTTACACAATACCAGCTGTACCCTCCGTTACACAATACCTGCTGTATCCACAGTTACACAATACCAGCTGGACCCTCAGTTACACAATACCTGCTGTACCCACAGTTACACAATACCTGCTGTACCCTCAGTTACACAATACCTGCTGTACCCACAGTTACACAATACCTGCTGTACCCTCAGTTACACAATACCTGCGCTACCCTCAGTTACACAATACCAGCTGTACCCACAGTTACACAATACCAGCTGTACCCTCAGTTACACAATACCTTCTGTACCCACAGTTACACAATACCAGCTGTACCCTCAGTTACACAATAGCTGCTGTACCCTCAGATACACAATACCAGCTGTACCCACAGTTACACAATACCTGCTCTACCCTCAGTTATACAATACCTGCTGTACCCACAGTTACACAATACCAGCTGTACCCTCAGATACACAATACCTGCTCTACACTCAGTTATACAATACCTGCTGTACCCACAGTTACAGAATACCTGCTCTACCCTCAGTTATACAATACCTGCTGTACCCATAGTTACACAATACCTGCTGTACCCTCAGATACACAATACCTGTTGTACCCACAGTTACACAATACCTGCTGTAACCTCAGATACACAATACCTGCTCTACACTCAGTTATACAATACCTGCTGTACCCACAGTTACACAATACCTGCTCTACCCTCAGTTACACAATACCTGCTGTACCCACAGTTACACAATACCTGCTGTACCCTCAGTTATACAATACCTGCTGTACCCTCAGTTACACAATACCTGCTGTACCCACAGATACACAATACCAGCTGTACCCACAGTTACACAATACCTGCTGTACCCACAGTTACACAATACCTGCTGTAACCACAGTTACACAATACCCAGCTGTACCCACAGTTACACAATACCAGCTGTACCCACAGATACACAATACCCAGCTGTACCCACAGTTACACAATTCCCAGCTGCACCCACAGTTACACAATACCTGCTGTACCCACAGTTACACAATACCAGCTGTACCCACAGTTACACAATACCAGCTGTAACCCACAGACACACAATACCAGCTGTACCCACAGTTACACAATACCCAGCTGTACCCACATTACACAATACCAGCTGTACCCACAGTTACACAATACCTGCTGTACCCACAGTTACACAATACCAGCTGTACCCACAGTTACACAATACCCAGCTGTACCCACAGTTACACAATACCAACTGTTCCCACAGATACACAATACCAGCTGTACCCACAGTTACACAATACCTGCTGTACCNTCTGTCTGTACGTTCACCTTTCTGTACGATCATTTGTCTGTATGTACAACTGTACGTTTATCTGTACGTTCATCTGTCTTTTGTACTTTCATCTGTCTGTACGTTGACCGGTGTCTACGTTCATCTGTCTGTACGTTCACGAGTCTGTACGTTCACCTGTCTTTACGTTCATCTGTCTGTACGTTCACCTGTCTGTACGTTCAACTGTCTGTACGTTCGTCTGTCTGTACGTTCACCTGTCTATACTTTCACCTTTCTGTACGTTCAAATGTGTGTACGTTCATCTGTTTGTACTTTATTTCTCTATATTTTCACCTGTACATTCACCTGTCTGTACGTTCACCTGCCTGTACGTTCATCTGTCTGTACATTCACCTTTCTGTACGTTCATCTGTCTGTACGTTCACCTTTCTGTACGTTCATCTGTCTGTACATTCACCTGTCTGTGCGTTCATCTGTTTGTACGTTCACCTGTATGTACGTTCATCTGTTTGTACGTTCACCTGTATGTACGTTCATCTGCCTGTACGTTCATCTGTCTGTACGTTCATCTGTCTGTACGATCATTTGTTTGTACGATCATCTGTCTTTACGTTCATATGTCTGTACGTTCACCTGTCTGTACGTTCACCTGTATGTACGTTCATCTGTCTGTACGTTCACCTGTCTGTACGTTCATCTATCTGTACGTTCACCTGTCTGTACGTTCACCTGTCTGTACGTTCATCTGTCTGTACGTTCATCTGTCTTTACGTTTATCTTTCTGTACGTTCATCTGTCTGTACGTTCACCTGTCTGTATGTTCACCTGTCTGTACGATCATTTGTTTGTACGATCATCTGTCTTTACGTTCATATGTCTGTACGTTCACCTGTCTGTACGTTCACCTGTATGTACGTTCATCTGTCTGTACGTTCATCTGTCTTTACGTTTATCTTTCTGTACGTTCATCTGTCTGTACGTTCACCTGTCTGTATGTTCACCTGTATGTACGTTCACCTGTCTGTACGTTCACCTGTCTGTACGTTCACCTGTCTGTACGTTTATCTTTCTGTACGTTCATCTGTCTGTACGTTCACAAGTCTGTACGTTCATCTGTCTGTACGTTCACCTGTCTGTACATTTATTTGTACGTTCATTTGTTTGTACGATCATCTGCCTTTGCTTTCACCTGTCTGTACGTTCATCTGTCTGTACATACTTATGTCTGTACGTTTTATTTATACGTTCATTTGTCTGTACTTTCACCTGTCTGTACGTTCATCTGTCTGTACCTTCACCTGTCCGTACGTTCATCTGTCTGTACCTTCACCTGTCTGTACGTTCACCTGTCTGTATGTTCACCTGTATGTACGTTCACCTGTCTGTACGTTCACCTGTCTGTACGTTCACCTGTCTGTACGTTTATCTTTCTGTACGTTCATCTGTCTGTACGTTCACAAGTCTGTACGTTCATCTGTCTGTACGTTCACCTGTCTGTACATTTATTTGTACGTTCATTTGTTTGTACGATCATCTGCCTTTGCTTTCACCTGTCTGTACGTTCATCTGTCTGTACATACTTATGTCTGTACGTTTATTTATACGTTCATTTGTCTGTACTTTCACCTGTCTGTACGTTCATCTGTCTGTACCTTCACCTGTCCGTACGTTCATCTGTCTGTACCTTCACCTGTCTGTACGTTCATCTGTCTGTACATTCAGCTGTCCGTACGTTCATCTGTCTGTACCTTCACCTGTCTGTACGTTCATCTGTCTGTACATTCACCTGTCCGTACGTTCATCTGTCTGTACCTTCACCTGTCTGTACGTTCATCTGTCTGTACCTTCACCTTTTTGTATGTTCACCTGTCTGTATGTTCATGTCTGCATGTTCACTTGTATGAACGCATGACATGCTGCCTTTGAACACCTGTTACGACGGTCAGAAGGCATGACAGCTGGCCTCCAACACCTGTTACGACGGTCAGAAGGCATGACAGCTGGCCTCCAACACCTGTTACGACGGTCAGAAGGCCTGACAGCTGGCCTCGAACACCTGTTACGACGGTCAGAAGGCATAACAGCTGGCCTCCAACACCTGTTACGATGGCCAGAAGGCCTGACAGCTGGCCTCAAACACCTGTTACAGCGGTCAGAAGGCATGACAGCTGGCCTCGAACACCTGTTACGACGGTCAGAAGGCATGACAGCTGGCCTCCAACACCTGTTACGACGGTCTGAAGGCCTGACAGCTGGCCTCGAACACCTGTTACGACGGTCAGAAGGCAAAACAGCTGGCCTCCAACACCTGTTACGACGGTCAGAAGGCAAAACAGCTGGCCTCCAACACCTGTTACGACGGTCAGAAGGCCTGACAGCTGGCCTCCAACACCTGTTACGATGGTCAGAAGGCCTGACAGCTGGCCTCGAACACCTGTTACGACGGTCAGAAGGCAAAACAGCTGGCCTCCAACACCTGTTACGACGGTCAGAAGGCCTGACAGCTGGCCTCGAACACCTGTTACGACGGTCAGAAGGCAAAACAGCTGGCCTCCAACACCTGTTACGACGGTCAGAAGGCAAAACAGCTGGCCTCCAACACCTGTTACGACGGTCAGAAGGCAAAACAGCTGGCCTCGAACACCTGTTACAACGGTCAGAAGGCATGACAGCTGGCCTCAGACACCTGTTACAATGGCCAGAAGGCCTGACAGCTGGCCTCAAACACCTGTTACAACGGTCAGAAGGCATGACAGCTGGCCTCAGACACCTGTTACAATGGCCAGAAGGCAAAACAGCTGGCCTCAAACACCTGTTAAAATGGCCAGAGAGCCTGACAACTGGCCTCAAATACCTGTTTCGACGGCCAGAAGGCATGACAGCTGGCCTTGAACACCTGTAACGACAGCCAGGAGTGACAGGTGGCCTCGAACGTCTGTTAAGACGGCCAGGAGGCCTGACAGCTGGCCTTGAACACATGTTACGACGGCCAGAAGGCAAGACAGCTGGCCTCGAACGTCTGTTAAGACGGCCAGAAGGCAAGACAGCTGGCCTCGAACACCTGTTATGACAGCCAGAAGGCAAGACAGCTGGCCTCGAACATCTGTTATGATGGACAGAAAGCATGACAGCTGGCCTCGAACACCTGTTACGACGGTCAGAAGGCATGACAGCTGGCCTCGAGCACCTGTTACGACGGCCAGAAGGCATGACACCTGTTACGATGGCCAGAAGGCATGACAGCTGGCCTCGAACACCTGTAACGACAGCTAGAAGGAGTGACAGGTGGTCTCGGACACCTGTTATGACGACCAGAAGGCAAGACAGCTGGCCTCGAACACCTGTTAAGACAGCCAGAAGGCATCACAGCTGCCCCTGGAACACGTGTCACATCTGAGATTGTAGTCTGAGGGGAGATCCGGAGTGTTTGATTCTCAAACACCTGAAGCAGGTGTTTGAGAACAAAGACTCGTCTGTTATTTCGCTCAATACATCAATAATTCATTCATCTCCTTCTCAATACCGCGGGAAGAATTATTCCAAGTCCTTCGAACCGCTTCGAGAAAAATCATTTCGTTTTGAGTC
>WNGS01159612.1:11203039-11226936 GCA_020271785.1 Procambarus virginalis
ACCAGTGATGGTTACGACCTAGCTGTTTCAATTGCTTAAGAGCAACTACGATAACAGGAAAGGACTATTACTATCTTAATTCCAAAATTGCTGGATTTACCATCTGCTAATAATTCTACAGATTCTCTCCAAATTTTCAGACTAGAGCTAGAGTCTTTACTCAAGACCTTAAGCCTTAAAGTCCAAATTCAACTGCTGAATGGATGACAAAGGTATTTGTAAGCGCAAATTACCAGAGAGACTTTAGATAAATTGTTTACTATGTACAATAAACCTCTCTAACCATGAATGAAATTACAGAAGGTTTACATACCCTAGTCGAAAGACAAAGAGCCAACCAAGATGGGAAGGTGTTTTCAAACTTCTCTACTAACTCTCATCATAAAACCCCCCGTACTGCAACTACTGTAGTAAAGCCAGATCTCAATAAATCATCTCCGAAAGGGAAATCTGGAAATGTAGGTACATACACAGTGAACCCTATAAACCCGTAGTGAGCCCACTCCTACGACTTCTCCTATAGTGAAGAAGTGTTTGTTCTGCAATAATGAACATCTTACTATAAGTGTAGTACTTATCCAGACCATAATACCCCGAATTCATCGTTTGCAAGAATTACACAGATGCACAAGGTGCAGGTCCTCATGACCCAATAGCTGTACTGTCTCCTACGTATGTGCCCAAGTGCACAAGGTAGACACCATTATTCCTAGTGTGGTAGTGATCATCAAGATCAACCAATCCTCATAAGAAAATTGCAAATTTACTTCTGTACAGTATTGCAAGGTGCATCAAGACATAAGTGTACTTGCAACAGAGTCGACTAACACAACTACGTTACCAACAGCTCAATTAAAACTGATTAAAAAGGGATCTAGGATTTCCACTCGTGTTCTCTTTGACCAAGGTTCGCAGAAAACCTTTATTTCTCAACAGCTAGTTGATTAGTTGAAACTGAAACCTATTGCTCGAGTGAATTTGAATATCTCTGGATTCCTAACCAATAGTGGACCTCGTGACTACCAGGTTGTTAAAGTCTTGGTACGTTTAGGAGGCTGCACCAGCCCATTCAAGCCATAGTCGTTGACAAGATCCCATCAGATTTACATGTTACAGGTCTTGCTCAAACAGTCAAATTTCTTAAACGCAGCGGTATTAGGCTAGCGGATCATAAAATAAGTACAGACTGTCTCAACGATGTAGGTATTCTTATTGGAGCTGACTTTTATTATAGATTTATTACTGGATGCACCAGGCAACGAGGTGTAAACTTGTTACTGTCAGCTGGGGGTAAACTACTCACAGGAGTGGTGTTGATCCAACAACATTCTAAATCTACTCGTAATCAACCAACTAATTCAATAGTTGCGTGACTAGGCCTAGAGCAGTCACCACTACATGTCAGAGACGAAACCGAGGATGATGAGTTCAATCCCCCTGTTCATAAATTATGGGATTTGGACACCTTAGGCATAGTTCCTGATCAACCCAGTCCAGATGACACCTGGACATATCAACAATATCTTGATACTGGGATTTTCCAAGATAATCAATATTGGGCGAGACTCCCATGGAAGCTGAACCACCTACAGCTTCCAGTAAATTATTTCATGGCCTCATCCCAATTAAATTCTCAATTAGCTAGGCTACGGAAGCAACCAGATAAATTGCAACTGTATCATGCTTTAATACAGCAACAACTTACTAACAAATTTATAGAAGTTGTTAAAGAAGACAACCATAAGACAGGCCATTATTTACCACATCATGCTGTCCTGAAAGATTCAGTTACAACACCAATCAGGATCGTATTTAATTCTAGTGCCAAATTAAAGGCGGACAGCGTGTCACTAAATGATTATCTACAAACTGGACCTAGCCTAACCCAAAGACCACAAGATGTCTTATTACGATTTCGCTCTGGTGTTTTCGCCTATACGGCCGACATTAGTAAGGCCTTTTTAAGTAGGCTTACAAGAGACGGATGTAATTTTACTAAATTTCTCTGGGTGAAAGATCCACAGGATCCTAATAGTGAAATCATTACTTATAGATTTGCCTCAGTACTGTTTGGAGCAACATCTTCACCATTCTTACTCCAGGCTACTCTGGATACACATCTAGAAGTCTAATAGCCCCTACAAGACTGAGATTAGCAACAATTTATACGTTGACAATTTTCAAGGAACCACTAATGATGAGAATAAACTAGTGGAAATCTACCATGAGGCTAATCGTGAACTTTTGGGAGCTAACATGCCCCTACAGTCTTGGGCCTCTAATAATAAACAACTCAACCAAATAGTCGAGGAAGAATTCCCTGATTATAAGGTACCTCACAAATTGAAAGTCTTAGGTATGGAGTGGAATACTTCCACAGACAAATTGAATATCAAGTCAGTGGAGATCAAACATTCACCTCTAACCATGAGAAAAACTACTCTCCCATGTCAGCAAGCCATTTGACCCTTTAGGCCTACTCAGTCCTATTCTAATTAAGGGTAAACTCCTTATGCAGGAGTGCTGGCAAAGGAATTTGAGGTGGGATGAAACGTTGCCGGAGGATCTCCAAGAAAAATGGCAGCAGTTGATTTCTGATTACAACAAACCTAGTATTCTACAGTTTCCTCGAAATACCTTAGGACTAAATTTACCCACAAATTTACATGTGTTCTGCGATGTTTCAGGCAAAGCGTATGGCTCAGTAGCCTATCTAGTTAATACTCAACAATCATTTTTGCTTACATCTAAGGCAAGGGTAGCCCCGATTAAAAGGAGGTCACTACCCCAAATGGAATTAACTGCCTTATTAGTAGGTGTAAGACTGGCCCATTGCTTGATCAAAACCCTCTGTAATGTTCACCTTAGTGAAATAGTAGTGTGGTCGGACAATGAGGCAGTATTGCAGTGGGTAAAAAATGACAACAAAACTCCCTATGTCAGCAATCGGGTAAGGGAAATTTGTGAATTGTCTGCTGGTTATAAATTAGGACATGTCCCAACCAAGGACAATCCAGCTGACCATTTGTCCAGAGGTTTGACTTTAAAGCAATTAGTTAAAACCGAGATGTGGTTTAATGGACCCCAATGGCTAGTTAGTGGTCAGTGGCCTCAACAGAAGCCGCAAGTCATTGTGACCAATATCACTACCCCTGTTGTGGATCCAGAATCCCCTCGAAATTTTGCTATCAATCCTCATCGTTATTCCAGTTTAAGCAAATTACTAAGAGTTACAGAAATGGTATTTGATTTCATCAACAAGATGGGGATCAAGTATCGATTTCCTAGTTCCATCAAATATTGGGTCAAACAAGCTCAACAAGAGACTTATGGGAAGGAATATGAACATCTCTCAGAAAGGTTGAGTAAGTCTCTGGGCATCTGGCTTGACTCAGACAACTATAACATTTTGAGATGCGGAGGACATCTGCTTCATGCAGAAATAAATTTAGATACGAAGAATCCTATACTTCTTCCACGTCACCACATCATTACTAAACTTATAGTTTTACATTACCATGAGCATAATACATTGCATGGTGGAGTATTAGATACTCTTACTGAAATCAGACAACGTTTTTGGCTTCCCCAAGGTCGCCAAACTGTTAAATCTTTAATCAAGTCTTGTGTAATCTGCAAGAGATATGATGCTCGAGTGTGTCCTTATCCAGGGCCACCGCCCCTACCTAAGGAGCGAGTCGTTCACCTTCGTCCCTTTGAAACCACAGGTGTCGACTATACAGGAGCACTAATTTTAACAGGCACACCGGACAAGATTCCAGTGAAAGCCTACATTTGCCTTTTCACGTGTGCTACCACACGCGGAGTACATTTAGAAGTCACTTCTGACATGAGTGCAGAAGCCTTTCTGCAAGCCTTTCGCAGATTTGCTGCACGAAGATCTTGCCCAAAATTAATGATCTCAGATAATGGATCTAACTTCGTGGCAGGAGAAGCTTGCTTACAAGAAGTATGGAACCATCCAGAAGTACAGTCTGTGCTCAAACAGAGACAATGCTATTGGAAATTTATTCCTCCAAGAGCACCATGGCATGGCGGTTTTTACGAAAGAATGGTGGGAACTGTTAAGAAACGCCTACGAAAAACCTTACACGTGCAGAAAATTAATCTCACCGAGTTACAAACCCTTGCCATGCAAATTGAAGCACGAGTCAACAACAGACCTCTAACCTACTTAACAGAAGATTTCTCCCAAAGAGAACCCCTAAGCCCCTCTCATTTGATTCATGGTGGTCTTCTGAGCCCTCTAATATCTCTAGAAGACGAGGATCCAGCTGACCCTTCGTGTGTCAAAGCAAGTGACTTGGTGGAGAGTTATAGACACCTTTCACGAGTAATAGAGAAGTGGAATGAGGTCTGGACACGTGAATATTTAACTGCTTTAAGAGAATATCATTATGGAGCTGCAAGCCCATACAATAAAGTTCAACTTAAACCAGGTGATCTTGTCCTAGTAGACAGTGATGGACCCAGGTCAGATTGGCCTATAGGTAAAATTGTTGATATCCATCCTGACCGCCATGGTATTTTACGAATTGTTAAAGTTCAGTGTCGAGGCACTACTACCTTGAAAACACTTGAGAAATTAGTACCTTTAGAGTTAGCAGAACACGAGTGTTCTACAGATATACCTATAACCCAAGTTTCAGAGAACAATGATTCTACTCAACCGAGCACAAGACCATCAAGAGTCGCTGCTCAGAACTGCAAACAGAAACTTAAACAATATTTTGATTCTATTCAAGAATAGATAACTCATCATTTAAACTTGAGGTGACCATGCTGATGCAGTGATGAGTTGACGTCCAGTAATTAGTTACGAGTCATAGTGACCCTGGACAGTAGCCTCACTGTATTGATGAGGTCTCCTTATTCTTAAATGATCCAACTATTCATAATTCATTTTGTTAATATCCTTCTGTATCTTACAAAGGAAGTATTCAATAATTTTCAATGTTTATTTATGTCCCTATGTAGACTTAGAGTCATCTACCACAGATTCGGGACATTCGTTAGGTACGTACTAACCTACTAACTCATGAATATAACTTTAGGATAGAGAAACAGATGTATGTTAGTACTAATACCTGAACTACGACCCAAGTTTTCTCTCCCCGGAGTTATGTTGGAAATAACCAACAGTTTTATACATCATTGTATTTATACAACCTTTGAATTAACCAAAGTAGTTACTAAAATTACTAACTTATAGATTTAATCATTATCATGATTTATTCATTGAACTTGAATATTGGCAACCAAGTGGTTTGCCAGTAGATCAGCCTTTCCCTGATCATTGGTTCCATCGTTCCAGGTTTAGATGCGGGATTGTGTCCTCAGGTGAATAATTATGCTGATCTTTCACCAGGGACCACCAGACCTTGGATCTAACCCTTCCAGATACAAGCTTTCTTCGAGTTTCAGATTCCCATCTGGATATATCCACTTTGAACTACTTTGATAATACGACAAAATTGTTTATGAATATTTCTGTTATGAAGCGAGGGGTGTTTTTTTAAATTTACTCTAGGCCTTGTTTTTGGCATCGACTGCCGTCCGGCAGCAATATCCAAACCAAAGCTAATCAGTAGGCTTGGTCACATTCTGCCGGTGAGGGATATGCCAATGCATATCAATGACGTGATATCGCCGGGAGAAAATTATTAGGAGTAATGCGGGGAGTTCAACCAACGCTTTAGTGATAAATGTGACCAGTAAGGCAAGAATCTGGGAGTCACTATTGAATGTTGCTTCACATTCCCGGTGTCGCTCCAAAACATTTATCTGGAGGTGAGATATGAGGTCGTCGTTAATAAGACAGATTGCAGCCCAAGAGCATAAGTCCACGACGCTGTAATATGATTGAAAAACAATGTGTAAAATAAAATTAACCCATCGTCTCTACCCTGAGACCGACTCTTACAATGTTCGCAATATTTCTTCATAATATTATAACAGTGAGAGAGAGCGAATACTGACGACGGCAGTAGCGTGCTTACCGGTCCTTTCCGTATCTGTGTCTGGCCAAGAATGAGCCAGGGAGCTGCCCAGAGAGATCAGCACATGCTGCCTATCTCCCCACCTGTATACACAACAATGACTCAGCTGGTCATGCTCTCCATCATTGTCGCGCACTGCGTGATGGGCGCCTGATGGGCGATATCAGGGCACCTGATACCCAGGCACTCCAGGGAAAACCCACAAACTGTACAACTTCGTCTCTTCATTCGAACCTTTATCAAGATATGATATGATATGAGGTTCATAAGGTTCAGTTGGCTATAGACTCATAATATTTATTTCACTTTTGAGATTCACTTTTGAGAGAGAGAGAGAGAGAGAGAGAGAGAGAGAGAGAGAGAGAGAGAGAGAGAGAGAGAGAGAGAGAGAGAGAGAGAGAGAGAGAGAGATGATGATGATAGATTTACAGAGAGAGAGACTATCATGATGATGATAGATTTACAGATTTGTGTGGGAAAACTGACACGTTTGTGTGAGAGAACTACAACGTTTGTGTGTGAGAACTGCAACATTTGTGTGTGAGAAACGTTAGTGAGAGAACATCGCACCGGAGGAGGAGTATAAGTGTGAGCCATATCCCCGAAACAGAGGTGCCGCTGAACTCCTCTCCCAGAACCAGACTCATACTATGGTGACCTCCCAAAGAATTGCAAGCACTCCAGTGTCCATTGCTGATCAATCGATGGTAGCGCGAGTGTGGCTACCGAGGTTGGCTGTTTGTTCTGTCAGGGAGTGGTTGGGGTCTCTGTTCGACGGTAAGCAAGTATCAGGTTGGTTATAATAACCCAAGTTTCATTGTATAACCTCCCCCCCCCCTTGATGATCAAAACACTGGTCACCGAGACAGTCTCCTTTAACACTCAAATTACGGTCAATCAAACAGACCAGAACAATTGATTCCCAATCGATTTATTACAAACAACAATTTAGTTAATTACATTAATTAATTACATCCAGACGATCAACACCCAAAAGTAATTTACATTATTTACAATTTGCTTTACAACCAAAGCAATAATTGTCCCACAGTAATTACTCTGTCACAAAGACATTTAAACAATCAGTGAGAAATTCCATGAATAACTGTCAAGCAGACAGATAATTAATCAAGAACAAAATACGCTGACACAACGCTGTAGCATCTTGTAAACCAAAACTATGTCACTTCACTTGATTACGTTAATTACACTGCCTCAATTGACAGTTAGTCACAATATCTAATTAACTTCACTGACTCTTCAATTAACAATTAAAGATCACATAAATTCTCATCACACCGACAGAATAGAATATGGTAACACTAGGCTACTCTTCACAGTGCTTAATCAATAACACAGCACAAAATCACAACACAACACTCTCGCATTATTAATCACAAAGATAATAATCAATAAACACAGTAGTCAGTAAATCAGGTTATCACAACAGATCACCTCTTACGTCTCTAGATTAACTGGTTTCTTCGGAAATGATAACAAACCATACACATGGAAATCTATAACCAGAAAGGTATAATACTTAACCGAACCGCAACTCAAAACAAAAGTACAACCTGACTAAATGTGTATATATGTGTAACACATACACAAAGAGATACCAAATTACAGTAATCCCTCAGATGTACTGTAACCGTCCCTTACATGTACATTCTTTGACTAAGATTCCCTCACCTGTACAGGTGCTAATGAGAAAGCGTCAAGTCGGAAGGTCGCTGTATAATGAGCACAAGAAACTTAAGCGCAACAACAAAATACAGAGATAAATAGAGTAATCACATTAATAAAACCGGCCGGTGGTGGTGAGTGTGAGACGGTGGTGGTGAGTGTGAGAGATGGTAATGGTGGTGAGTGAGAGACGGTGGTGGTGGTGAGTGTGAGAGATGGTAATGGTTGTGAGTGAGAGACGGTGGTGGTGGTGAGTGTGAGACGGTGGTGGTGGTGAGTGTGAGACGGTGGTGGTGGTGAGTGAGAGACGGTGGTGGTGGTGAGTGTGAGACGGTGGTGGTGGTGAGTGTGAGACGGTGGTGGTGCTGGTGAGTGTGAGACGGTGGTGGTGGTGAGTGTGAGACGGTGGTGGTGGTGAGTGTGAGACGGTGGTGGTGCTGGTGAGTGTGAGACGGTGGTGGTGCTGGTGAGTGTGAGACGGTGGTGGTGGTGTTGAGTGTGAGACGATGGTGCTAGTGATTGTGAGACGGTGGTGGTGGTGGTGAGTGTGAGACGATGGTGGTGGTGAGTGTGAGACGGTGGTGGTGGTGGTGGTAGTGAGTGTGAGACGGTGGTGGTGGTGGTGGTAGTGAGTGTGAGACGGTGGTGGTGGCGGTGAGTGCGAGACGGTGGTGGAGGTGGTGGTGGTGAGTGTGAGATGGTGGTGGTAGTGGTGGTGAGTGTGAGACGGTGGTGGTGGTATTGGTGAGTGCGAGACGGTGGTGGTGGTGAGTGGGAGACGGTGGTGGTGGTGGTGAGTTTGAGACGGTTGTGGTGGTGGTGGTGAGTGTGAGACGGTGGTGGTGGTGGTGAGTGTGAGACGGTGGTGGTGGTGAGTGGGAGACGGTGGTGGTGGTGGTGGTGAGTGGGAGACGGTGGTGGTGGTGGTGGTGAGTGGGAGACGGTGGTGGTGGTGGTGAGTGTGAGACGGTGGTGGTGGTAAGTGGGAGATGGTGGTGGTGGTGAGTGAGAGACGGTGGTGGTGGTGGAGGTGGTGGTGGTGAGTGTGAGATGGTGGTGGTAGTGGTGGTGAGTGTGAGACGGTGGTGGTGGTGGTGGTGAGTGTGAGACGGTGGTGGTGGTGTTGGTGAGTGCGAGACGGTGGTGGTGGTGGTGATGGTGATGGTGAGTGTGAGACGGTGGTGGTGGTGGTGAGTGTGAGACGGTGGTGATGGTGGAGGTGGTGGTGAGTGAGAGACGGTGGTGGTGGTGGTGAGTGTCAGACGGTGGTGGTGGTGGTGAGTGTGAGACGGTGGTAATGGTGGTGGTGATGAGTGTGAGACGGTGATGGTGGTTGTGGTGGTGGTGAGTGTGAGATGGTGATGGTGGTGGTGGTGGTGGTGAGTTGAAATGGTGATGGTGGTGGTGGTGAGTGTGAGATGGTGATGGTGGTGGTGGTGAGTGTGAGACGGTGATGGTGGTGGTGGTGAGTGTGAGACGGTGGTGGTGGTTGTGGTGGTGAGTGTGAGACGGTGCAGTGGTGGTGGTGGTGGTGAGTGTGAGACGGTGGTGGTGGTGATGGTGGTGGTGGTGGTGGTGAGTGTGAGATGGTGGAGGTGGTGGTGGTAGTGAGTGTGAGACGGTGGTGGTGGGTGGAGGTGGTGGTTGGGGGTGAGGTGTGAGACGGTGGTGTGTGGTGGTGAGTTGTGAGACGGTGCTAGTGGTGGTGTTGGTGGTGAGTGAGAGACGGTGCTTGTGGTGGTGTTGGTGGTGAGTGTGAGACGGTGCTAGTAGTGGTATTGGTGGTGAGTGAGAGAAGGTGGTGGTGGTGGAGGTGGTGGTGGTGGTGAGTGTGAGACGGTGGAGGTGGTGAGTGTGAGATGGTGGAGGTGGTGGTGGTGGTGAGTGTGAGACGGTGGTGGTGGTGGTGATGTGGGTGGTGGTGGTGGTGAGTGTGAGATGGTGGAGGTGGTGGTGGTGGTGAGTGNATAGTCTTATGTAAATGCTTTAAGAACATCAGGGTATAACCCAACTGACGGCTGAGTGGACGGCGCTCGAGATTCGTAGTCCTAAGGTTCCGGGTTTCGATCCCCGGCGGAGGCGGAAACAATTGGGCAGAGTTCCTTTCACCTGATCACCTAGCAGTCAATAGGTACCGGGAGTTAGACAGCTGCTACGGGCTGCTTCCTGGGGATGTGTAACAAAAGAAGGCCTGATCGAGGACCAGGCCGCGGGGACGCTGAGCCCCGAAATCATTTCAAGATTACCTCATGATAGCCTCAAGATACCCTTAAGATAACCTCAGATAACCTCAAGATAACCTCAAGATAATCTCAAGATAACTTCAAAATAACCTCATGATAACCACAAGATACCCTCTAGATAACCTCAAGATACTCTCAAGATAACCAAGAATCTCGCTGTCATATTTCCCCTTGGTACTTTTGGCTTGAAAACCTCAAATTTAATCTTTAGAACTTCGTTATAAAGCGACGATACCTTTTTCATAACTTTGTTATCGACCTCAATCCCCAAACTTCAGCTCCTGGTCCCCTCCTCAAGGAGCACACCCACACCCACTCCTGCTCACTCAACACCCACGCGAGAGGCGGAGGTATGCACGCAAAAAAAAACAGTTTTATTTCCCCTGTTTGCGTTTGCGAGGTGTTTTATTTGCTGGTGTAAGGCAGAAAGCGCTTAGGCAAACAGAGGTGCTTGCCTGAGGAGATATATATATATATATATATATATATATATATATATATATATATATATATATATATATATATATATATATATATATATATATATATATATATATATACTTTTATATACTATATATAATGTCCCTCTGGAAATGGATGTAATATTCTTGAATTATTTTTTGTGCAAGAGGCTAATTAGCGTTTGTTCATTCCTAGACGCATAACTCATCTTGAGAGTCAATTAGGAAGGTGAAAAAGATGTGCTAAGCTCATCAACTGATGTTGAAGGCTCGTTATCCTCCCACGGTAGTGTGGGAGGCCACCCACAACAGTCGCCTGCTCCTGTACCCTCCTGTGTGTAAAAATGAGACACAGATTGACGGAAACCGAGACAGAGAACGGAGAGAAACATTGGGGGCATGAACCCAAGAGGAATAGGAACATAGAGATCTATTGAGAGACAATACATGAGAGAAGCCAGACAGAGAGACAGAGACCAAGAGAGAGACAGACAAACAGACATCCCACAATAGCGTCAGAGACACAGAGACGGTCCCAGACAGCCAAAGACAGAGAGAACACAGACAAAAGTCCACATTTCCACACAGGAATTAGTTTAATCTCTGTTTTTTTTTGAACATTTTCTGTTGTGTTCTGTGAGAAAAAGTCAAGTCCTATTGACCTTAAAAAAGACTTACTAAAATGTCCCTAAAAATACTTACTAAAAAGACTCAGGTTTCTACACAGTAAAAAGTGACTTTTGTGTTCAGAAGTTATTTAGCATGCAGGTATGTGTGTGGGTAATTAGCATGCAGGTGTGTGTGTGGGTAATTAGCATGCAGGTGTGTGTGTGGGTAATTAGCATGCAGGTGTGTGTGTGGGTAATTAGCATGCAGGTGTGTGTGTGGGTAATTAGCATGCAGGTGTGTGTGTGGGTAATTAGCATGCAGGTGTGTGTGTGGGTAATTAGCATGCAGGTATGTGTGTGGGTAATTAGCATGCAGGTGTGTGTGTGGGTAATTAGCATGCAGGTGTGTGTGTGGGTAATTAGCATGCAGGTGTGTGTGTTGGTAATTAGCATGCAGGTGTGTGTGTGGTAATTAGCATGCAGGTGTGTGTGTGGGTAATTAGCATGCAGGTGTGTGTGCGGGTAATTAGCATACAGGTGTGCGTGTGGGTAATTAGCATGCAGGTGTGCGTGTGGGTAATTAGCATGCAGGTATGTGTGTGGGTAATTAGCATGCAGGTGTGTGTGTGGGTAATTAGCATGCAGGTGTGTGTGTGGGTAATTAGCATGCAGGTGTGTGTGTTGGTAATTAGCATGCAGGTATGTGTGTAGGTAATTAGCATGCAGGTGTGTGTGTGGGTAATTAGCATGCAGGTGTGTGTGTTGGTAATTAGCATGCAGGTGTGTGTGTGGTAATTAGCATGCAGGTGTGTGTGTGGGTAATTAGCATGCAGGTGTGTGTGTGGGTAATTAGCATGCAGGTGTGTGTGTGGGTAATTAGCATGCAGGTGTGTGTGGTAATTAGCATGCAGGTGTGTGTGTGGGTAATTAGCATGCGGGTGTGTGTTGGTAATTAGCATGCAGGTGTGTGTGTGTGTGTGGGTAATTAGCATGCAGGTGTGTGTGTGGGTAATTAGCATGAAGGTGTGTGTGTGGGTAATTAGCATGCAGGTGTGTGTGTGGTAATTAGCATGCAGGTGTGTGTGGGGGTAATTAGCATGCAGGTGTGTGTGTGGGTAATTAGCATGTAGGTGTGTGTGTGGGTAATTAGCATGCAGGTGTGTCTGTGGGTAATTAGCATGCAGGGTGTGTGTGGGTAATTAGCATGCAGGTGTGTGTGTGGGTAATTAGCATGCAGGTGTGTGTGCGGGTAATTAGCATGCAGGCGTGTGTGTGGGTAATTAGCATGCAGGTGTGTGTGGGTAATTAGCATGAAGGTGTGTGTGTGGGTAATTAGCATGCAGGTGTGTGTGTGGGTAATTAGCATGCAGGTGTGTGTGTGGGTAATTAGCATGCAGGTGTGTGTGTGTGGGTAATTAGCATGCAGGTGTGTGTGTGGTAATTAGCATGCAGGTGTGTGTGTGGTAATTAGCATGCAGGTGTGTGTGTGGTAATTAGCATGCAGGTGTGTGTGTGTGGTAATTAGCATGCAGGTGTGTGTGCGGGTAATTAGCATGCAGGTGTGTGTGTGGGTAATTAACATGCAGGTGTGTGTGTGGGTAATTAGCATGCAGGTGTGTGTGCGGGTAATTAGCATGCAGGTGTGTGTGCGGGAAATTAACATGCAGGTGTGTGTGTGGGTAATTAGCATGCAGGTGTGTGTGTGTGTGGGTAATTAGCATGCAGGTGTGTGTGCGGGTAATTAGCATGCAGGTGTGTGTGTGTGTGGGTAATTAGCATGCAGGTGTGTGTGGTAATTAGCATGCAGGTGTGTGTGAGGTAATTAGCATGCAGGTGTGTGTGTGGTAATTAGCATGCAGGTGTGTGTGTGGTAATTAGCATGCAGGTGTGTGTGGTAATTAGCATGCAGGTGTGTGTGTGTGGTAATTAGCATGCAGGTGTGTACGGGTAATTAGCATGCAGGTGTGTGTGTGGGTAATTAGCATGCAGGTGTGTGTGGGTAATTAGCATGCAGGTGTGTGTGCGGGTAATTAGCATGCAGGTGTGTGTGTGGGTAATTAGCATGCAGGTGTGTGTGTGGGTAATTAGCTTGCAGGTGTGTGTGTGTGGTAATTAGCATGCAGGTGTGTGTGTGGGTAATTAGCATGCAGGTGTGTGTGTGGGTAATTAGCATGCAGGTGTGTGTGTGGGTAATTAGCATGCAGGTGTGTGTGTGGGTAATTAGCATGCAGGTGTGTGTGTGGGTAATTAGCATACAGGTGTGTGTGTGGGTAATTAGCATGCAGGTGTGTGTGTGGGTATTTAGCATGCAGGTGTGTGTGGGGGTAATTAGCATGCATGTGTGTGTGTGTGTGGGTAATTAGCATGCATGTGTGTGTGTGGGTAATTAGCATACAGGTGTGTGTGTGGGTAATTAGCATGCAGGTGTGTATGTGGGTAATTAGCATGCAGGTGTGTGTGTGGTAATTAGCATGCAGGTGTGTGTGTGTGGTAATTAGCATGCAAGTGTGTGTGTGGTAATTAGCATGCAGGTGTGTGTGTGGTAATTAGCATGCAGGTGTGTGTGTGGGTAATTAGCATGCAGGTGTGTGTGTGGTAATTAGCATGCAGGTGTGTGTGTGGGTAATTAGCATGCAGGTGTGTGTGTGGGTAATTAGCATGCAGGGTGTGTGTGGGTAATTAGCATGCAGGTGTGAGTGTGGTAATTAGCATGCAGGTGTGTGTGTGAGTAATTAGCATGCAGGTGTGAGTGTGGGTAATTAGCATGCAGGTGTGAGTGTGGGTAATTAGCATGCAGGTGTGTGTGTGGGTAATTAGCATGCAGGTGTGAGTGTGGTAATTAGCATGCAGGTGTGTGTGTGAGTAATTAGCATGCAGGTGTGAGTGTGGGTAATTAGCATGCAGGTGTGAGTGTGGGTAATTAGCATGCAGGTGTGAGTGTGGGTAATTAGCATGCAGGTGTGTGTGTGGGTAATTAGCACGATAAAGCTGTTAATTAGTGTGACGTTATAGCAGTAGGAAGGGATAAGACAGACTAACATCTGGGATATGAAGACTTGGGATCTCTGGGATTGAACGCCGACCTGCAGGAGCGTAATGCAATTGGTTTCCTTATCGACCCACACTCGAGGGAATCCTGGGTTCGATTCTCGGGAGGGACAAAAATGTTTGGGCATGTTTTCTTTCACCTAATGTCCTCTTCAACTAGTAAATAGTTACCTGGGAGTTAGCCTAACAGGGAAATCTCAATACAAGCCTAATTCTTCTGAGAATTTTTGTATGTTGTGATCATGTCTCCCCGAACTCTTCTGTCTTCCAGGGACGTGAGGTTGAACTTCCGTAGCCTTTCCTCGTAGCTCATACCTCTCAGTTCCGGGATCAGTCTGGTGGCATACCTCTCAATATTCTCTAACTTTGTCTTGGGATTAACTAAGTATTGACTCCAGACAGGAGCTGCATATTCCGGGATTAGTCTGACATACGTCATATACAAGGTTCTGAACGATTCCTTACACAAGTTTCTAAAAGCAGTTCTTATGCTGGCCAGTCTAGCATATGCCGCTGATGATATCCTCTTGATGTGGGCCTCTGGGGACAGGTTCCCTTTCACCCCAAGACCTTCATGTGGGGATTTCCAATTGGCTAACTAAAAATGATTTCCCTAACCACCCGCTCTGCCAATCAGACTTTAAATACTGGTGTTACCTCTTTGCTTTGCCGCCCCTGTTTCCATAAGGCAAAGGTGAGTGTCTACGGAGGATCGAACCGAACACCAGAATCTCGCAGGTAATGTCCAGCTTTCATTTGAGCTGTTACTTTGACTCGAATTTCTGACAGAAATTCTCATTCCATTGGGAATATGGAAAAGAAATTGTGAATTTTGCTTCACACGAAAGAAGTAGAGATGATGTAGGGAGATAAGAGAAGGAGGGAGAGAAAGAGGGAGGGAGGGAGAGAGAGAGAGAGAGAGAGAAGGAGAGGGAGAGAGAGAAAACACCGTCATTCACGTGTTCACAATACACGAATCACAGTAAGGATCAAAACCCCATCATTATAACCGTCTAAAATCATCCTTTCTGTCCACAGAACGCGTCATTTGGGTAAAGAAGATGCGACTGTCAACACTTGTGTCCCTCTTGCTCCCATTCCTCTGTGCTGGTAAGGGTTATAATCCTATTGAATTGTGTAATAAACTGTGAGTCTCTGACTAATACATGTTCCCAAAAACTCTTTGTTTACATCTGAGTATCTACGGCATTTCGCTCTGAAATGTTGTGTATGGTGTGTATACTGTGTCTGGCGTGGTGTATGGTTGTGTATACTGTGTGTGGGGTGGTGTATGGTTGTGTATACTGTGTCTAGCGTGGTGTATGGTTGTGTATACTGTGTGTGGGTGGTGTATGGGTGTGTATACTGTGTCTAGCGTGGTGTATGGTTGTGTATACTGTGTGTGGAGTGGTGTATGGTTGTGTATACTGTGTAGGGTGGTGTATGGGTGTGTATACTGTGTGTGGGGTGGTGTATAGGTGTGTATACTGTGTGTGGGGTGGTGTATGGTTGTGTATACTGTGTGTGGGGTGGTGTATGGTGTGTATACTGTGTGTCGGGGGGGGTGTGGTTGTGTATACTGTGTGTGGGGGGTGTATGGGTGTGTATACTGTGTGTGGGGTGGTGTATGGTTGTGTATACTGTGTGTGGGGTGGTGTATGGGGGTGTATACTGTGTGTGGGGTGGTGTATGGTTGTGTATACTGTGTGTGGGGGGTGTATGTTGTGTATACTGTGTCTGGCGTGGTGTATGGTTGTGTATTCTGTGTGTGGGGTGGTGTATGGGTGTGTATACAGTGTGTGGGGTGGTGTATGGTGTGTATACTGTGTCTGGCGTGGTGTATGGTTGTGTATACTGTGTGTGGGGTGGTGTATGGTTGTGTATACTGTGTGTGGCGTGGTGTATGGTTGTGTATACTGTGTGTGGGGTGGTGTATGGTGTGTATACTGTGTCTGGCGTGGTGTATGGTTGTGTATACTGTGTGTGGGGTGGTGTATGGTGTGTATACTGTGTGTGGGGTGGTGTATGGTTGTGTACAATGTGTGTGGGGTGGTGTATGGTTTGTATACTGTGTATGGGGTGGTGTATGGGTGTGTATACTGTGTCTGGCGTGGTGTATGGTTGTGTATACTGTGTGTGGGGTGGTGTATGGTTGTGTATACTGTGTGTGGGTGGTGTATGGTGTGTATACTGTGTCTGGCGTGGTGTATGGTTGTGTATACTGTGTGTGGGGTGGTGTGTGGTTGTGTATACTGTGTGTGGCGTGGTGTATGATTGTGTATACTGTGTGTGGGGTGGTGTATGGTTGTGTATACTGTGCCTGGCGTGGTGTATGGTTGTGTATACTGTGTGGGGTGGTGTATGGTTGTGTATACTGTGTGTGGAGTGGTGTATGGTTGTGTATACTGTGTGTGGGGTGGTGTATGGTTGTGTATACTGTGTGTGGGGTGGTGTATGGGTGTGTATACTGTGTGTGGGGTGGTGTATGGTTGTGTATACTGTGTGTGGGGTGGTGTATGGGTGTGTATACTGTCTGTGGGTGGTGTATGGTGTGTATACTGTGTGTGGGTGGTGTATAGTTGTGTATACTGTGTGTTGTGTGGTGTATGGTGTGTATACTGTGTGGGTGGTGTATGGTTGTGTATAATGTGTGTGGGGTGGTGTATGGGTATGTATACTGTGTGTGGGGTGGTGTATGGTTGTGTATACTGTGTGTTTGGGGTGGTGTATGGTTGTGTATACTGCGTGTGGGATGGTGTATGGGTGTGTATACTGTGTGTGGGGTGGTGTATGGGGGTGTATACTGTGTGTGGGGTGGTGTATGGGGGTGTATACTGTGTGTGGGGTGGTGTATGGTTGTGTATACTGTGTGTGGGGTGGTGTATGGTTGTGTATACTGTGTGTGGGGTGGTGTATGGTTGTGTATACTGTGTGTGGGGTGGTGTATGGTGTGTATACTGTGTCTGGCGTGGTGTATGGTTGTGTATACTGTGTGTGGGGGGGTCTATGGGTGTGTATACTGTGTGTGGGGTGGTGTATGGTTGTGTATACTGTGTGTGGGGTGGTGTATGGTTGTGTATACAGTGTGTAGGGTGGTCTATGGGTGTGCATACTGTGTGGGGTGGTGTATGGGGGTGTATACTGTGTGTGGGGTAGTGTATGGTTGTGTATACTGTGTGTGGGGTGGTGTATGGTTGTGTATACTGTGTGTGGCGTGGTGTATGTTTGTGTATACTGTGTGTGGGGTGGTGTATGGATGTGTATACTGTGTGTGGCGTGGTGTATGGTGTGTATACTGTGTGTGGGGTGGTGTATGGTTGTGTATACTGTGTGTGGGGTGGTGTATGTGTGTGTATACTGTGTGTGGGGTGGTGTATGTGTGTGTATACTGTGTGTGGGGTGGTGTATGGGTGTGTATACTGTGTGTGGGGTGGTGTACGTGTGTGTATACTGTGTGTGGGGTGGTGTTTGGGTGTGTATACTGTGTGTGGGGTGTGTATGTGTGTGTATACTGTGTGTGGGGTGGTGTATGGTTGTGTATACTGTGTGTGGGGTGGTGTATGTGTGTGTATACTGTGTGTGGGGTGGTGTATGTGTGTATACTGTGTGTGGGGTGGTGTATGTGTGTGTATACTGTGTGTGGGTGGTGTATGTGTTTGTGTATACTGTGTGTGTGGGGTGGTGTATGGGTGTGTATACTGTGTGTGGGGTGGTGTATGGTTGTGTATACTGTGTGTGGGTGGTGTATGTGTGTGTGTATACTGTGTGTGGGGTGGTGTATGGGTGTGTATACTGTGTGTGGAGTGGTGTATGGGTGTGTATACTGTGTGGGGTGGTGTATGGTTGTGTATACTGTGTGCGGGGTGGTGTATGTGTGTGTATACTGTGTGTGGGGTGGTGTATGTGTGTGTATACTGTGTGGGGTGGTGTATGGTTGTGTATACTGTGTGTGGGGTGGTGTATAGTTGTGTATAGTGTATGTGGGGTGGTGTATAGTTGTGTATACTGTGTGTGGGGTGGCGTATGTGTGTGTATAATGTGTGTGGGGTGGTGTATGTGTGTGTATACTGTGTGTGGGGTGGTGTATAGTTGTGTATACTGTGTGTGGGGTGGTGTATGGGTGTGTATACTGTGTGTGGGGTGGTGTATGTGTGTGTGTATACTGTGTGTGGAGTGGTGTATGTGTGTGTATACTGTGTGGGGTGGTGTATAGTTGTGTATACTCACCTAATTGTATTCACCTAATTGTGCTTGCGGGGGTTGAGCTTTGGCTCTTTGGTCCCGCCTCTCAACTGTCAATCAACAGGTGTACAGATTCCTGAGCCTACTGGGCTCTATCATATCTACACTTGAAACTGTGTATGGAGTCAGCCTCCACCACATCACTGCCTAATGCATTCCATTTATTAACTACTCTGACACTGAAAAAATTCTTTCTAACGTCTCTGTGGTTCATCTGGGTACTAAGTTTCCACCTGTGTCCCCTTGTTCGTGTCTGTGTGTTCAATACTGTGTGTGGGGTGGTGTATAGTTGTGTATACTGTGTGTGGGGTGGTGTATGTGTGTGTATTCTGTGTGTGGGTGGTGTATGTGTGTGTATACTGTGTGTGGGGTGGTGTATGGGTGTGTATACTGTGTGTGGGGTGGTGTATGGTTGTGTATACTGTGTGTGGGGTTGTGTATGGGTGTGTATACTGTGTGTGGGGTGGTGTATGGTTGTGTATACTGTGTGTGGGTGGTGTATGGGTGTGAATACTGTGTGTGGGGTGGTGTATGGTGTGTATACTGTGTGTGGGGTGGTGTATAGTTGTGTATACTGTGTGTTGTGTGGTGTATGGTGTGTATACTGTGTGGGGTGGTGTATGTTGTGTATAATGTGTGTGGGGTGGTGTATGGGTATGTATACTGTGTGTGGGGTGGTGTATGGTTGTGTATACTGTGTGTGGGGTGGTGTATGGTTGTGTATACTGCGTGTGGGATGGTGTATGGGTGTGTATACTGTGTGTGGGGTGGTGTATGGGGGTGTATACTGTGTGTGGGGTGGTGTATGGGGGTGTATACTGTGTGTGGGGTGGTGTATGGTTGTGTATACTGTGTGTGGGGTGGTGTATGGTTGTGTATACTGTGTGTGGGTGGTGTATGGTTGTGTATACTGTGTGTGGGGTGGTGTATGGTGTGTATACTGTGTCTGGCGTGGTGTATGGTTGTGTATACTGTGTGTGGGGGGTCTATGGTGTGTATACTGTGTGTGGGGTGGTGTATGGTTGTGTATACTGTGTGTGGGGTGGTGTATGGTTGTGTATACTGTGTGTAGGGTGGTCTATGGGGTGCATACTGTGTGTGGGGTGGTGTATGGGGGTGTATACTGTGTGTGGGGTAGTGTATGGTTGTGTATACTGTGTGTGGGGGGTGTATGGTTGTGTATACTGTGTGTGGCGTGGTGTATGTTTGTGTATATTGTGTGTGGGGTGGTGTATGGATGTGTATACTGTGTGTGGCGTGGTGTATGGTGTGTATACTGTGTGTGGGGTGGTGTATGGTTGTGTATACTGTGTGTGGGGTGGTGTATGTGTGTGTATACTGTGTGTGGGGTGGTGTATGTGTGTGTATACTGTGTGTGGGGTGGTGTATGGGTGTGTATACTGTGTGTGGGGTGGTGTACGTGTGTGTATACTGTGTGTGGGGTGGTGTTTGGGTGTGTATACTGTGTGTGGGGTGGTGTATGTGTGTGTATACTGTGTGTGGGGTGGTGTATGGTTGTGTATACTGTGTGTGGGGTGGTGTATGTGTGTGTATACTGTGTGTGGGGTGGTGTATGTGTGTGTATACTGTGTGTGGGGTGGTGTATGTGTGTGTATACTGTGTGTGGGTGGTGTATGTGTGTGTATACTGTGTGTGGGGTGGTGTATGGGTGTGTATACTGTGTGTGGGGTGGTGTATGGTTGTGTATACTGTGTGTGTGGTGTATGTGTGTGTGTATACTGTGTGTGGGGTGGTGTATGGGTGTGTATACTGTGTGTGGAGTGGTGTATGGGTGTGTATACTGTGTGTGGGGTGGTGTATGGTTGTGTATACTGTGTGTGGGGTGGTGTATGTGTGTGTATACTGTGTGTGGGTGGTGTATGTGTGTGTATACTGTGTGTGGGGTGGTGTATGGTTGTGTATACTGTGTGTGGGGTGGTGTATAGTTGTGTATAGTGTATGTGGGGTGGTGTATAGTTGTGTATACTGTGTGTGGGGTGGCGTATGTGTGTGTATACTGTGTGTGGGGTGGTGTATGTGTGTGTATACTGTGTGTGGGGTGGTGTATAGTTGTGTATACTGTGTGTGGGGTGGTGTATGGGTGTGTATACTGTGTGTGGGGTGGTGTATGTGGTGTGTGTATACTGTGGTGGAGTGGTGTATGTGTGTGTTACTGTGTGGGGTGGTGTATAGTTGTGTATACTCACCTAATTGTATTCACCTAATTGTGCTTGCGGGGGTTGAGCTTTGGCTCTTTGGTCCCGCCTCTCAACTGTCAATCAACAGGTGTACAGATTCCTGAGCCTACTGGGCTCTATCATATCTACACTTGAAACTGTGTATGGAGTCAGCCTCCACCACATCACTGCCTAATGCATTCCATTTATTAACTACTCTGACACTGAAAAAATTCTTTCTAACGTCTCTGTGGTTCATCTGGGTACTAAGTTTCCACCTGTGTCCCCTTGTTCGTGTCTGTGTGTTCAATACTGTGTGTGGGGTGGTGTATAGTTGTGTATACTGTGTGTGGGGTGGTGTATGTGTGTGTATTCTGTGTGTGGGTGGTGCTTGTGTGTGTATACTGTGTGTGGGGTGGTGTATGGGTGTGTATACTGTGTGTGGGGTGGTGTATGGGTGTGTATACTGTGTGTGGGGTGGTGTATGGGTGTGTGTATACTGTGTGTGGAGTGGTGTATGGGTGTGTATACTGTGTGTGGGATGGTGTATGGGTGTGTATACTGTGTGTGGGGTGGTGTATGTGTGTGTATACTGTGTATGGGGTGGTGTATGGGTGTGTATACTGTGTGTGGGGTGGTGTATGTGTGTGTTTACTGTGTGTGGGGTTGTGTATGTGTGTGTATACTGTGTGTGGGGTGGTGTATGGTTGTGTATACTGTGTGTGGGGTGGTGTATGGGTGTGTATACTGTGTGTGGGGTGGTGTATGTGTGTGTATACTGAGTATACTGTGTACTTACCTAATTGTACTCACCTAGTTGTGCTTGCGGGGGTTGAGCTTTGGCTCTTTGGTCCCGCCTCTCAACTGTCAATCAACAGGTGTACAGATTCCTGAGCCTACTGGGCTCTATCATATCTACATTTGAAACTGTGTATGGAGTCAGCCTCCACCACATCGCTTCCTAGTGCATTCCATTTATTAACTACTCTGACACTGAAAAAATTCTTTCTAACGTCTCTGTGGCTCATCTGGGTACTAAGTTTCCACCTGTGTCCCCTTGTTCGTGTCCCACCCGTGGTGAAGAGTTTGTCTTTGTCCGCCCTGTCAATTCCCCTGAGAATTTTGTAGGTGGTTATCATGTCTCCCCTTACTCTTCTGTTTTCCAGGGATGTGAGGTTCAGCTCCTTTAGCCTTTCCTCGTAGCTCAATCCTCTCAGTTCCGGGACGAGCCTGGTGGCATACTGCTGAATCTTCTCTAACTTTGTCTTGTGTTTAACTAGGTATGGACTCCAGGCTGGAGCTGCATACTCCAGGATTGGTCTTACATAAGTGGTATACAGGGTTCTGAAAGATTCCTTACACAAATTTCTAAAGGCAGTTCTTATGTTGGCCAGTCTAGCATATGCCGCTGATGATATTCTTTTGATGTGGGCTTCTGGGGACAGGTTCGGTGTGATATCAACCCCCAGATCTTTCTCTCTATTTGACTCTTGCAGGATTTCCCCTCTAGTGGCCCTTGGGTAAATTCAGTAAATATATACAATAATTGTCAGCGCATCTTCCGAGCAACAAGGACAGCTACACAGTATCTCTTAGAATTACGTAGGTAAACAACAAATTAACATATTTGTTTACTACAATGTCGGTGCTGGCTGTAGTAGTTGAAAAAACATTGTTTTACTTCGAAATATACTAATTTTATAAGAAAATTCGACGTAAATAGGAGGCAGTAGAGCTCCGATAAGCCAGCGCTAAATCTTCAATATGAAGAATGTTGCTGCTCTCTGATTGGCCAAACGAAACACAGTAGTGACCTCTATCGGCACGCAGGTGAACCAACAAATTTCTTCCTAAGTGGATGTTATTGAATTGCACCTAAGCATCTTCTTAGGGCACACTTAGGAACCTTCGTAGCAAACCCACTTACGAAGAAACAGAGAGCTTCCTGAATCTAGGTCCTGGTCCACAGCTGGTCGGTGGACGTCTGCATGAGGGATGACATTGTGAGAGAGTCCTGCTCCGCCCTGGTGGTCGCGGAGGTTGTTGGTAGTCAACACTCTCGTCCTCCCCTGGGAGTCTTCAAACATAACTCCTCCTCTCCAACCTGAGAAAAGAGTGTAAGAGCCACAGTATGCTGTCCAGGACCAGGTGTCAATAGTTAAATGTGCTAAAATGAGCATAGTCTTCCCCAAGCCAAGAACAGTTGAGCACTGGACTGAATGATCTTTAAATCCTAACATACTGAAAATTAAATCCACAAAACCTACACCTCTAGCTCTTAACTTCTCCCACATTTAACAAAATACACACAATGAAATCACTTATACTATGTAGAAGCTTAGCCTGACATTTAATCTCTAGGTTTATAATACGAGATAATTAATTCTAGGGATAATTCTAATTCAACTTAAGATTAACTCTCGTGGTGATTAAAACTACGATTGTTCCTCGGGAATCCACGACTGATAACTACGTCTGACCTGCCCTTGAGGTCACACATCCGACATCACCAGCCATCCAACCTAAGACACAATTCAATATCACTATTTTTCAGATAAGCTCCGTTGCTAAAGCTTAACCCCTCTATGATGAAGACTCAGTAATGATGTAGGTGACTTTATTCACGGTCCACTATCTTCACGTCAAGATCTAGAACTCGAGGCAACTCCATGTACCTCCAAATTTATTAACAGAGCGTCCCCTGTCGACAAATTTCCGACAACCTGCCAGACAGATTGCTGTACGCCCAATAAACCTGGATGTACACCCCTGAAAGCTATGCAGAGAAACGAGAACTAATTTCTGTCCATAGATCTCAGAGCGAACACATACGCCTATACTCTCTTTAGTTTTACGTATCACGCAATTTAAACAACTATTCTTGAAAATTCGTGTGGCTCCGAGCAACGAAAAACGCGAGCCCGCTCAATCCTATTATTATTCCCTACACTTAATCACACACCCACCCACAATTATAACTCACAATTATACACGAGAGAGTGCAAAATACTTGCACTGTTACAACCTTCCATATGGATGGTCAGGTGTGGTACTTCTGTCATTTTGATGGTCATCTGTGAATTTGACGTCACGTATATATATATATATATATATATATATATATATATATATATATATATATATATATATATATATATATATATATATATATATATATATATATATATATATATATATATATATACATATTTATATTTATATATATATATATATGTATATATATATATATATATATATATATATATATATATATATATATATATGCATATATATATATATATATATATATATATATATATATATATATATATATATATATATATATAAATATAAATATATATATATATATATATATATATATATATATATATATATATATATAAATATATAT
>WNGS01159612.1:11233245-11257003 GCA_020271785.1 Procambarus virginalis
CGTCCTGGACCATTCTCAAGTCGCTTGTGATGAGGAGGTAGAGAACGGGTAATAAATAGGCAAGAGAGAGGTGAGGAGGAAAGTAAAGGTGTAGAGAATAGTAGTAATAATGAGAACTGCAGAAGGCCTATTGGCCCATACGAGGCAGCTCCCCATTATAACCACCGAAGGAAAAGTAATAGGAATAAGAAGATGATAGCAAGGGAGCGTAGGAGAAGAGAGAAAGAAAAGGGAAAGAGAAAGAAAGATAAATGGAAGGGGTAAGCTTATGTTAAGTCTCGTTTGTTAGAAAGATTAGAGCATTTGAGTATGTACTGTGAAAGGGAAGAGTCCGCAGCAACAAAGCCAGGACTCATGTTCATGTTGGGTACTTGGTGTATAAGAGCCGATTCTACAAGACGGCTCTGTGAAGAGTAGAGGCAGGAAAGACTTATTTTGGAGGAAGACCAATCAATGGATGATTAGAATCCCTCACATGGCAGAAGGAAGCATTGTGTAGCCACACACACCAGAGAACACGTTGTTATATGGACGAATAGAAAGTAAATATATAAGAACTATTATTTAAAGCTTAAATAAAAAAAAGCTTAAATTACATTCTCTAGAAAGGCGAAGAATGAATTAATATGAATTTCGGTGTCGCTATGGGTTCCCCTCTCTTCACCCTGTTCTTGCTAATTTCTACATGGAATACTTCGAAACTGTTCTTCTTCCTCTATTGATACTCGTCCCTCTCTCTGGCTTCGCTATGTTGATGACATTTGCTTTATGGCCTCATGACCAATTAATCTTTTCCAGCCTTTCCTCGCCTCTTAACAATCTGGCTCCTTTCTATCATTTCAAAGTTGAGTGGGGAATCTAATTCCCTCCTTCCTTTTCTGGATGTTCATGTTCACAGCTCTGTGTTTGGGTTCTCTTTCTCTGTCTACCGTAAACCCATGCACAGTGGCATGTACATTCACTTCTTTTCCTACCATCCTCCTTCTGTTAAGAAAAAATGTCCTCGTCTCTCTCTTCCTCCGCGCTCTACGCATCAGCGACCCTCAGTTTCTTGATCTGAAATTTCCTTTATCTACAAATCATTCTCTCGCCTTGGTTATCCTTGCATTTCATCAACTCTGCCTACTCTCAAGCTAAACGAAATTTCTTCATCCTAGAACTGCTTCCAACAGTAGTAGCACTGTACTATGCCTTCCACTTCATATCTGAACTCAAAACTTTTACCAATACCTTTCGTCCTCTTGACATTAAACTCGCCTTTCGACAAACTAACACACTTCGTAGCAATCTAGTTCACACTGCTCCTCCTGCTTCTAAATGCTGCTGGTGTCTACTCTGTTTCCTGTTCATCTTAACAGAACAGAACAGTTTACCAGATTATAACCAAATACTAAGCTTAAGACAACAAAAAATTTATAAGCAGCATAGACCAACTTTATCACTTGCGTGGACCATTATGAGACCTTCGAGTGCCCAGTGACTGAATCTTTTCCCACCTCTGTACACATATGAGGTTTAACACCTGTGTGCACCATTAGGGCGCTTCAAAACGAGCGCATGGACTGAAACTTCCCTACACCCGGACACTAATGAGGTTTCTCAGACAAGGAGTGAAGAAAAAGCGTAGCTACTAAGGAGTTGCACCGAGGCAGAGCCAATTAAGTATAAAAACCAAGCAAACTAATAAAACAAAAACCGTAGATAAATTCAATAAAGAGGGGCGAAATAACCAGGCTAGACAAGAACAAGGACCGTCTTAACCTAATTTAAGATAATAATAAGCCAAAGGCAAGGAGAAACCAAGATAAACAAAGAGAAACGATAACTTAACCTGCTAGGGAACACCAGCTCCTAGGGCATAGCACTAAAGTAAAACGAGCTGGGCCAACCAAAGAAAGAAACGAGCATGCAGGCCACCACACGGCCTGCACGTCCACCACACGGCCTACACTGCCCCCACGCGGCCTACACTGCCCCCTCGCGGCCCGCACGTCCACTTCGCAGCCTGCACAGTCACCTCGCGGCCTGCACACCGGGCATGGGAAGTGTAGCAAGGGGCGGGGGGGAGAGGGTGCAGGCACCCGACCTGCAAGGAGACATTCTTTTTGGCTATTCATCAAGTTCAGTTGGTGGCCAGTCTCCATAAATCGGAATTTGTTAAGACATCAGTAATCTTTTTAGGGCATGTAGTTGGTGGTGATGGATCGCCCCTAAGAACATCAAAGTAGGAGCCGTTGTTCGATACCCGACTCCCCTCATCACGCAAGGAGGTCCTGCGTTTCCTGGGTATGGCCACATTGTACCATATGTTTCTTCCTAAGTTCTCGACAATAGCAGTGCCCTTGACAAATCTCCTGAAGAAGGGAGCAAAGTTCATATGGACCAAAGACTGTCAGCTAGCCTTTGAGAGCCTAAAAGCCATACTGATATCATCTTCCATTTTCATGTCCCCTAATTTCAATGACAGATCCATATTAACAGTAGATGCTACAGATTACGGCATAGAGGGAAGCTAGTGTTGTCACAAAAAGATACAAAAGTGGTAGAACACCCTGTGGCTTATTATTCCAAGAAATTAAGTGATTGTCAACGGAATCATTCAGTTATAGAAAAAGAAACATTGGCTTCTTGTGAACACTGAGCAACACTTTGACATCTATCTGACGAGTAATTGTTATCTAATTTTGATCAGGTTTGTCCAAAATCCTTTATAGTTTTTGCACAATTCCGTCATAAGGTTATGACAGTTAAACGTCATAAAATATACGGAATAACTTAATAATATTCCGAGAAAACTTTCTCGGAATATTATTAAGTTATTCCGTATATTTTATGACGTTTAACTGTCATAACCTTATAATAACGGAATAACCACATAAGAATAACTTATAAGGTTATTCCGTCTTCATCTTAGGTTAACCAGATGGAGCCTACACCTACAACAAAATGCACTTCTTATTGAACACATAAAAGGAGTGGATTATGGGGGAAGCAGATGCATCTAAAACGTTTATTTTTTTTTAAGAAATAAAACAAATTCTTTTAGAAAGGCAGGTGTGACGATGTCAACGCCATCATCTGAGTGCACCAGATCCTATTTTCTATTCCCCTCATGGAAGGCTGTGATCTTACTGACACCTGTGTAGTTTCTTCTTACTTTAAAAGTTTTATTCTTTACTTTGGTTGACAAGAGTTTGTTCACCTGGAATGACTAGCAAGTGCAGTCCAGCGAGTAATTGGTGATTGGACTGACGTATCCCTAAGTGGCCTAATTATGTTACTTGATGGAATTAGCATCCATCTGTCATCTAAGTTTAGGCCTGATAGAGGTGAAGCCTTTAAAGGAAGTCAACCAGCGTGTTGCTGGAGTTTCGAGGTGATGTTTTGACCCTGTGATGATACTGGGGAGGACTGGCCCATGAATTACTGAAAATGTGGAATTCGCCGGCATTAGTAGTGTAGAAGAAAGGCTTAGGGAAGGAACCTTGAGTGTTGTACGATAGATGATAGACGTGGACTTGCCAGGCAACCCGTCCTCGCAAATTCGTATAGTCAATACTGACTTATTAAATAAGTGCATAGGTGACATACTTAACATAATAGTTTCCCTTGAAAAGCTTCATAGAAAACACTGACCTTACCTAACCTACTTAGTATATTAAGATAAGCATCTTATTGCTTCGTAATTACAATTATTACCTAACCTATACCTATAATAGGTTAAGTAACAATTGTAAATACGAAGCAATAAGATGCTTATTTTAATATACTAAGTAGGTTAGGTAAGGTCGGTGTTTTCTGTGAAGCTTTTCAAGGGAAACTATTATGTTAAGTATGTCACCTATGCACTTATTTAATAAGTCAATATTGACTATACGAATTTGCGAGGACGGGTTGTGCCGGGATAGAAGATCACAGAGATTCTGTTGTAGAGTACTGTGTGAAAGTGACACCTACAGTGTCATCCATAATGTAAATATTTAAATAGTGTATCTAGTTAAGAAGTACTTGTGATGATGGGTTTGTTTAGTGTTGTTTACCCCATTCCCGTCGGATTGACTATTACTATTCAGTTTTAATAACTTACCTAAGACTTGGGGTTGGATCTGGTAAGAGTAGGCACTAAGGCCCAGTAGGAAGTTTGAATGAAATGAGCCCAGTTACGGGCTAAGTGAGGCCGTAACAGTGTGAGTGTGTACTCACCTAGTTGTACTTGCCTAGTTGTACGTTCGCCTTAACACCCGTGAACACTTGTGGGTGTTGAGCTTTGGCTCTTTGGTTCCGCCTCTCAACCGGCTCTCAATCTCTACAGTGTGTGTGTGTGTGCACGCCCATGAGCTGTGTGTTAAGCGGCCCTTGCTTGTGAATGTGTGTATGCACAATCCTGCATTTCCACCGAATTAATTTTATTTATTTGATTTATCTCTATTAAAGTCAAACAACTGCACACTCCTTATCAGCCTGTCTTCCTTCTTTTAAGATATCCCAACGTCAAGAAACTGTCATACAAAAGAGTCCTACCTACGTATCCTAACCTTCCAGAAGACCCCAAACAGAAAACGTAACACTATGCCAATTTTGCGAGCCACTACCAATTCTAGTACGACAATTTTTGGCCGTGGGACGTAACATTCCACCAGGTACTACCCTTACACACAGATGCATCACTAAAGTGATGCATCCAATGAACAAATCCACAAGGGCCGTGACGAGGATTCGAAGCTGCGTCCAGGAGCATCCCAGACACTGCCTTAATCGACTGAGCTACGACATGGTTAAAAAAGTTGAAACCGAAGATCTACTGAACTTACTGGATCCTGCAGTCTTTCCGAGGCACAAACCAGGGTTTTACACAACTCCCCTTTGCATTCGAGCTATGTCAATAGGCCGTTCTCCCTCTTTACCCTTACGTCATTACACACAGAAATCACACTAACGTGATGCATCCAATGAACTAATCCAAATGGGCTGTGACGAGGATTCGAACCTGTGTCCGGGAACCTCCCGAGGACACAGACGAGTTGGGGCCCCAGCCACCGAGCACAGGAGCAGAGGCACCTTGGCGCACATCCTTCCGTAAGACCACGACAAGGTCCCGTTCGGCAAGAGCAACCTCCCACAGTGGGGAGTCATCAGGCAGCACAAAGCCCCCCACAGCACCACCAACCTAGGCAGGAGACGCCGGATCAACGTACTCTTCCACCTCCACCCAAGGCACCCCACGAAGGGGAGACACACTCGGGACCTGCCTCGAGCGCTTGGAGACGGGCTGCCGGACATCCGAGCTATCACCCTCATCATCCCGTAACACAGCAGTACTCTCCGACGGACGCACCTTCAAGGCCCGGCCCATGAGAACCGCAGCCTCCACGGCCGGGGGCACCGGCCCACACAGCAGGAGACCCCTCGCCGCGGACATCCAAAGGGACAGGAGATTCCACATGCAGGGACGGAGCAGGCATGGGCGGCCGAGACGGGGCAATAGGGGCAGGAACGTCGAAGGCGGAGAAGTCGGCGGCGGGGGCCAGGCCGCCCCAAACCCCACATCAACATCCACACCACCACCCAACACCGGGTGACCCGGCGCTCCTCACACCCCGCGGCCAGGTGACCCGGTAGGCCGCACCTGAAACAAGTCCAAGGTTGTCCTGCGTGAAAAACACGAATCGGGAACCCCAACATCATGATGGAGGACGGTACAGGATCCCGGAAGCGAATGGCGAGAGTGCGGGTCGCATATGGGACCCACTTCCATCTCCCAGTAGGGACGGCATTCATCCTCACATGTAGGACCCGCCCAAACCGGGCAAAGCACCGACGTAGGAGATCCTCAGGGAACTCAAAAGGCATCTCAGGCACTGATACATACGTCGTGGATCCACAACGGTCTGAGAGGGTCACCAACCCACCATCTCCAGGAAGATCGAATGAGCACCCATCATAGCGCGTGACGAGACCTTGATAAATCGCTGGGGAGCTGAACTTGATAATCGCCCGTCGTCCAGCAAGCAGCTGCACACCACATACAAACTCCACTGGGACACATAGCATAACAATCATTACTACCTCCACAGCGTGGTAGGAAGCAATCCCAGAGAACTCCAGGCCAATGGAGGCCTGCCTGGTGTGGGAGTATGTCTCCCAAGAACCTCCCACAGCTGACTTGAATGGCTCATTGCAGTGCACAAGTGCACTGATCTTCGTGCACAAAGCCTATTTCCCTTAATCCTGGATAGTTTTCTGGCATGTTGGGTATCTCCAGAATGCCCATTTAACCAGGAATACTTGCGAAATACGTAGGCCGCCGTATGTCCAGGTAGGAAGTAGATACAGGGAGCTTAAGCATACTGGCCACCAAGGGTCAGTGAGTACATGGCTGGTGCCCGCGTGTGAGACCGAGGGGAGACGCCAGCAGCGTCTGACCTCTGGGGTCAACCGGCGCGATGTGGAATAACAGCTATGACGTGTTCATGACGTCACTCCTGCTACTGCTCATCGAACGAGCTAATATGATTGGTTCCCGCTCATTTGCTGCAATGCTATTGGTCAAATTGTAACTCTTTTGTGTGTGCCCACGAGACGCCCTGAGCTTCAGGCAAACTCATTCACGTGAGAGAGACCATACCCAGAGGACGTGTTCTGTTCTACCGGCCAATAGACTGATCACCGTCTATCCCTCACCGTCAAGTTAACTCAGCGTCTTTGCGATATACCACACACTCGCCAGAATCACGAGTGGGAATATATTGTTTAGAAGCCTAAAGTGACAAATCTCCAGAGCGAAACAGACTGGTATCAGGTAACCCCTGGTGACAAAGATCGTTGTGAGTGACTCAGAGTGAACTAAGGCAGTGCCGCCGCCTAAGTAATCTGTGTGTGACTTTACCACAGTGTACCTGTACCACAGTGTACAGTGTAGTGCATGGTACTGCCGCCAGCCGCCGCCCTCACTCTGACGTGACGTCACCACCTTAGCACCGCCAGTGCCAGTGTGTGTGCGTGTGTCTGTCTGTTAAGCATACAGCACGCCCTACTCACGAACTCATCTCAAGATACTGCGAGTACCCTCCGTGTCTACGAGCGAAACCAGCTATCAGGCCACCTACGAGTGCTTGTATAAACGAGTCTGAGTGAGTGCGTAAGGAAAGGTACCTTATCTGTAAGTACAAGATCTTGTCATTGTTTTATTGTGTCTGTGTTGATCTGAGGGATCAACCACAGTTCTCACCTTCTTATACCTGTCGCAGGTTATAGGTGAATCGACGGTGAATGCGTGTTTATCTGTGTGGTATCACGGCATTTCATTCGTCTGTGAATGTGAGCTTCACATACACCACACATTTAGTTATTGTGTGATTATTATTGTGCATGTTATTGCCTGTCCCATTGACAGTGCCTTTGTGATTATTGCATATCATCATTACCGAGTATCCGGTTGGAACTCTTGTGATCCCTTTGCATACCGGCAGTTAGGTTGCCGTGTTAGTGATTGGCTGTCAACTGTGTTAAGTTAGGTGTTTCTCCACGAGTGGATACGAGTCGATTAGCCAGACGTCAAGAGTCTCGCTAATGCAACCATAGCTTTGCTGACGCCAATCTAAAGTAAATCAAGCACCCTGTGTATTAGTGGTTAAGTTAGTAAATAAACTACTGTTAAGCTTTATGCGGTGTTTCCGTTGAACCACTTCTGAATACTGCCAATATTACTCCAGCCTTCAGCTCTAAGTGTCTTCAACACCGAGTTGCCTAAGTCACTAAACTATAAATTTGATGAGGACCCTAGGAGTCCCTTAAAGTGTTACATCATTGAGGAGATTCCAACGACCAACGTGGAGCAGGACCAGGTGAGGCTAGTCTGAGAAGAGACCCACAAGGACTCTAACTCGACCTTGCTCCCAGGCCCTGTACGGTTGCTCTCGTATTTTCTTTTCTGCTAATTCCGACAGCTTCGTGAAGCGTCTGCCACATGTACATTGGCGACGTACGCATTGCAGTCGTGACAGCAAAAAAAGAAACACCCCCACATCTGGCGCCCAACGTGTTAGGCTTAGTTGGAACCTATGAGCTAGGTTATACAGTAAAATTTCGCACTTAAATTTTCCCTGAAAATTCAAAAGTGACGAGCAGTATTCAGAGGATGTTTAACACCCTGTTAGGTACACACACCACCAGTATGTCTGAGTGTGGAATGTACAAACAGCGCTACCTGCATCTTCACTTGGCCTTGACCGCTCGTAGACCTGACGACTACGACACTCTTACTGAGAGTGTAAGGAACGAGTGGAACAGCACATGAGGGCCGTGGAAGAGGTGATGCTACAAGCACACATGCAGGGTAGTGCTGAGGTGGCGTGCACGAGTCTCATCACACTGGATGAAGCTATCGGTGGTGAGACCCCAGTGAGAGATAACACAGTGGGAGAGACCCCAGTGAGAGACAACTTGGAGGTAGAGACCCCTGTGGGTGACGTCACCGAGAATGATGTCACTAGAATCACGCGCGCTGCGGAAGAAAACGGAGTCACGCGGGAATCTAGCCCTTTAAATACTCCGTTGGGGGGATTCTATGGGGAAGAATCTCGGCCCAAAAGGTCCTTGTGGACGACACCAACTCAAAGAGTAGGTATTACAGGCTCGCAATTATTCACCTTAGAGGAATACCGTAACCAAGTTAGGGAGTTGGGATTCGAAGGGAATAAAGTAGCAGAGCAAGCTATGAAACTCTGGACTGATCAGCAGGACAGAGAAAGCAAACTGTGGACTGATCAGCAAGAGAGAGAAAACAAACGCTGGACTGATCAGCAGAACCGAGAAAGTACTGAACGCATAGCTCGCATGCAGTTGCAAGCAAGGCAGGATGACCAGACAAGTGGTCGTTCAACGGAGACTAACGTTGAACAAGGTAAGACTGTCAAACTACCTAAACTAGCTAACTTTGATGAGAGGGACGACTCGATGGATGCATACATCAAGCGTTTCGAAGGTCACGCCGCTGATTGCGGGTGGGAAAGATCAAAGTGGGCACTCGCTCTTAGTGCATTGTTAAAGGGTAGGGCATTAACTATCTACCACAGTCTGGGTCCGCACCAGCGCGGAGATTACGAGGCATTGACAACAGCGCTGCTGAACGGTTTTGGCATAACTGCAGACCGGATGCTAGAGAATTTCCGTAGGGCTCAATTGCAAAAAGGTGAGACATATGTGCTCATGTTACAGCGGTTAGAATCGAGTCTAAACCGTTACTGTGAACTCATGGAGACTGCTCCTGGGAGCATGGAGTTCTATCAACTGATGATTCGTGAACAGTTCTTAGAAGCATGCGAATCGTCTCTGCGTGTCAAGCTCAAAGAGCAAGAAATTGTGTCAAATCTGTCTATGGCCAAGCAAGCTGATCTGTGGGCTGGGGCCAGGAGACAGGTGAAAGGGGTGAAGCCGCACGAGAAGCATCATGCTACAGGTATTGGCGATAGAGCTAAGCTTAAGACTGGTGTGTCGGGGGAGCAGGGAAACTCCTCCAACAAGCATGTGCACAAGTGCTACACCTGTGGTAAGCCAGGTCATCGTGCAGCTGATTGCAAGGTAAAACCGAAATCAGGTTACATAGCAGGTGTGAGCTCAAGTGGTAAGAAACATCCCAACGTGGAAAGGATCCACTAGCTTGGACCCTTGAGGTGGTGGACGGAAATGTTAACGGAAAATCGGCGAAAATCTTCCGTGACAAAGGCGCCACTACTCACATGGTAAGAAAGAGCCTAGTACAGCCAGGATCTGAGACAGGTAGACATGTCTATGTCAAATCCCCAAATGGCTATACTAAAGAGATGGTGGAGGTGTATGTGTGGGTCGACACACCTTACATCAAAGGTAAAATCCGTGCCGTTCAACAGGAACGTGCTGTATATGGACTTTTATTGGGAAATGTTCCGGGAATCTCTGATTGCCCGAGTCCACCCTCGAAGAAAACGGGGGAGCGTGAGGCGCTGCCTCAGCTGTATGCAGCCGTCCTCAGCCAGCTGATGCCAAGGGCGACTCGCCCGGGGATGACGTCACAGGGAGTGACCACACCCTCACCCAGTTGAAGTATAAGGGAGAGAAAGCAAAAGAACACATGCTCAAACGCTACGAGGACCCTCCTGCAGATGGATCCAACAAGCCGAAGAAGCATGTAAGACGTAAAAACAGGAGAGGACCGCAGGGCTCGACATCGACAGGGCCGATCGACCACCCTCTGCTCTCAGCAACGATCGCCGGTGTCTCAGTGATAACCGCCGACGAGGAGGAAGGTCAGCCAGGTCTCTTCAATCAACAGCAGCAGGAGACACACCGAGATGTTAAGGTTGATGATCAGCTGTCTGAAGATCAAGTCGACCAGGTTACTCGACTGGTAGCAGAGTACAAGGAGGTACTCTCTGACGTCACTAAGGTAGCAAAAGTAGAGGGTTACCGCATACCTTTGCTAGAGCAGCAAGCGGTACGAACAAAACCATATCCTGTTCCTCATCACCTTGTACCACAGGTGAGAGAAGAACTGGCATCTATGATTAATGCGGGAGTAATAGAGAAGTCGACCTCACCATACTCAAGCCCGATGGTGTTAGTGAAGAAGCCTGGGGGAGGTGTGCGCATCTGCCTCGACTTCAGGAAGTTGAACTCCATCATAGAGTTTGATGCTGAACCGATGTTCAATCAAAATGAGATCTTCTCGAGGTTAGCTTCCAGTTGCTATTTCTCCAAGCTTGATCTGACAAAAGGATTTTGGCAGATTCCATTACATGAAGACAGTAAGCGCTGCACTGCCTTCATGACAAGCGAAGGTCTCTTCCAGTTCACAGTTCTTCCGTTTGGACTGGTGAACGCCCCAGCCGTGTTCAACAGAACTATGCGCAAAGTCTTGGGGGGAATTACTGGAGTAGAAGTGTTCGTGGACGATGTGCTCATCCACTCTGCTACGTGGGAAGAACATCTGACCTTGCTAAGGCAGGTGTTGACAAGACTACAAGAAGTAGGAATGGTTGCAAAACCCACTAAGTGTGAGTTGGGGTGCAAGGAGGTCAGGTACCTTGGTCACGTGATAGGGGGAGGGTTCACCAGGCCGCTGCCTGAGAAGATCACCAAGATCAGTGAAGCCGCTCCACCCGCCACCAAGACTCAGGTTAAGTCATTCCTGGGACTTGCAGGGTACTACAGAACTTTCATTCCCAATTTCACGTCTATAGCAACTCCGCTAACTAATCTCACCAAGAAGAATGCACCTGTTAGAGTACGTTGGACAGAAATGGAGAACTCAGCATTCTCGACGCTCAAGAAGAAGCTGACTGAAGCACCCATCCTTAGACTACCAGATTCTACCAGGGAGTACATCCTTCGGACAGATGCCTCAAATACAGGTATTGGTGCTGTACTCATGCAAGAGTACGACGGTGAAATCTGGCCAGTTGCGTACTCCAGTCGTAAACTGAGCAATGCTGAGCAGAAGTACTCCACTGTAGAAAAGGAACTCCTTGCTGCTGTGGTGGGAGTAAGGAAATTCTACCAGTATCTCTATGGTAAGCGTTTCACGTTTCAAGTAGATCACCAACCCCTCAGCCACATCGGTACGCTTAAAAATGCAAACCCTAGAATAATGCGCTGGGTGTTGTTCCTTCAACAGTTCACATTCCGCGTAGTTTACATAAAGGGAGCCGACAACGTAGGTGCTGACTGGTTGAGTAGGTCGGGGGTGATTAACGAGACGTCGAACGAGGGAGACATGAGCGAGGAAATGCAACGCGAATCACCGGACACTGGTTCCCAGTGTGTCTCTGATGTTTCAGGCATGACACAGGTGGAGAGAGGCAGTGGACAGACCAGCGCCACTCAGGGTTTCGAGGCGTTGAGCCGACCCAGACCTGGAGCTACGTCCGACCACAGTGCCCGCTCAAGACCTGAACAGATAGCCACATGTGATCCGGTGACTGAAGAAATTCCTCACTTACCAGAAGAGAATAGTCTAGACGAGGCCCCGCCTCGCCTAGAAGGATAGAAAACGGGGTCCGCTGGACCCGGCCGCGCTAAGTGCACTCAGTTTGTGCACATGTCATCAGCGGTGTGAGTTGGAACGAGCGCCACGCTGTGGAGCTCGATCTTTGTTGGGGGGTGATGTGGGAGTATGTCTCCCAAGAACCACCCACAGCTGACTTGAATGGCTCATTGCAGTGCACAAGTGCACTGATCTTCGTGCACAAAGCCTATTTCCCTTAATCCTGGATAGTTTTCTGGCATGTTGGGTATCTCCAGAATGCCCACTTAACCAGGAACACTTTAAAATACGTAGGCCGCCGTATGTCCAGGCAGGAAGTAGATACAGGGAGTTAAGCATACTGGCCACCAAGGGTCAGTGAGTACATGGCTGGTGCCCGCGTGAGACAGAGGGGAAGGCGCCAGCAGCGTCTGACCTCTGGGGTCAACCGGCGCGATGTTGAATAACAGCTATGACGTGTTCATGACGTCACTCCTGCTACTGCTCATCGAACGAGCTAATATGATTGGTTCCCGCTCATTTGCTGCAATGCTATTGGTCAAATTGTAACTCTTTTGTGTGTGCCCACGAGATGCCTGAGCTTCAGGCAAACTCATTCACGTGAGAGAGACCATACAAAGAGGACGTGTTCTGTTCTACCGGCCAATAGACTGATCACCGTCTATCCCTCACCGTCAAGTTAACTCAGCGTCTTTGCGATATACCACACACTCGCCAGAATCACGAGTGGGAATATATTGTTTAGAAGCCTAAAGTGACAAATCTCCAGAGCGAAACAGACTGGTATCAGGTAACCCCTGGTGACAAAGATCGTTGTGAGTGACTAGAGTGAACTAAGGCAGTGCCGCCGCCTAAGTAATCTGTGTGTGACTTACCACAGTGTACCTGTACCACAGTGTACAGTGTAGTGCATGGTACTGCCGCCAGCCGCCGCCAGCCGCCGCCAGCCGACGCCAGCCGCCGCCAGCCGCCGCCCTCACTCTGACGTGACGTCACCACCTTAGCACCGCCAGTGCCAGTGTGTGTGCGTGTGTCTGTCTGTTAAGCATACAGCACGCCCTACTCACGAACTCATCTCAAGATACTGCGAGTACCCTCCGTGTCTACGAGCAAAACCAGCTATCAGGCCACCTACGAGTGCTTGTATAAACGAGTCTGAGTGAGTGCGTAAGGAAAGGTACCTTATCTGTAAGTACAAGATCTTGTCATTGTTTTATTGTGTCTGTGTTGATCTGAGGGGTCAACCACAGTTCTCACCTTCTTATACCTGTCGCAGGTTATAGGTGAATCGACGGTGAATGCGTGTTTATCTGTGTGGTATCACGGCATTTTCATTCGTCTGTGAATGTGAGCTTCACATACACCACACATTTAGTTATTGTGTGATTATTATTGTGCATGTTATTGCCTGTCCCATTGACAGTGCCTTTGTTGACTTATTGCATATCATCATTACCGAGTATCCGGTTGGAACTCTTGTGATCCCTTTGCATACCGGCAGTTAGGTTGCCGTGTTAGTGATTGGCTGTCAACTGTGTTAAGTTAGGTGTTTCTCCACGAGTGGATACGAGTCGATTAGCCAGACGTCAAGAGTCTCGCTAATGCAACCATAGCTTTGCTGACGCCAATCTAAAATAAATCAAGCACCCTGTGTATTAGTGGTTAAGTTAGTAAATAAACTACTGTTAAGCTTTATGCGGTGTTTCCGTTGAACCACTTCTGAATACTGCCAATATTACTCCAGCCTTCAGCTCTAAGTGTCTTCAACGCCGAGTTGCCTATTTCACTAAACTATAAATGTGATGAGGACCCTAGGAGTCCCTTAAAGTGTTACATCATTGAGGAGATTCCAACGACCAACGTGGAGCAGGACCAGGTGAGGCTAGTCTGAGAAGAGACCCTCAAGGACTCTAACTCGACCTTGCTCCCAGGCCCTGTACGGTTGCTCTCGTATTTTCTTTTTTGCTAAGTCCGACAGCTTCGTGAAGCGTCTGCCACATGTACATTGGCGACGTACGCATTGCAGTCGTGACAGCAAAAAAAAGAAACACCCCCACACCTGGTGACAGGGGGCACAGGCCCCCCATGATAGCAGACCCTCTTGGACACCATTGGTGGTATTATCTCTGAGTTCCGCGATTTTTCATATTCCATTATATAATGACGCAAATTATGTGAATAGTTCTGCTAACAGAGTTTACATTCAGTCAAATTTACATCAGCACATGTTACAAACTCCCAGAGGGACTTGTAGCCGAGCCTAAGCCTAGCAGTGGTAACATCTAGAAATCTGCCTACCTTATTTGATCCCCCATAGACGTGCGGTTCTTACTGCATAATAGGATGATGATAGATGGAGTAACTGGTGTGAATTTCACTTTGCGTCAAGTCTAAGAAATGTTCTTCATGTTCCCAGAATATTTCTGCCCTCAGGCTGCCCAAAGGCAGTCCAAGATGATAATCAATTACTTCTCAATGAGCAAAAGGTTTGGCTAACTCGTCAGTTCTGTCATTCTTTCCGAGATCACTATGGGAAGGAATCTACAGGGAGACAAACTCCGACGCCATTGATTATTTCATAATATTTGTGTCTGTACTTAAGGCACTATATTTGCAACTGTACGTAAGAAAAAGTTATGTACTCAAACACCTGTGCTTCTCGCTCTCACATGTGGAATGGTTTGAATGATACGAGTTCTCAGTGAAATGGGTTGTTTGTTAAGTGGTTGTAGGTGGTATTGTTTGTGTGTGACACGGTTGTAAATGGTATGGGTTGTGTGCAACACAGTTGTAAGTGGTATGGGTTGTGTGCAACACAGTTGTAAGTGGTATGGGTTGTGTGCAACACAGTTGTAAGTGGTATGGGTTGTGTGCAACACAGTTGTAAGTGGTATGGGTTGTGTGCAACACTCTTGTAAGTGGCATGGGTTGAGTGAGACATAGTTGTAAGTGGTATGGGTTGTGTACAACACAGTTGTAAGTGGCATGAGTTGTGTGAGACATGGTTGTAAGTGGTATGGGTTGTGTCTGACATGGGTTATAGGTTTTATGGGTTGTGTGTGACACTTTTATTGTTACTCACCTAATTGTACTTGCGAGGGTGAGCTCGGGCTCTTTGGTCCCGCCTCTTAACTTTCAATCAACATTGATTTATTATTGTTGCCGCCGAACGCGGCTTGTTTATTGTGCACCCCATACCCATCCTGTGAGCAGTAGCGCAAAAAGCATTACAGAGGGCACAAAAGGTCTTAAATAGACCTCAACGGAGATTATTACATAAACAATTTCATCTATCCTTCACAACTTATAATTACAATGTCAGCTAGTTAAAGAGAATGTTCTATTTCAAGAGCTATATATTTACAGTAAGTCATTATACATTAATGGTAGGTCCTATCGCTAATACATAATTGTTTGAACAATGGAGATAGTACAGAGTCGTAGGGAAGCTATTGTTTATTATTAGTCTTCACAATACATTACTTGTTTCTTAATCTCGTATATCGTTTATCTACTGGGAGCGAAATATGGATACAGTGCAAGGATTTCAGGTACTTTATCCTTAATAATAAGATAGGGTGCTATATCATACAACATTTGTTTAGATTTATCTGTAAATGGCTAAATTTTACTACAATCTAAGATATAGTGTTCGAGTGTGTGTCCCTGTCTTTGTCCACACACTTTACACTTTATTTCATCTAGATCCCTATACAAGCCGAACTGCCAGAATTACTTGTAGCCAAGTCTTATTCGATCTATGACAATGTCTGTTAGTCTGCTTATTTTGTTACTTGCCCCCATACACATGTTTTACTTCACACATTGCATTGTGATAAACACTGGACCTGCTAGTTACAGTTTGCAAGACTACCTCAGAATCTGAGGTAGTCTTGTGAAGGCGCAGAAACACTGAGGAACAAAGTATGTAGATTTTTAGCAACAAATTGCCAGAAGTGTTAGAGCACTAGGTGTAGGCAGTTGATTCAAAGTTCTAGTCTAGCCGTGTGCGTGTAAGTTGCTTATTGTAGTGTTGGACTCTTTGGTTGGTCGTGGTCACCCAGGATATTTTGTTCTCTGTATTATAAAATAACATATAAATACAAATAAAAGACAAGGTACCGAAGCACCGTCACATTGTCGAACACCACAAGATACATCACCAGCAACAGAGCACTATTTCAATACCAAAACAAATACACCAAATCAATACATAAATAAAAAAATCACCATTGAAACAAGTACATGAAACAGGGCACAGCTCGCATAAACGGGAACAGAGCTACACTATGGGAAACACAGTTAAGGAAATGCAAAGACAGAACAGGGAAATACAACACGTAAATACAGAAAACACAAAAGAAAATTAAACACACACAAAGGCCTTCAATAAAAAGAGGCCAGCACCTCCACCAAACCAAAAAAAATTACACGGAAATATAACACATAATAAGTCCTAACAAGAGAAAACGTAGAAAAACACAGCATTACATAGACAAATAAAATAATACAACTGCTGAGGTCAGAGGATAGAGGCACACAAGAAAGGAATGAATACATTCCAAAATCAGAACTGCACCATTTTCATCACACCAATTTTTTCGAAGCAAACAAGAGGGGGAGACACCTCCCACCCTCGCAACAGGACACACTCACACAGAATATAACAATACACCACGCACTACTCACTCTCATGACATACAAAACATGTAACAAACGAAGAGAAACACACACACACACACGCTAGCTCAAGCAGAGCCACAGCTCAAGCACACAAGCCTGTAAATCCCAACCAACATGCGGCAGTAGCCCAGACAGTACCGGAACACCACTCCGGAAAACACTCGCAAAACCTTCCTGTAGTCCATACAAAACCTTTATCTACCATCCGGTTTGTGAACCAGCACAACCGGAGACAGCCACGGTAAAATACTAGGTTCAATGACTTCCTGTCGTAACATGATCAGACACTCATCTCTGATAACTTTCTTGGCCAGCTCCGGAATCCTCCACTGTAGTGTACACTGGCGTGTGGTCACCTGTTGGTGACATGTGGTGTGCTTGATCCTATCAAGGAGTCCAATGTGATCCTCATTAGTTGCAAATAACTTAGGGAATTTAAGTAGAATTCCTCTCAACAGTTCAACAGTCCGACTGTTGAATATGTTGCATATCCAGTGCCAATATTAACTTTCAACATTCAGTCAACATTCAGCCAACATACGCAGTCAACATTCTGCGTATCATGAGATCCGTAAAAGAAATAAACCGTAACAAAAGTTCAACACAGTGACAGTTGGTATCTCAGGTTGTTCATGCTGGAAAATTTGTTTCGTCTAATATTGTACCCTGAGATACTCTTATCACCCACTCTGATGCAATTGGTCTTATGCGAGAGATTGACGACTGGAATGATGGCACCATTGTCAAGCACAACAATTAGATAGTGAGGAATTAGCAGTCTATCAAACCTACCAGCTACCTTACGGGTAGCTGGTAGGTTTGATAGCATTCCTGCATTCTTGCATTGATAGCATTCCACCACATTCCTGGTGGAATGTGACAGTCAAAATTTGTCGTACTAGAAAACGGTAGGCGGCTCGCAAAATTGGCATTCTGTTACGTTTTCTGTTTGGGAGTCTTCTGGAAGGTTAGGATACGTAGGTAGGGCACTTTAGTGTGACAGTTTCTTGACGTTGAGACACCTAAGGAGGACGGGCTGATAAGTAGTGTGCAGTTGTTTGACTTTAATAAAGATAAATCAAATATATTTAATTCGGTGGAAATGCAAGATTGTGCGTACACATATTCCCAAGCAAGGGCCGCTTAACACACTGCTGATGCGCGTGTACACACTCACACACACACATATACACACACATACACACACACACACACATACATACATACACACACACACATACACACACACACATACACACACACACATACACACACACAGACACATACCGTAGAGGTTGAGAGGCGGAATCAAAGAGCCAAAGCTCACTATGCGCAAGTACAACTAGGTGAGTACACACTCACACTGTTACGGCCTCACTTAGCCCGTAACTGGGCTCATTTCATTCAAACTTCCTACTGGGCCTTAGTGCCTACTCTTACCAGATCCAACCCCAAGTCTTAGGTAAGATATTAACAACTGAGTAGTAATAGTCAATCGGACGGGAATTGGGTAAACAACACTAAACAAACCCATCATCACAAGTACTTCTTAACTATATATACTTATTATATATTTACATTATGAATGACACTGTAGGTGTTACTTTCACATAGGACACTACAACAGAATCTTTGTGATCTTCTATCCCGGCAAGTCCACGTCTATCTTCTATCGTACAACACTCAAGGTTCCTTCCCTAATCCTTTCCTCTACACTACTCATGCCGGAGAATTCCCCATTTTCAGTAATTCATCGGCCAGTCCACCCAGTATCATCACAGGGTCAAAACATCACCTCATAACTCCAGCAACATGCTGGCTGACTTCCTCTAAAGGCTTCACCTCTATCAGGCCTAAACTTAGATGACAGATGGATGCTAATTCCATCAAGTAACAACTAGGCCACTAAGGGATACGTCAGCCCATTCACCAATAACTCGCTGGACTGCATTTGCTAGTCATTCCAGGTGAACCGACTCTTGTCAACCGAAGTAACTCTGAAACCCACAAAGCATTTCTGAGGAATAAAAATTGTAAAGTAAGACGAAAACTACACAGGTGTCAGTAAGATCACAGACTTCCATGGGGGGAAGAGAAAATGGGGTCGGGTGTGCTCCACAGATGGCGTTTTAGATGCAAGATAAGACATTTGCTTACCCCATTATCCACTCCTTTTTTGTGTTGAAATAGAAGTGCATTTTGTTGTAGGTGTAGGCTCCATCTGGTTAACCTAAGATGGAGACGGAATAACCTTATAATTTATTCTTATAAGGTTATTCCGTTTTTTTTCGGAATATTATTCGGTTATTCCGTATATGTTATAACGGTTAACCGTCATAATCTTATGTCGGCACTGTGCAAAAAACTATAAAGGATTATGGCCAAACCTGACCAAAATTAGATAACCATTACTCGTCAGATAGACGTCAAAGTGTTGCAGTGTTGCACAGTGGTCACAAAGGGCCAATGTTTCTTTTTCTATTACTGAATAATTCCATTGGCAATCACTTAAATTCTTGGAATAATAAGCCATAGGGTGTTCTACCCATATTGTATCTTTTTGTGACAACACTAGCTTCCCTCTATGCCGTAATCTGAAGCATCTACTGTTAATATGAATCTGTCATTGAAATTAGGGGACATGAAAATGAGAGATGATATCAGTATGGCTTTAAGGGTCTCAAAGGCTAGCTGACACTCTTTGGTCCATATGAACTTTGCTCCCTTCATCAGAAAATTTGTTAAGGACACTGCAATAGTCGAGAAGTTTGGAAGAAACTTATGGTAGAACTTATGGTAGAATCTGGCCACACCCAGGAAACGCAGGACCTCCTTACGTGATTAGGGGAGTCGGGTAACAGACGACGGATCCTACTTTGATGTTCTTAGGGGCGATCCATCCTCCACCAACCACATGCCCTAAAAAGATTACAGATGTCTTAACAATTCCGATTTATGGAGATTGACTACCAACCGAGCTTGTTGAATAGCCGAAAAGAATGCTTCCATATGCTGCAGATAGTATTCCCAGTTGGAGTCATAGATCAACACGTCATCTATGTCCTCCTATGACTATTTGTAATGTCCTCCATCACCTCTTTGTCTTCGTCCTCTGAGATCACCATCGACACTGGGCGAATGTCCTGTCCTTGGTACAGCTTCACCGTGTTCATGTGTACCAACATTTGCTTCTTTTTCTGTCTGTAGTGCTAAGCATATAGTTAGCAGTATTAACGTAATTGAGAACAGGATAAGGACCAATAAATTTGATGCTTAAGCTTCCTGTTAGCATTGGAGAACATACCAGTACGAGGTCTCTTACCTGAAATTCCCTAAGTGTCACTTCGCCGTCGCATATCTTCGTTGTAATTACGTGAGAACGTAACAAGTTCTATTTGCAGCAAACAACCTGCCTTTGTGTATAGATAACCAGTCCAGTGCTATCATGTTGCTCTCATTGTCTGCCCACTCGTCTTTGATAACCTCCAATGGTCCTCGCACTGTGTGACCGTCCACCATNCTGAACAAAAGATGCTCACTTAGACTCAAGACACAAATCAAAACAATTAACAACAAAGCAAACACAGCAAGACTGGTGTTATGACGCATTGTAGACTGGGTGGAACGAGGCTACCCCAGTGAGAGTTATTCTGCCTTCCGCACCTGATTGAGAGGTCAGAGGAAAGATGTATATATTAATAAATAATAATGGTCAGTGAATAATTTAAAAATATGAGCAGAGGATGAGCATTTAAATAAGTGACATGAAATGAGATGTCGATACTTTGGTGGCAAGAAGTGATGCAAACAGGAGGTCGTGACCTCACTTGAGTTACGGCAGTCGTCAGAGGTGGTTGTACTATGTTGATTCTCCTGGAAGAAGGAAGAATATAGTTCCCTGTGTTAGTGGTGGAGCAAAGGCTGCTTGTTTCCATGTGTGAGGAAACTGTTGCGGACATAGTGCACCATTTCTCTGTAATTTTGATAAATTAGAGGCGCCTGAAAGTGTGTGTCAGTCATGCCTTTGTGGAATTCTAATTGTGTTGCTTCTTGAAGTGGAAGAAAACAAGCAGGCCTTCTGTTGTAGAGCCTGCTGGGCGACTCAGTGTACTCAAGTCAGGACTTGAAGAAGCCTTGTGAAGCAGTCTTACAGTGATTTTGTGAGCGGCCTGTGTGAGCGCCATTGTTGAGGACAAAGGCCTGAGCATGCCCCTAGGTCATAGATCCCTGCAGTAAGCCTGTTTAATAGTTTGTTAGGTTAGTTAACAGTGTTTGATCGTGAATCCAACGATTATAATGAACATATGAATATATAGGATAGAAATTTTATTGAGCTGAAATAGGAAATTTAAGGTGAGTGGACATGCTGGAGGCGATAGCTGCGCACCCTCACTCTCCAGCGTCTGGTGAGCGACTGACGGGCAGCAGCCCCAGTGACGAAGGGAGGCCCCAGTGACCTGTCAAGACATGTTCCCAGGTGGACCCGTCCAGGATGGGGAAGGACCCACCTCGCGGCGACGCTGTAGTGTTAAGAGAGATGTTGGGTGGAGTTTATTTTCTGTGAATACATTTAATTATGTTTTATTAGGAAAACATTTATTATGTCATGATGATGATGGATTTACAGATTTGTGTGGAAAAACTGACAGGTTTGTGTGGGAGAACTGCAACGTTCGTTTGGGAGAACTGCAACGTTTATGTGAGAGAAATACAACGTTTATGTGAGAGAAATGCAACGTTTATGTGAGAGAAATGCAATATTTGTATTTGAGAATTGTAACGTTTGTGTGGAAGATGCAACGTTTGTGTGCAAGATGCAACGTTTGTGTGGGAGAACTGCAACGTTTGTGTGGAAGATGCAACGTTTGTGTGGGAGAACTGCAACGTTTGTGTGGAAGATGCAACGTTTGTGTGGGAGAACTGCAACATTTGTGTGTGAGAACTGCAACATTTGTGTGTGAGAACTGCAACAATTGTGTGTGAGAACTGCAACAATTGTGTGTGAGAACTGCAACATTTGTGTGAGAAACGTTAGTGAGAGAACATCGCACCGGAGGAGGAGTATAAGTGTGAGCCATATCCCCCGAAACAGAGGTGCCGCTGAACCCCTCTCCCAGAACCAGACGCATACTATGGTGATCTCCCAAAGAATTGCAAGCACTCCAGTGTCCATTGCTGATCAATCGATGGTAGCGCGAGTGTGGCTACCGAGGTTGGCTGTTTGTTCTGTCAGGGAGTGGTTGGGGTCTCTGTTCGACGGTAAGCAAGTATCAGGTTGGTTATAATAACCCAAGTTTCATTGTATAAACTCCCCCCCCCCCCCGCCATGATGATCAGAACACTGGTCACCGAGACAGTCTCCTGTAACACTCAAATTACGCTCTATCAAACAGACCAGAACAATTGATTCCCAATCGATTTAATAAAAACAACAATTTAGTTAATTAAATTAATTAATTACATCCAGATGATCAACACCCAAAAGTAATTTACATTATTTACAATCTGTCACTCAGTCCAACAACCAAAGCAATAATTGTCCCACAGTAATTACTCTGTCACAAAGACATTTAAACAATCAGTGAGAAATTCCATGAATAACTGTCATGTGGACAGATAATTAATCAAGAACAAATTACGCTGACTCAACGCTGTAACATCTTGCCAACCAAGACTATGTCACTTCACTTGATTACGTTAATTATACTGCCTATATTGACAGTTAGTCACAATAACTAATTAACTTCACTGACTCTTCAATTAACAATTAAAGATCACATAAATTCTCATCACGCAGACAGAATAGAACACGGTAACACTAGGCTACTCTTCACAGTGCTTAATCAATAACACAGCACAAAATCACAACACAACACACTCGCGTTATTAATCACAGACAATAATCAATAAACACAGTAGTCAATAAATCAGGGTATCACAACAGATCATCTCTTACGTCTCTAGATTAACTGGTTTCTTCGGAAATGATAACAAACCATACACATGGAAATCTATAACCAGAAAGGTATAATATTGAACCGAACCGCAACTCAATACAAAAGTACAACCTGACTAAATGTGTATATACGTGTAATAAATACACAAAGAGAGACCAAATTACAGTAATCCCCCAGATGTACTGTAACCGTCCCTTACATGTACATTCTTTGACTAAGATTCCCTCACCTGTACAGGTGCTAATGAGACAGCGTCAAGTCGGAAGGTCGCTGTATAATGAGCACAAGAAACTTAAGCGCAACAACAAAATACAGAGATAAATTTATGAGTACTCACATTGATAAAACCAGCCGTGGTGGTGGTGGTGGTGGTGAGTGTGAGTCGGTGGTGGTGGTGGTGGTGGTGGTGAGTGGTGAGACGGTGGTGGTGGTGGTGTGGTGAGTGTGAGTCGGTGGTGGTGGTGGTGGTGTGAGTGGTGAGTCGGTGGTGTGGTGGTGGTGGTGAGTGTGAGACGGTGGGTGGTTGTGGTGGTGGTGAGGTGTGAGACGGTGGTGGTGAGTGTGAGACGGTGTGGTGGTGGTGATTCGAGACGGTTGGTGGTGGTGGTGAGTGTGAGACGGTGGTGGTGGGTGTGGTGATGAGACGGTGGTGGTGGTGTGAGTGCGAGACGGTGGTGGTGGTGGTGTGTGAGTGTGAGATGGTGGTGGTGGTGGTGAGTGTGAGACGGTGGTGGTGGTTGTGGTGGTGGTGTTGAGTGTGAGACGGTGGTGGTGGTGGGGGTGGTGGTGGAGTGTGAGATGGTGGGTGGTGGTGGGTGGTGAGTGTGAGACGGTGGTGGTGGTGGTGGTGAGTGTGAGACGGTGGTGGTGGTGGTGAGTGCGAGACGGTGGTGGTGGTGGTGAGTGTGAGACGGTGGTGGTGGTGGTGAGTGTGAGACGGTGGTGGTGGTGTGGTGTGTGAGTGCGAGACGGTGGTGATGGTGGTGGTGGTGACTGTGAGACGGTGGTGGTGGTGGTAGTGGTGAGTATGAGACGGTGGTGGTGGTGAGTGTGAGACGGTGGTGGTGGTGGTGAGTGTGAGATGGTGGTGGTGAAGAGT
>WNGS01159612.1:11270629-11290431 GCA_020271785.1 Procambarus virginalis
ATGTGGAAAATAAAATTAACCCATCGTCTCTACCCTGAGACCGACTCTTACAATGGTCACCACCACCGTCTCACACTCACCACCACCACAACCACCACCGTCTCACACTCACCACCACCACTACCACCACCGGCCGGTTTTATCAATGTGAGTACTCATAAATTTATCTCTGTATTTTGTTGTTGTGCTTAAGATTCTTGTGCTCATTATACAGCGACCTTCCGACTTGACGCTTTCTCATTAGCACCTGTACAGGTGAGGGAATCTTAGTCAAAGAATGTACATGTAAGGGACGGTTACAGTACATCTGAGGGATTACTGTAATTTGGTCTCTCTTTGTGTATGTGTTACACGTATATACACATTTAGTCAGGTTGTACTTTTGTTTTGAGTTGAGGTTCGGTTCAATATTATACCTTTCTGGTTATAGATTTCCATGTGTATGGTTTGTTATCATTTCCGAAGAAACCAGTTAATCCAGAGACGTAAGAGGTGATCTGTTGTGATACCCTGATTTATTGACTACTGTGTTTATTGATTATTATCTTTGTGATTAATAATGCGAGTGTGTTGTGTTGTGATTTTGTGCTGTGTTATTGATTAAGCACTGTGAAGAGTAGCCTAGTGTTACCATGTTCTATTCTGCCTGTGTGATGAGAATTTATGTGATCTTTAATTGTTAATTGAAGAGTCAGTGAAGTTAACTAGTTATTGTGACTAACTGTCAATTGAGGCAGTGTAATTAACGTAATCAATTGACAGTCTTGGTTGGCAAGATGTCTTAAGTTACAGCGTTGAGTCAGCGTAATTTGTTCTTGATTAATTATCTGTCCGCTTGACAGTTATTCATGGAATTTCTCACTGATTGTTTAAATATTTTTGTGACAGAGTAATTACTGTGGGACAATTATTGCTTTGGTTGTTGGACTGAGTGACAGATTGTAATTAATGTAAATTACTTTTGGCTGTTGATCGTCTGGATGTAATTAATTAATGTAATTTACTAAATTGTTGTTTGTATTAAATTTATTGGGAATCAATTGTTCTGGTCTGTTTGATAGACCGTAATTTGAGTGTTACAGGAGACTGTCTCGGTGACCAGTGTTCTGATCATCAAGGGGGGGTTATACAATGAAACTTGGGTTATTATAACTAAGCTGATACTTGCTTACCGTCGAACAGAGACCCCAACCACTCCCTGACAGAACAAATAGCCGACCTCGGTAGCCACACTTGCGCTACCATCGATTGATCAGCAATGGACACTGGACTGCTTGCAATTCTTTGGGAGGTCACCATAGTATGAGTCTGGTTCTGGGAGAGGGGTTCAGCGGCACCTCTGTTTCGGGGGATATGGTTCACACTTATACTCCTCCTCCGGTGCGATGTTCTCTCACTAACGTTTCTCACACAAATGTTGCAGTTCTCACACACAAATGTTGCAGTTCACACACACAAATGTTGCAGTTCTCACACACAAATGTTGCAGTTCTCACACACAAATGCTGCAATTCTCCCACACAAACGTTGCAGTTCTCACACACAAATGTTGCAGTTCTCCCACACAAATGCTGCAATTCTCCCACACAAATGTTACAGTTCTCCCACATAAACGTTGTAGTTCTCCCACACAAACGTGTCAGTTTTCCCACACAAACCTGTACACCCATCAACATCATGACATAATAAATGTTTCCCTAATAAAACATGATTAAATGTAATCACAGAAAATTAACTCCATCCAATATCACTCTTAACACTACGGCGTCGCCGCGAGGTGGGTCCTCCCCCATCCTGGACGGGTCCACCTGGGAACATATCTTGACAAGTCGCTTGGGCCTCCCTTCGTCACTGGGGCTGCTGCCCCTCAGTCGCTCACCAGACGCTGGAGAGTGAGGGTGCTCAGCTATGGCCTCCAACATGTCCACTCAACTTAAATTTCCTATTTCAACTCAATAAAATTTCTACCCTATATATTCATATGTTCATTATGATCGTTGGACACACGATCAAACACTGTTAGCTAATCTAACAAACTATTAAACAGGCTTACTGCAGGGATCTATGTCCTAGGGGCATGCTCAGGCCCTGGTTCTCAACAATGGCGCTCACACAGGCCGCTCACAAAATCACTGTAGGACTGCTACACAAGGCTTCTTCAAGTCCTGACTTGAGTACACAGGGTCGCCCAGCAGGCTCCACAACAGAAGGCCTGCTTGTTTCCTTCCTCTTGAAGAAGCAACACAATTATAATTCCACAAAGGCATGACCGACATCTACTTTCAGGTCGCCTCTAATTTATCAAAATTACAGAGAAATGGTGCACTATGTCCCCAACAGTTTCCTCACACTTGGAAACAAGCAGCCTTTGCTCCATCACTAACACAGGGAACTATATTCTTCCTTCTTCCAGGAGAATCAACAAAGTACAACCACCTCTGACGACTGCCGTAACTCAAGTGAGGTCACGACCTCCTGCTTGCATCACTTCTTGCCACCAAGGTATCGACATCTCATTTCATGTCGCTTATTTAAATGCGCATCCTCTGCTGATATTTTAAAATTAATCACTGACGATTAATATTTATAAATATATACATCTTTCCTCTGACTTCTCAATCAGGTCCGGAAGGCAGAATAACTCTCACTGGGGTAGCCTCGTTCCACCCAGTCTAAATTGCGTCATAACACCAGTCTTGCTGTGTTGGCTTTGTTGTTAATTGTTTTGATTTGTGTCTTGAGTCTAAGTGTGCATCTTTTTGTTCAGTCTACTTCGTTTTACCAGCCAAATGCATTACAAACAGAATTCCGTACTGTACTACTACTTGAATAGCTGTCATTAGTGGTGACCTAGGACAATTAACGTAACGTTAAGTGGTTGTGCTTTGTATTAGTATTAAGTCCTATAATAAATTGTTGTTGTTAATGAAAGAAGTGTCTTTATGTCAATACCGTTCAACAATATTTACCACCATACCTATGCTACAACAAACTAGACTATTTCTTGCATTTAATGAAGGTCTGTTTCTGGACTCGAACTTGATTCATAACCACACACACCAAATATGAACTTGGTGTGAGATCCCAATTGTTACCCATAACATTGCCCTAGAAATTGAGGAGCTAAATGACCTAGTGGATAGGTGTCCCAAGGAAGTGGACGTCGACGGTTGCTCTTGCCATTTTATTTTTCAGTTTTAAAGTAAAATGTTCACGTCTAACACTCAACGTGTTGGCTTGTGCAGGCCTATCTGTCTGAGCATCACTTGTGAATTAGTGCAAAAAATAAGAAAATCTCACACTATTACGAGGATCTAAAAATTTACACCTAGAGTCATGGAAAAGATGATCTATTTCTCAAGAGTCCTCCCTAAGTTCAGAAAATGACGGTTTACACCCATTATGCTCCAATATTCAAATATTAAAGTTGCTTTTGGAAATACTTGTATAATTAGCATTATGGCATACACATGAATAGACCCTCTCCACCTCTCTCTCTTTCTTTTTTAAACTAAGGCTAGGATTCATAAAGGCTGTCATTTGACGTTCCTAGTGAAACTTCATGCAAGATCTGTTATCATAATCTAAGCTCATCTGAAGTCTGCTTCTAGAAACTCATTTATTTCATGAGATCATACTTTTAATCTATTACATAGGGAGCTATCATATAAGGAACCTGGTGAAACTGCAAGCAAGAGCTGTAATCCTTCATCAGCTATGTTGAAACCTGTGTTGGAAATAACCAACAGTTATACATCATTGTATTTATACAACCTTTGAATTAACCAAAGTAGTTACTAAAATTACTAACTTATAGATTTAATCATTATCATGATTTATTCATTGCCAAATTCTTCCTAGTACGTGAGGAACAACAGGCAGTAACATGAATTTTCTCCACATTTAGTTGAATTTATAACAAGAGTCCAGTGTATCATTTTCATTTACTAAAAATAGTTAACTTTAATTTCGTAGTATACTATTACTTACTGGAGCTCCCTTATTTAGTTAATATTAAACATTCTAGAGGAAATTACTTTCATGCAAATGATTTTACTTTAATTTCCTCGATTGGCTGCACAACTTTAGTAAGCCAATTTATGTTACGAGAAATTCTATTTTATCACAGAAGAATTTAATGTGATATTAGTACTCGTTATTACCTCTTCCTTCCTTAGTCAATTGCGATAAATTCATATTCATTTACGCTCGAGATGTATATCGAGAGCCGCGCATGCGCAATAAGGAAGAGGAGGAAGACGGGAGAGCGTCACTTGACACGTGAACGAGAGCAGGACTTGGACGCCATTGACAGCGTGTAGCAGAGCTGTGTTTTGACCTACTTATTTCGCTCCCACGATCAGTTGAGCGGTGCCACGTTATCTGGCATAACATTAGCCTTGTCAGACTAGTATATGAGCAACTCTAAAGTCAACGTCTTTCAAGCAGCAGCTGGAGGACGAAGAATTGCTCAAGTCTCTACATCAACGACACGAGGCTCGGCAGCTAGGTTTACCTTTTTGTTATTATGTGGCCACAATTAACATTTAGTCTAGCAGTCGTTAGGCCGAATGCAAAATAACAAAATCTAGTACGTGTCTCTAGTAAATTTACCATCTAAATAGATGATTTATTAGTTTATTTTCTCCAAAGAGATTTCACAGTGCTTGAATATAAATTGCTCAGACATTAGCTGAAATTTCCTACAGTTATCCTCATGATTTAGGATTTATTTGTAGTTAATTATTATGTAGAAGATTTCTACAATGTAATTGTCTTTCAGTACCAAGGCGACGCCAACCGAGGTGCTAGGCTTCCCCACCGTTTCGTGCAACAATTTGTCCTATGCAACACGTCGTCGGTGGAGCGTAGCAACTGATTACACCTCACTAGATTTACAGCTAAGCTGTCCCTTTGCTATCTGTAGCAATAACTCCATAGTTACAGTAGTGATCTCCTAAAGAGATCAATTACACTAATCCATTGATTTACTGATGCTTTTCAACATTTCAGTAGTATATTGAGGTGCATTTACCTCCAATTAATATTATATATTCAATCTTATTTACTTTCATATTTGATTTATTCTGGTGAAGAACCAGCACCAGAATAATGCTAGGGATGTTTTAATGTTTAGCATGTAACCCCCAATTTTGTGTAGTTAATTGACTCATTTATATAAGCATTACAGTTTTACCAACATCCATAGGGCACTAGTTCCTAGGATCAGTTTTTCCATTGTCTCTTTGTTTTCCACTTTTTCTCAAAAAAGGGGGGTCCTTCATAGCTATCGAAGTATATATATTTATTTAATTATAGTTATTGGAGTCAGGTTTTCCCCCACAAAATTTTGGTCCTTCGAACCTAGATAGCTGAAAGTCAAGCTATCACAACACAACTAATATAAATTCTATACTGGTTCTCAGAGCCCCAACAAAATTTTGGTCCTTCGAACTAGATAGCTGAAAATCAAGCTATCCTCAATCATTATTAATTACTATTACTAACACAAACTAGTGTGTTAATATTATTAGTCTATTACCAGTATATTTATTATTTACGACTGTCAGCAGACTGCCCATATTACAGCCTAAAACTCATTTATTATTATCAACATTTCTATTAATACTTTATGTATAAAGTAGCCTTAGTGTTATATATTTATAAATTTTCACTTGTGTTTCTAAACACAAAACATATATATCAAAACAAAAATCCCAAAAACATAGCACCATATATCTATATTACTGCACCATTGAATATATGCCAACCTTTGATGAGGTAGGATATTTAGACTGTAATTGTACTAATGTTTGTACAAATGCAGCCTAAACCATTTAGTCATTCCCAGGTAGGAATTATTTAGCGAGTACTGTACTAGACAGTACTGGTTACATACATATTATTTAGATTGTGCTGACCCTGATTTGGGGGGGTTGCCAAAACCCTTTTGTGCTTTTAACATATTATTTCCTGTATTATTTTTTTTTAGTACTGCCGAATGTCACTGTTGGATCGAATGGTGATAATTGATGAGCAACCGGACGAAAATCCAATAGTGGCATTCGAATACTACTCAAAAATATTAGCTATCTATTGTTAGGTAGGTAAATTAACCTCTAAACGAGGTAGTATAATAGTTATTCAAATACATTAGGCTATTATATTAGTATTGAGCTCCATTGAATGAGCCAATATCCCAGTTATACAGTAACAACTATTTACTATCAGACCAGCNTTCGCCACCACCCGTTGACATTTGCCACCCTCTGTCCTTCGCGATAGACTTCCAAATCCTACGCAAAAACGTTCAGCATTACCCTAAATTCGCCGTCCAGGCCCCCACTTGCCACCCCCGCCCCCACTCGCCTCCTCCGCCCCCACTTGCCACCCCACCCCCCACTATCCCCTTATACTGACCCACAGAGCCTCATTCACCGACACAATTAATCTTGCTTCTAAGCCCAATTGTCGCACCGCGTCTACCCAAGGGTGGCTCACAAACCCCTGTCGACCAACTCCCCTACCCATATATCATCCCCCCTAAGGCAACCAGTGACCCATAGAGCCCTCCCTTTAACCATACCCACCCATACAACCCACTCATCAACGCCCCCCCCCCCACACCTACACCCACCTAGGATTTTTGAAGTAATTTTCCATCCAAAGATGTTTCGATTTTCAGTGTTTTGATTATTTTTCTATTACTGTAACAGATCTTAAAGTGGTTTGAGGTTAAGAGAGTGTTTGTATGTGAGTGCGAGTGCGTGTACTCATTTAATTGTGCTTCGGTGTTTGATACCTCGTCTCAACAGTGACTCAACTGATGTATAGATTCCTAATCTTATTGATTTCTGTCATATCTACGTCGGAACTGTGAATGAAGTCTGCCTCCATCACATCGCTGCCTAATGCATTTCATTTGTTAACTACTTTGACACTGAACAAGTTTTTTTCAGTGCCTACCCAATCAACTCATCTGAGAATCTTGTATATTGTGATCATTCTCCCCTAACTCTTGTGTCTTCCAGCGACTTGAGGTTTACTTCTCATAATCTCTTCTCGTAGCTAATACCACTCAAATCGGATACTAGTCTAGTAGCATACATTTGAGCCTTCTCAAATTTAGTTGTGTGTTTGTGTGAGTGTGTATGTGTGTGTGTGTGTGTGTGTGTGTGTGTGTGTGTGTGTGTGTTGTGTGTTGTGTGGTGTGTGTGTGTGTGTGTTTGTGGTGTGTTGTGTGGTATGTGTGAGAAGACAAATAACCAAACCTTTGTGTAAACAGGCAAATATTGGCACAGGAGGGAGGCGACATGAGCGTCCACCGCCCGTGGACACCCGCTACGACAATAGCAATTCACAAAAAATGTCACTGATATCAAGTATTCAGAACCTTCTTCCCTTATACTTTAGATCCTCAATATAAAAAGGTAGTCTATTTAGATAAAAAACAAAAGATAGCTGCTAATATAACTCTCAAGATATTAACACATCTACTGGAAAAAGTTCTTCATAGTTATAATAATATATATATTATGCACATATGTATATATTTATAAACTAAATATTTGTTTTAATAAAGTAATTTGAATATTTATTTAAAATTTTGTAATTATTCTTTGAACTGTAATCTGTTCTGTTGAATATAGGTGCATGTTTTAGATCTTTCTACTGAATATTGAAATATTTTTGTAATACTTAGCAAGACTATTTAAGCCAAGTTCTAATCTTACAAAGGCTATTTTTGCGAGATATTAAATACTCCCTTTTAATTATTCCCATCATTGACTATTTTAGTTTGTTTTAATTTAGAGTCTTTGTATTTTCTGGGCCTCATATCATAAATTTTCCATTTTTGAATGCTCAGAACAAGTTATTAATCTTTGTCTAAATTCATGTTTCCTTACTGCTGTCTTTCTCGTGGTCTTCAATTTCCACTTAAACAGGAAGATTAAGATCCGGTGGTGTCTAAATGAAAAAAAAAGAGAGAAGAAAACTAAGGGAGGGGAACATGAGCGATAGGGAATTAAAGGCTGAAAGGAAAGAAAAAAGGGAGAGGGAACTAGGAGGAGGAAAAAGGAAGAGATGGGGATGGAAGCTCACGGAGGCTGAGGGAGTTCTAAAAAAAGGCCGAGAGGAATCATGGAACTTTAGACAAGTTGATGACAGGGAATAGGGGTGACCCTGGGAGACTGTGAGAGGGATCAAGACAGATCAGGAATGACCAGGAAAGCCAGAGAGGATAAAAGGGGACCATGCAAGATCAAGTGAGAGACTCTAAGGGGTCAGAGGAAAAACCAGTTCACAATTATTTTAACCTAGGAAGATTACCTTGAGACGGGGGCATTAGGAGTACTAATATTGACAAGGAGAGGACGGGACGACTACAAGGAGACCCAGGTACCCGAATTACCTGAATTTACCTGAGGGCTACTAACACTCAAGTGACTTTGATGAGGATAGGAAGCCGGCGGCTTGTCAAGAGATCCCCCATTTGTCCTGATGATACATCAAGACAGACAGAATGTCATCCTGAGACAGTAACTATACAGCAGCAAGAACACGTGAGTTATTGTGTTGCAATGAATAGACTCAAATTAAAAGCCCGCTTTCATTGACTCGGGTCTGAGCACGAACACCCTGGTGTAGCACGAGGGAAAGGGGGAGTGACGATGGTAGTGAACGAAGAAGTGGATGAGTGATAGAGTAGGAGAAAGGCAAGGGAGAATAAGACAGGAGAGACCTGGGCGGGCACGATAGGAGAGGAAGGCATTAGACGACAACGAATGATGGAGGAAGACGAGGCGTTAACAGAATGACGAAGATGAGGACGAAGGAAAAAAAGAGTAACATGAATATTTGAAAGATGACAGTAAATTAATTTATATATTGAAAGAGGGGTAATATCGGAAAAACAAGGCAGTCCGGGAAGTCAGAAGCAGAATGTCCAGGGAGCTCAACATCTGGTTACTGAATGGCAGGCACTCAAGACTTCCTGCTGGAAGACCTGCGCTGGTGAAGTCACGGGAAAGACCCAGGGGTCTCGTCCTTAACCCCTCCGAGTACGAAATTATTTCAGCCAGCGAGGTACCCATTAGTGCAGAGAAATCCCCTTTACCGGAAGCCTCAGTCATTGAACCCATTGACAACACACCACTTGGAGCACCTTTGGGTCACAACACCACTGTCGCAATCCTTGAGGGAAAAACTCCATGATATAAAGAGGATGGGAGAGGGAATAGAGGACTTGGACCTCCATGATAGATGATAGATGATGAGAGATGATATCATCTATCATCAATGATGATAGATGATATCATGGACTCCCATGATAGAAGCTGTACCTTCTCACAAAGTGCCTTACCCTCATCAGGATAAATGGGGGAACTCTTGACAAGCCACCGGCTTCCTGTCCTCATCAAGGCCACTAGAGTGCTAGTAGCTCTCAGGTAAATTTGGGTTCCTGGGTCTCCTTGTAGTCGCCCCGTCCTCTCCTTGTCAATATTAGTACTCCTAATGCCCCCGTCTCAAGGTAATCTTCCTTGGTTAAAATAAGTGTGGACTGGTTTTCCTCTGACCCGCATAGAGCCACTCACTTGATCTTGCATGGTCCCCTTTTATCCTCTCTGACTTTCCCCTGGTCATTCCTGATCTGCCTTGATCCCTCTCACAGTCTCCCAGGATCTCCTCTATTCCCTATCCTCAACCTATCTAAAGTTCCATGATTCCAAATAGCTTCTCGGTCTTCTTAGGCCTCCAACAGCCTCTCTGAGCTTCCACCCCCACCTCTTCCTGTCATCCTCCTCTAGTTCCCCTCTCCCTTTTTCTCTTCCCTTTATCATCTTTTAATTCCCTATCGCACATGTTCCCCTCCCTTAGTTTCTTCTCTCTTTCTTTTAGTCGCCACCAGATCTTAATCTTCGTGTTTAAGTGGAAACTGAAGACCATGAGAACAGACAGCAATAAGGAAATAGAAATTTAGACAAAGATTAATATCTTGCTCTGGGCTTTCAAAAATGGTCTAATTAATTATTTGAGGCCCAGAAAATACAAAAGATTGACCAGAAAGACAGAAAGAGGAAGAGAAATTTCAAAGACTGAGAGAGTAAACAAATAACAAGAGAAATAGGGACACAGAGAAGTCACATTAACGTGATAAATCAAAGAACAAATATCTAGAGGGTTAACTAGAGCGCCTCTGCGAACACTCAGTGCATAGGTTCGATCCCTCATCACGGCTCCCGTGGATTTGTTACATATGATGATGATGAAGATAAGGAAGAAAAGGAATGGGAGAAATGAGAGAGAAAGGGAGCGTTGGGCCCGAAAAGGGCTTGATAACCCCCCCCCTTTCTTTCCTACTACCCCGTTCCCCTTGAAAGTAACCCCCCGTAGCTGAAGAGGAAGAAAACTAGCAGAGGCGAGGAGACTCAGCTGAGTGAAGTCCCAGGAGGCCCAGTTGAGGGGAGGGGACCCCAGCTGAGGGAAGGGACCCAGCTGAGGGGAAGGGACCCAGCTGAGAGGGAGAAACATTATTTATTAGCAGGAACACATGACGGGAAGGATCATTACAGTGTCATATTAGAGGGGAACATGGAAAATAAGCCTTATTCCTAATATTCATTATTGACATTTTTTCCTCCGTCCTGCGGTAAAGAAGCAATTGACAATATTGAATAGAAATTAGTAAACAACACAGGAGGTGTCGGCTAAAGACATTTACTCACGATTTATGAGAGTGCACGAGGAAGATAATGAATTGCAGTGAAGGAGGTCCTTCATTTATCTTAAGAAGTGAGAGAAAGGGGTAAAAGGAAGAGGGAGAAGGGAAGGAAGGAGGAAGAGTGGGGGGAGGGAATTACAGAGGGGTTGACTAAAAGGAAGAACATAGGAAAGATGTCATCGAAGACAGAGTGAGAAGCTGAAAGACTAACGAAGAGAGAGAAAGAAGAGATAGAAGAAAAGAGAGAAGAGGGACTAGACTTCAGCTCTCGTATCGTCAAAGCAAAATTAGGGCAAAATTGAATCTAAATAAAGATATATTATCGTTTTTGTTTTTTATCCATGCATTAGGAAAAACCGGAAATGAACAAAGCTCTTTCTATAACATACATCTACGAATGAACAAAAGTTCCCATCCCCTAAAGTGAGATATATCTATGGATGAATAAAGTGCCGAATCCCTCAGCGATCAGTAACACGACCTATTTTGTTTCAAAGATATGTAAATGATCTTCCAAAGGGACTAGACTCCTTCCTCTCAATGTTTGCTGAAGATTCAAAAATTACTGAAGATTAAAACAGAGGAAGATAGCAAAACCACAACATAATCCAGATAAACATAAATATTGAAAACTGAGTACGCAAATGAGCCACAGAGACATTAGACTTTGTTTTTTTTCAATGTCAGTGTAATGAATAAAGAGAATGTTGTAGAAAGGAGAAAGAGAAGGTTGAAAAGGCAAGTTCCATTCGTAATTTTAAAAGTAGATATGATAGGGAAATAGGTCAAAAGTTGGTTGTCCAACCGTCCGTCAGTTGTCATATTAGACAACCGACGGACGGGAAAACGCAATCCTGGAACTAGTGCTCGATCCTGCAAGCACAAATAGGAAAGTACGCACTTCACTCGTATGTTACTGGCTAATATAATGATATATAAACAGTTTTTTTAAGACACACTCAAGAGCTGTGTAATTCACGCCGCCCGCACATAACGGACACCAACACAAAACAACTTATGGCAAGCAAACACATTCTGCCGCTCGTTGAGCATTTAATCACTCGTGACCTACGTTGAGAAAAAGCGGAATTCCATCCTACAACCAATTAATAATGCCAAACCTAATAATTCGCAAACACAGTATCAACGTATATCGTTAATATTTTAAAGTGCGGGTGGGGACGTGCGCGCACGCATGCACACACACATGCCATTATATTACCACATATTATATTATATGTATAATGAATATGACATTGAATATGAACATTATATACCACATGTCAGACCAATCCTGGATTATGCGCTCCAGCATGGAGTCTATATCTAGTCAAGCTTATATAAGATTAAACTGGAAAGTTTCAAAGGTTTGCCACCAGACTAGTACCCGAGCTGAGAGGTATGAGCTACGAGGAGACTAAGAATAAAACCTCACTTCGTTGGAAGACAGAAGAGTTAGGGGGACATGATCACCACATTCAAGATTCTCAAGGGAATCGATAGGGTTGATAAAGACAGGCTATTTAACACAAGGGGCACACGCACTAGGGACACAGGTGGAAATTGAGTGCCCAAATGAGCCACAGAGATATTAGAAAGAACTTTTTTAGTGTCAGAGTGGTTGACAAATGGAATGCATTAGGAAGCGATGTGGTGGAGGCTGACTCCATACACAGTTTCAAGTGTAGATATGATAGAGCCCAATAGGCTCAGGAACCTGTACACCTGTTGATTGATGGTTGAGAGGCGGGACCAAAGAGCCAGAGCTCAACCCCCGCAAGTACAATTAGGTGAGTACAACTAGGTGAGTACACACACACACACACACACACACACACACACACCACACACACACACACCACACACACACACACACACACACACACACACACAACACACTGACACACACACAAGAAAATAATTGAAAATTAAATTAATTGAAACCATTAATGCTGTCACGTTTGCCACCGCAGTAAATGATATGAGATACGGGCAAACACATTGGTGGTGAGCACGGGAGTCCCGGAGGAGCTGGCCCAGGGCACCCACACACCTAGCTCGATAATACTACACAGGGAGGGAGGGAGGGAGGGATGGAGGGGGAAGAATGAAGGATAGCATGAGGGAAGAAAGGGAGGGAGGGGGGACACATCGATCCCGATAAGGACTGTACCTGGCTCTGACCTCTCAGTAGGTGTGGCCAAGATTGAGATGTTACCAACGGGTGACTAAGATGCGAAAATATTAGATAGATAACTTTATCGTTGGTCGGATTTTTGTGTTCACGTTGAGTCTGAGTGACTAGCAAATTACTCCAAAACATGCTCAACTACCTCAAAACCATTCAACAATAAAATAATCCAAGTGAGATCAAAGAGAACCCTTAAGGTATTGTAATAAATACGTCTCCTTACAGACCAGCATTACGCCAAGTGAAATGTAACTAATCCAGAATTAGAGTCATGTATTAATTCTGCGCCATCTCTCTAATTCCGATGTAGCAACCTTATTTTCTTTAAGATTTTTTGTTTTCATTCTATAGCGTGACCGATATAACACTAGCAAACTGTGTTACAGAGGCTTAAGTTAGGTAATTTGACTGTTCTTTTGGAAGGTTTCTTGGAAGTTTTTGGTATTTTCTCTCTCTCTCTCTCTCTCTCTCTCTCTCTCTCTCTCTCTCTCTCTCTTCCTCCTTACCAATTAGGTATTAATCAGCATGACATTTCAACTTCAAAAACCCAACATATATTTTTTCTTTCTCCTCTCCTTCCATCTGTTTCTCCTCACCTGTCTCCCTCAGTCCCACCTTCTTTCTCTCCCCCATCACCTAACCTCTAATTTCCCTCTACATTCTCCGCTACCATCACCCCTCTATCCTCTTCTCACCCCGTCCATTCAATTCTCCCCTGTCCTCACCGTCCCTCCTCATAACGCAGGCCCCACTAACTCACCAGGGACCCACCGGATGTACACCGGGGTAAAGTAATCCAGCTCACAAGGGGGCAGCTCGCCGCTGACAAATATCTTAAGAGATGCTGGCTGCTTATTTTAAGTCTACCTCTGGGTAACGTGAGGGGGTGGGCGGCAGGTAAGGAGGATGAGGGGTGAATGATGGGCAGTTCTCAAGGTATCAACTTGTTGCATTATTAACCTATTCCTTACAGACGAGGAGTCACAATAAAGTGGCTGAAATATGTTGACCAGACCACACACTAGAAAGTGAAGGGACGACGACGTTTCGGTCCGTCCTGGACCATTCTCAAGTCGGTTGCGACTCTCACAATGGACTTGAGAATGGTCTAGCACGGACCGAAATGTCGTCGTCCCTTCACTTTCTAGTGTGTGGTTTGGTCAACAACCCATTCCTTCTCCTCACTTATACCTTCCCCCTACGATATGCTTTCTCCTCTAATAGTCCCCACCTCCTTACTCCTCCTCCCCCCCCCTTTCCCTTACATTTTTCTGCCTCACTTTCTTGCTCAATTCATCGCTTATAATAATCTTAATCTTTAAATTCATATTATGAACACTTTAGAGCACCTCTGACGACCTTATATATTACGATAATAGTTCCCACTATTTCATGCCTTACAACCATGTCAAACCGGACAGGAAAGTATGTCCCGCATATATTTCAACGTCAATAATATGGTATAAATTTCTTCTATTGTTTTTCTACACTTCCCTTTTTTACAAAGCAACGTATAAAATAATGAACGTAGAACACCAATAAGTGGAAAAGGACGAAACAGAACATGTAAGAGTAACAAATAATAACAAAGAAAGATTCACGCCCCTCCCCCTCTTTTTTGTTACAGGCTATTTACTCCTTGTTGCTCTTGGCCAGATAACTTCTCCAGCCACGATTGCCTGCTCACGGCCTTACCTCACCTCACTGGATGCAAAGAATACAGAAAGCCATAAGAGTATTCCCCTGCTGGGCCAGCTACATGTGGAGGGATGCCCGTATTATCATGACAATGTATAATAACCCACAGTATATCCCCAACGTCTCATATTATATGATATATATGTATTATATAAATATATATTAATATATATATCTATATATATATATATTATATATATATATAATATATATATATATATTATATATATATCTATATATATATATATATATTTAAAATAGGGGTTCCATCTCTGGTGCAATTGTAGGGACCCACAGCCTCGAAGAAGAAAATAAAGAGTATTATATATATAATCCCTCAGACACCCAATTGTTTTGGGTGTCTGAGGGATTTTTTTTTTGTGGTCTCAGATGGGCATCGATGCTCTTTCACAACGTCCACCCTTCTTCTCACATTTTATTCATTCCCCTTCCATTCCTCAAGTATAATTCCACACCTCGTACGTCTCTCCCTTCTTTAATTTTCCCCTTTTTCCCCCATCCTGTCAATACACTTTCCTTTCCTTTTCAAAAATTTTCCAATTGCTCTTTTACTATTGTTCTCTTCTTTCCATCAACCCTCCCTCTATTCCTTTACTTCTTAATCCTTCAATCAACCCTTCCTTCGTTTTTTAATATTAGCAGTCCACCACCACCTCCACCGCCTCCTCCTGCTACTCCACTCCTTCTCTTCTCTCCTCCCCTCCCTTTCCCCACCCATCACAGCCACCCCAACTTCCCCATCAATAGCGGGTGAATACATTATGTTCGCAAGCGTTGTGGGGTATATGTCACGCTCCCGTGTCCCGAGTCTCGCTTTACGTGATAAATTGCCAAAACCAACTCGGGAATTTGTTCTTTCATTGCGTCCTGACTGATACATATTAACGTTGTTTTTCTTAAGTTAGCAAAGTAGTTGTGATAAAGTGGTTTTTGTAAATATCTGACAAGAAATTTACTATGGCAAATATCCATTATGAGTGACGAATTTGTTTAATTTAGCATTTTGTGTCACAAGTTAACTGGTACATGAAAAGAAAAGTGGCAAGAAGCCTTTTTTTATCACTGGTGTTGAGAAGAGAAGTCTGTCACGAGAACAACTTTCTTATAAAACAGCTTCAGAGAATGAGATGAAATATAACTGTCGTGGTCAACAGATGTATATGTTTAATTTCTGTGAACGTGACCAGTAAGCGTCATCTGGATGAGTACTTCGCGTGAACATGACTCTCAAGCGTCATCTGGATGCGTGAGCATGGCCCTCATGATCTAGTACTCAACAAATCCAAATAATTTGGTATGAGCACTGAAAAATCCCTCAAGGGGGGGTCCGGAGACCCATTGACAAGGCGGTGGCTTCCTGTGTAAGACGAGAGGGTGGCCCTTAGGTAAACTCAGGTAAATACTTCATCGGAGCCCCGGACCACGGGCAACGCAACGATATTCATTGTTGTAAATTTTAACTGCTTAGATGTGAAAAGGAGGCATTTCGATGTAGGACCTAATGCAGAGGGTAGCGGCGCCTCCAACAATGCTGAGGGTAGCGGAGCCTCCAACAATGCTGAGGGTAGCGGAGCCTCCAACAATGCTGAGGGTAACGGAGCCTCCAACAATACTGAGGGGTAGCGGAGCCTCCAACAATGCTGAGGGTAGAGGTGCCTCCAACAATGCTGAGGGTAGCGGAGCCTCCAACAATGCTGAGGGTAGCGGAGCCTCCAACAATGCTGAGGGTAGCGGAGCCTCCAACAATGCTGAGGGTAACGGAGCCTCCAACAATGCTGAGGGGTAGCGGAGCCTCCAACAATGCTGAGGGGTAGCGGAGCCTCCAACAATGCTGAGGGGTAGCGGAGCCTCCAACAATGCTGAGGGGTAGCGGAGCCTCCAACAATGCTGAGGGGTAGCGGAGCCTCCAACAATGCTGAAGGTAGCGGAGCCTCCAAACAATGCATAGGGTGGCGGCGCCTCCCACAAGCCTGAGGTGGCAGACTGTCACACTAAGTGTTGCCATCATATATCAATGCTGCATATGTGTTTCCAACAGCGTGCGGAATACATAATCATCCATAATCAATATTGCTGCTATTGTTTTCATTATCATCATTACCTATTAATATAATTATTATTTCATTCACCTGGGTCATGATATCATGACCTCAATGGTCATATATCACGTAACGTGACCATGACCTCATTAGCACCACTCATCCACTACATGTAACACTCAGCCTCTGCATTAATTTTGGTTAAATCATTTTCCAATTTAATGGAATATTTTAACGATATCCACAGGGCCTTCCACCTTCCGGAACCGGTCCACGAGATCCTACACCTTCCGGAACCGGTCCCACGAGATCCTACACCTTACGGAAACCGGTCCCACGAGATCCTACACCTTACGGAACCGGCCCCACGGGACCCTCGATCTTCCAGAACCGGCCCTACGGGATAGTCGACCTTCCAGATCCGGCCCCATGGGACCTTCCACTTTCCGGAATCAGCCTCTTGGGACCTTGGAACTTCCGGAACAAGCCTCATTTGACTCTCCACCTTCAGACGCCAAGCTCATGGGACTCTCCACCTTCTCGAACCCGCCCCTTGGAGCCATCTACCTTCAGGGGCCAGCTCCACGGGGCCTTCCAACTTCCGGAGACGGTCCAATGTGACCCTCCAACTTCCGGAATAAGCTTCATGAGACCTTCCACATTCCTTAACGAACCACGTTGCATCCTTCGTAACCATCAACATGACACCGGAGCCATCCACATGACACCGGAACCAACCACAAGACACCGGAACCATCCACGTGACACCGGAACCAACCACATGACACCGGAACCAACCATACGACACCGGAACCAACCATACGACACCGGAACCAACCATACGGCACCGGAACCAACCATACGACACCGGAACCAACCACATGACACCGTCTGAAACNTTACTGTCTGGTCTAGAATGTGACCGTTTGGTGAAGAATGATATGGTTTGGTGTAGAATGCGGATATTCTGTTGCAGAAGGATGCTGTTTAGTGTAGAATGCGACCATCTGGTGCAGAATGATGCTGTCTGGTGTAGAATGATGCTGTCTGGTACAGAATGATGCTATCTGGTGTAGAATGATGCTGTCTGGTGTAGAATGATGCAGTCTAAGCACTGTACAATAAGGTACACTGGATATGCCTTTGCACTTGTTTTATCACCTTACTTACCGCACGAAGTGCTGTTTCTCCAAGTTTCATAATAAGTTAATAAATTTTCAAAATCGATAGTTTTCCGTCAGTGATGCAGGTTATCTTTGAGAGTTATCTTGAGGTTATCTTGAGGTGCTCACTTTGCTTTTTGGTCACTTTTTTCCAAATTCGGTGTTATCAAATGTCACGCAATATTGCAATATTCGTCGGCCAATTTAAAGTAAATAGCCCCCTTATAAAATGTTATAATAATTAGTTTTCCTATTTTTGTCACTTCACGTAAACACACACACACACACCGATGCGAATCCAATTTCAGTGTGGAAGCCACAGAACGGTGCTTCAGGTCCCACGAGTCACAGGAGGAGGCCACCAACTTCCCTCGTCAACATGGTCGGCCATCGGTCGGCCATCGGTCGGTCGGTCGGACCGTTCGGGTTTGCGCGGGCTCTTTTGCCTCACGCACTATTGCCAGTTCCTGTCGACCCAACTCTCTCATTCATAAATGTTTATGTCCCATACATCAAACATGGAATTGTATATGAACGCTATGTGATGTTTTTAATGAGGACATGAGCTAATCTCCACCAAAAAAATTTCATTAATATTCTTATAAATACGATCCTCACTATTAAGTCGAAAGGCTTCGTCAACAAACTCCGATCTGGTATCAGTGCCACTCCGTCGGAGGATGGCGCTTGGGGATTTTTACTCGTCAACGCCCCTCAAAAACGCTAAGCCACGAGAGATCAGGATCCACACGAAGACAATACACAATATTCATCCCGTGATTGGCCCGCTGCCGCCGATAAAATACTGCCTGTCGGGCCGCGGCGGAGAGATACGAGGGAAAGTTTGACGCTAAGCTACAAGTTGGTCCAAGTTTTGTATACATGGAGACCACAGCAAGACACCACAGGGGCTGGTCACGCTGGAACTCTACCCTTCTCCTGGTCGTCACCTCTTATTCTCTCGTTTCCTCTACACACATGCCTTATTCCCCCGTCGCTTTCTGTTCTATTTTGGATTTCTCTTTCATTCTTTGCCTTTTGTTTTGCTTCTCTAATCATCCTTTATGTCATCTTATTTTCTTCTACTACATTTTAATCTTCTTCCTACTGTCTCCTACTTAGTTCCTTCATATTCTTCGTTATTTATCCTGGTTTCCTTCTATTTGTATCCTTCCATTCCTTCTAAATTTCATGTATTTCCCCATCCCTTACTTCTGTCTCTTCGTTATCATTTCCTAACGTAACTATGCCTGTTCTATTTTCCTCATCATTGTCCTTTGCTTTCAATTTTTTTCGTCCCATTCTAGTAAATGTTCCTTTTCTCTTCCTTTCATTTGATTTTGTTCCTTTTTTCATCGAACTCCAATCAGCCTTATTCTATATTGCATTAATTTTTTTCATCAGTGTTCCCATATATTTTATGTAAAACATTTTTTTCATACAGGTGGGTCCAGGAACTGCTGACTCATGTTAGCAGGCTGAAAGCTTTCCCTTGCCGTTACTGAGATGTGTCCAGCTGTAGTGAGGAGTGGAGCTAAGGAATCAATACACTGTTAGCTAAGACGAGAAATATTTCTTAGCTGATTTAATTATTTGGCGTGTGGGAGGTGGGGTGATGGGGTAGGGGGCACTTGCTACACTTCCCTTCCCTTCCCTCGTGAAGGCAGTTGTACCTGCCTTCACGTGCTAGAGAGGGATGGGTTCCGTTTCTCAATAGTTTTTTTTTTTGGGGGGAGGGGTGGGGGGTGGTGGAGAGGTTACAGAGCTATGTCTGGTGCCTGGCATTTCCTTGGTATATTGTGGTTTGATCTCACCTGCTGGACGCTGCTCCTGCTGCTGCTTCTCTTCGTCGACGTCTTGATCACTTTCTGGATCACAAACCATCCATCCCCTCTTTTGTCACACACAGCTGAGTGGCGCTGCCAAATAAACTCGCCCTTGGGGCAATTTTTTTTTAAATCCTCCCC
>WNGS01159612.1:11294961-11315658 GCA_020271785.1 Procambarus virginalis
TTTACGGTATCGCCACCTTTATTGGAGTATGGAGTGGCGATTGCGGCGCCGTCAATGAGTGGGCACCTCAGTTCCCTTTTATTGGACGCTACATGGACAACACCATCTATTGGTGGTGGAGTAGCAGCGATGAATAGCTCTTGTTTCCTGCCTTGATCAGACACAGAGGTCGACATGCATGGATGACCTCTAGTGGATGGCGGGTCACGATCAGCATCATGTGCTACAGAGGGTGGATCTGGCCCTAGCTTCTGTAGGGGACGGACGTGGTGGCTCGGCGCTCCGGCTGTTGGTGGTGTTTCCCAATTTGGCCGGTTGGGGGCAGGTGTGCGTTTGCCTGACTGTGCTGACGTGGTGTTCACGATAAGGGTCCCCCTCCCACCTATACTGCGGGCTCAGTCTGTGGACTTCGAATTTTCCGGCCGGGCTGGGTACCCAGAGATTGCGCTGGTGTGTGAGTTACTGCATGTTCCTGTGATCAACATTTATGGAGTCGAGCTGGTGACGGCACGTCGGGCAATAATAAAGTTCACTGAGGAGTTGGCGTATCGCGACATTCTCCGTCGATACGAGGGGCGGACATTACCCCAGCCGGATGGTGCGGGCACTGTATCACTCTCTGATCGGAGTGGTACCCTCACCTACGTCAGTGTGCATGGGGCTCCATTGGAGTTTCCAAAGGGTCTGCTACGGCGGTACTTCGGCCGTTTTGGCACAGTGGTTAGTGTGCAGGTGAACGTGGTATCTTCCAGCCCCCTTAAGGGTATGAGGACGAACATTCGCACCCTGGGCATGAGGCTCCGTGAGGATATTCCGTCCTCTGTGCGTCTTATGGGTTACAACGTTCGAGTGTTCTACGCCCGCCAGCCTCGGACGTGTTATCGTTGTGGCCTATTGAGCCATCAGGCTGCTGACTGTACTGCGTCTACCATTGCACCCGTGAACCTCTTCAGTGAGGAGGATTTTTTGCCGCTTCTTGTGGAGGAGGGTTCGGTGGATGTGGACGTCTCTTCAGCCGCGGATGTGCCCCCTATGTCGCCTGGCACGCCCCCTGTTGTTGTCGCCTCTCCTCCAGAGGTTGTGTCGTCACCTGGTGATCGTCCTGCTCCGACTAGTGTCCCTGGGTTCTTCAGCCTGCCTTCTGCTCGAATCCCCCGTCTTCCGGTTTGTCCTCTGCTGCATCTGACCCTGTCCCTGCACCCTCGCCGTCTGTTCCGGCTGTTCTGGGTGATGGGGTGGATCCAGCGCTTCCTCCTGTGCCTGGCCTGGTGCCCCATGTGGTTGAGGATGCTGCCGTTCTGCGACGTGCATCGGTTCGCCTGGCTTGTGTTGCGCGTGTCTCCGAGTCTGCCTCCAGGTCGGATGATGTGCGGCCCGAGCCTAAGCGTTCCCGGCGTTCGTCTTCAGCATTGACGTTGGCGACTTCGACGCTTGTGGATCTGCTGGTGAAGGAGGGGTGACTCCGGTTGCGTTGCGTACTATGGTGACGGCGGAGGTGCATTTACCTGGGGATGCCAGTGCCAGTGTTTCGGCCTCCACTGCAGATATGGTGTCTGTGGTTCCTGCTTCGGGTGCGTCGCCTGCATCGGATGGCTCCGGTTCTTCATGGGGGGTGGTTCCCCCTGCTGAGGTTCGTGGTGAGCGGGGTGGCCTGGTGATGCTGTTGAAAAAGGCTGCTCGCTCTGGAGGTTCTGTAATCCCTTCCTCGGTCCCCGTTTCGTCGACTGCGGTCTCGACGCCCTTCCGTCTCCGGCCATCTCTTCAGTGTCTCCTGCGGTCTCGGGGAGGCGTTACCATCTCGTTGATTGTCCCCTGCTCCTGTGCATACGGCGACGCGGCCGTCTCGGCAGCCCTCGTACGCTTCGTCGGTGTCGTCTGCTACCTGGCAAGACGTGGTTTGCGCTCCCCAGCCTCGTTATGCGACTTGCGTCGGTGAGCTTCAGGAGTGGCCGTTTCCGCCTGATCTGGAGGTTCCCGAGTTTATGCTGGGCCCACGGCGGCAGGGGGATCGTCCCCCCACCGACATGGAGTATTTGATTTGCGAGGCCTATAAGCAAAGGTATCCTTGGGATTCGTTCCCTGAGAAATATATTCCTGTCTGAGATATGTATTCCTCGCTCCTGATTCCTTTGTGTATTGTGTGTTGTGGGTTGTTTCCATTAGTGTGCATGGTTGTGGGGTGCAGGTCGGGTGTGTGTGTGTTGGGTGGGGCGGGTTTGTTTCCCGGTTCCTGCGTGCTCCTGTTTGTGGTTGTGGGTTTATTTATGTGGCTTGTGTGTGTGTGTCTGGTTCCTGTGCGGTCCGGGGTTTGGTTAGTGTGTGTGTGTCTGGTTGTAGATATCATGTTCTTAGGTTATGCTTTGTGGTTCTATGTTTTTATGATGCTGTTTGTGCGCTTGTTTGTGTAGTGTTGAGTGCCCTTCAGGCTGTTGGCGTGACCAAGTCTGGGTTTATGCTTTTGTCGAGTTTTGCCGTTGAGCTTTTCCTTTTGTTTATTGTATAATTGTATTGTTTTCTTGTTATTGTTATTTATTATTTGATATTTTGTTTTTGTGTTGGTGCCTATCCGTGTGTGTTTGGGGTGCTGGTAGCCTTGTTCTGTATATTCTAGGTTTTGGTGTTATTTCTGTATTGTCTTCGGCTGTGTTTAACTTACTTATTGTATTCTGTTTGTAAATATTGTTGTTTTGTGATCAGCCCTTCCGGCCGGCGTTATTGTGTTCAGTACTTTTGTTTCTTAGTTTTGCCCGTTTGTGCTTTGTCATTTTGTTCTGTTTTATGATGTAACTGTTTCCTTTTATTGTACTTATAAGCATGTTTGCATGTAAAAAAAAAAAAAAAAAAGCTACAGAGCATAATATCAACTCCCCGGTGAGTGAATGTTACCTCATGGTTTCCCCAGTGTACCGTCCGTCTAATTGATAACATTTTATGTCCACAGAAGTGATATGTGGAGGTGATTGTATAGAGGAAGGCAGTTTACCTTGGGCAGTCCACGTACTCTCAGCTTGGTCCTGGAAGAAGACTGAGTAAATCGCCATCGATCAGGGTAGTGTGTTAACTGCTAAATTACGCAGATGGTAGAGATCGGCGTACCCCGGGATTTGCTTAGGAGAGTAACAGACGACAGTGAGGTGTCTAATTGTGAAGCGCTGCTAGTAGGCTGCTAGAGGCTTCTGCCAGGGAGTTAGCTACCCTTGTATATGGTTGTTTGTGACCCCTGTCAGCATGTTACTGAAGTCCTCTGCCAGTGGGTTGCTGGAGAGCGAAAGTGGGGTGAAAGCACCTCGTGAGACTGTGTCGGTGGACAGCCCACGTAAAAGGTGAACTTGCCAGCGTTTGTCAGGTACACGTGTGCAAGGTACTGGGTGGTGGAAACGTTGGAGTAGGTGAACACTGCCAACGTAGTAGTGTTCTGATTGAAAGCGCCTCTTCTGTAAATATGTGTAGTCATAATCTGCTTTATTTATGACATTTTTAACAGTGAAGGTGTAAATATATTGGTGAATTGAATAGTGTCTTGTTTATCCCCCCTTTATTTCTTCTTTGCACTACTAGTTCTGAAAACGTACTACCGACTTGGGGTCGGATACTATGCAAGAGGATATGATATCAAGAACCCGGTTACTGGTGGCCATAACAAATTATATATGTTTACAGTGAGTAGACGTAGGCACTAAGTAGACGTCTTATACTTTATTTGTAAGACGGAGGTATTAAACATCATTCTCAATACCACAACACTATCCTTAATAGCCACTTAATTGCTACTTGAAACATTTTGTTCCTAGTAGCTGAATCTAAAACAACAAATTGTAAGCCAAACGGGCTCACCATAGCCCGTGCTACATGGACATTTCGTTCGGAGTAGCTAAATCTAGAACAACAACAGTAAGTCCCCCCCCCCCCATACCTCTCTTGTAAGCTGTATTCCCACACAGCTGCCGGCAAACAACTGTACACTCCAAGTTCTCCTGACAATTAGTCATTGCCAGTGAACATGACAAAGTGAAAGTGCGACAACTCGGAGTCTACAAGCACTCTGAGCACGAAATTGCAGCAGCAATTGACAAGGCAACATCAGTTGGACCAGTTGACGTCCATATACATGGTAACGAGGCAATAAAAGCGGACCAACAGAAGATCCTGGATACAGAACGCCGGGTCTCACTATTGGAGGCGAACCTGTCACTGATTCCTCCCAGACAAATCACTACCAGGAAGACGATATTTCTGAACAGGCTGAACCGCTGGTTAGCGGGTGCTGACACCATAGTGCGGCAAGTGAACGAAGAAAACCCTACTCTGAAAGCAACGACAGCTATTCTCAAGACAAACGACGCCACTCGACCCACGATGAAGATGACCTTCGAAACAGCCGAACAGGCAGGAAGCAGTGAAAAACGGGTTACAGGTGCTTTGGAATCGCCTCCTCCTCAAACCAGATCGCCATGGAGAAGGTCTATATTTTACCATTCTGTCTATTTATCGGTATATGTATCTATCTATCTTTCTGACTATCCACCCACCTTCATATCTATCCATCTATTAATCCACCTATCTATCCAACGATCTATCAATATAAACATGAATCAATCCATTTATCTGTTCATTCATGCGTATCCATCCTTCTATCTATTCATTTATCTGTCCATTCATCTGGCTGGACAGATGAGCAGGGTTTACCAGGGAGGAGCGGGCCGGTGTAGATGGGCGGGGTTTACCAGGGAGGGGCGGGCTGGTGTAGATGAGCGGGGTTTACCAGGGAGGGGCGGGCTGGTGTAGATGGGTGGGGTTTACCAGGGAGGGGCGGGCTGGTGTAGGTGGGCGGGGTTCACAAGGGAGAGGCTGGCCGGTGTAGATGGGCGGGGTTTACAAGGGAGGGGCGGACCGGTGTAGATGGGCGGGGTTTACAAGGGAGGGGCGGACCGGTGTAGATGGGCGGGGTTTACAAGGGAGGGGCGGGCCGGTGTAGATGGGCGGGGTTTACCAGGGAGGGGCGGGCCGGTGTAGATGGGCGGGGTTTACAAGGGAGGGGCGGGCAAGTGTAGATGGTCGGGGTTTACAAGGGAGGGGCGGGCCGGTGTAGATGGGCGGGGTTTACAAGGGAGAGGCGGGCCAGTGTAGATGGGCGGGGTTTACCAGGGAGGGGCGGGCCAGTGTAGATGGGCGGGGTTTACAAGGGAGGGGCGGGCCGGTGATAATGGGAGGGGTTTACAAGGGAGGGGCGGGCCGGTGTAGATGGGTGGGGTTTACCAGGGAGGGGCGGGCCGGTGAAGATGGGCGGGGTTTACAAGGGAGGGGCGGGCCGGTGTAGATGGGCGGGGTTTACAAAGGAGGGGCGGGCCAGTGTAGATGGGCGGGGTTTACCAGGGAGGGGCGGGCCGGTGTAGATGGGCGGGGTTTACAAGGGAGGGGCGGGCCGGTGAAGATGGGCGGGGTTTACAAGGGAGGGGCGGGCCGGTGTAGATGGGCGGGGGCTACAAGGGAGGGGCTGGCCAGTGTAGATGGGAGGGGTTTACCAGGGAGAGGCGGGCCGGTGTAGATGGGCGGGGTTTACAAGGGAGGGGCGGGTCGGTGTAGATGGGCGGGGTTTACAAGGGAGGGGCGGGCCGGTGATAATGGGCGGGGTTTACAAGGGAGGGGCGGGCCGGTGATAATGAGAGGGGTTTACAAGGGAGGGGCGGGCCGGTGTAGATGGGCGGGGGCTACAAGGGAGGGGCGGGCCGGTGATAATGGGAGGGGTTTACAATGGAGGGGCGGGTCGGTGTAGATGGGTGGGGTTTACAAGGGAGGGGCGGGCCGGTGTAGATCGGCGGGGTTTACAAGGGAGGGGCGGGCCGGTGTAGATGGGCGGGAGCTACAAGGGAGGGGCGGGCCAGTGTAGATGGGCGGGGTTTACCAAGGAGGGGCGGGCCGGTGTAGATGGGCGGGGTTTACAAGGGAGGGGCGGGCCGGTGTAGATAGGCGGGAGCTACAAGAGAGGGGCGGGCCAGTGTAGATGGGCGGGGTTTACCAGGGAGGGGCGGGCCGGTGTAGATGGGCGGGGTTTACAAGGGAGGGGCGGGCCGGTGAAGATGGGCGGGGTTTACAAGGGAGGGGCGGGCCGGTGTAGATGGGCGGGAGCTACAAGGGAGGGGCTGGCCAGTGTAGATGGGCGGGGTTTACAAGGGAGGGGCGGGCCGGTGTAGATGGGCTGGGTTTACCAGGGAGGGGCGGGCCGGTGTAGATGGGCGGGGTTTACAAGGGAGGGGCGGGCGGTGTAGATGGGCGGGTTTACAAGGGAGGGGCGGGCCGTGTAGATGGGCGGGGTTTACAAGGGAGGGGCGGGCCGGTGTAGATGGGCGGGGTTTACAAGGGAGGGGCGGGCGGTGTAGATGGGCGGGGTTTACAAGGGAGGGGCCGGCCGGTGTAGATGGGCGGGGTTTACAAGGGAGGGGCGGCTGGTGATAATGGGAGGGCTTACCGGAGTGCTTTACTGTCTGCACCAGCCCACCAGCGGTGGGCTGGTGCAGACATAGGGGGGACCAAAGTGGTGTGGGGGAGAGGGGAGGATGAAGGCACTAAAGTGGTATGAGAAAAGGAGGAGGATGAAGTGGGGATAAAAGACCCATATAGTTGTTTCAGTCCTTCCTAATAATATATCTTTTGAGACAATGGGAAGAGAGGAAAAGTAGGGGGGGAGGGGGGACAAAGGGAGGATGGGAAAAGTTGTTTTACATTTAAAAGACTGAAATTTTATAAGCTTATGGAAGACGTTTCTATGCTTAATACTATTAGTATTGATGGGACAATAAAGAATATATCTTACAATATGGGCTGGCGGTGGGAGCTCTGCATTGCCATAGCTGAGGAAAATGGACTGAGATGAGGTGTAGCCCGTTGTTGACTGAGGCGCTGCAAGATGGGGCACACCGGACGCCACACCCTCGCTGCTGACATGCTTCTTCCTACTACATGAAGAAGCGAAGACATGTTGCTTACGCTCCGCTTTCTGTAAATGTAAAATGTTTTCTTTTGAGATATGTCAAGAACTGATGTAGATCTGACTCGCTTTTTTAGTTGTAGTTATTGTGTCTATTTTTTAATTTATTCCGTGTCTTGAATGGGTCGCTAAGACCGCTTTAAGAACTTGTATTCAGGCAGGACGTTCCACGTCTCCCGGGACGTTGTGTGTCGCTGGGGGGTATAAGTGTGTAACGGTAAAAGGAGCAAGTATAAGAACAGGTGTCGAGCATCAGCAGCAGCAACAGCAGGTGTGTTTAAAATTAAAGTGTGTGTCTTTTGAGCGTAGAGTTCGGTGTTTCCCGGGACGTTGTATCCTCACAGTGTACCCAAAATTTGCCAGTGCAGGCTACTAAACATATGGCTCTGTATGACTAACCATCCTGCGAGATGGGGACTTTTATTACCACTGCTACCTTATTCAATTGATGATATCCTCATAATACACACAGAGTCTGCTAGTGCAGACTGCCCATCACATGCCTCTGTATGACTAACCATCCTGTGTGATGGGGATTTTTTAGCATCACCTAGTTAGCTTTTTTGACACACTGTACTCCACTTCATATAGTCTAGGGCAGCTGCACTAATGCAGATGTACCTCATGTATTAATAAATAAAAAAAAAGTGTGTCACTGGGGGGGGGGAGGTAGAAGGAGGAGTGAGTATAGGAACAGGTGTGCAGCAGGAGCAAGTATGTACATGTTGGTATCGTAGAGTTAAGCAGCAGCAGCAGTGGGATATGTAGATATATAGTTAAATAATAGTATGTAGGGAAGGAGATGACTATATTGAGCGAGGGGTGCCCCCCCCCTCCCCACACACACACAAGAGAGAAGACAAGGGGTAGGAGAGCTGGTAATATGTTGTTGTTGTAAGGTGTGGGTCAAGTGGTGTTCGCAGGCAAAGAGAGATAAGAGAGCTGTAGGAGGAGGCATCTGCTGCAGTCACCCTCGTCTTTCTCTCTCTCACCCCCTCCCCGCTCGGCTCGTTAAAGCCGTGAGGGGGGCTTAGTGGGCGGGTGCCGGAGTGTGATGCTCCTTGGGACAGTCCTCTGTCCTTTTCTAGCCTTGTGCTCCTGCTGCTGTCCTCTCCAATTATGCCGGGCACATTTTCCTTTTCCTTCTGTTTCGTTTTTCTCCCCCTCTTCTCCTATCTGCTTGTCGTTTCCTGCCGACCTTTTGCTTGTTTTGAATCTTTCTTTGGACTTCTTCTATTTTGACGCCCGGGTGCTTGAGGAGGCATACTCTTGCACCCGTAGAACTGTAGTACCCAACGTCGAGAGTGAGGGGAACCTTTTATTGTCAATCTCCCTTTCGTCGCTGAACCCGATCTCGATGGACTGTCTGTTCTTAAGGTGGCGTTTTTGGGGTGTATACTCACGACGCACCCCTTGGGGGCCCCGGCATGATCGGCGATAGCTTCCTGTTGGGTGTCCTGCCTCTAATTGTGGCTCCATGGTGGGTTTGGGGGCACATTCGTGGATGAATTCCTTTTTCCTCGTATATATGTCGATGAATGTTTCTGTTGTACCCTCTCAGGCTCGTGGGGTGGGCGACCAAGCCCCCGAGTCGGCCTGTATTGGTAGACCCGGCTCTGTAGCTCCCGCTGCGTTGGGCCCCGACCTTGCTCTGCCTTTGGCTATCCTGACTTCTTCTCCCAGCTCCCCTCCCTCCTCTGTGGTTGGGTCGAGCCTCCAGCCCCCAGTGGTGACCACTTCGTCCCCTGGTGCGGCTAAGTCTCTCGTTGTGACTACTGCGCCTTTTGACCACTCTCTCTCTGGGGGTTCTCAACGCTGTTCGCGCCCCGGCCACACTCGCTCAATTCCTTCCTGTTCTGACGCGTATCAGGCCTTGTTTGCTCCCGCTTCCTGGGCCAAATACTTTGATCTCCTCCCTCTTGATTCTGCGCCTCCTGACGATTTCTCCCTCCATCGGCATCTTGTTGATTCTGTGGATGCGTCCGTTACCTTCAACCCCACTCGTCTCGTTACACGTGTTGTTGCTGCTTCTTCTCAGGATGCAGCTTCCCGCTTGGCTGCCTTATCTTGCCTTGGCGAGATCCCTGTTCGGGTCTCCAAGAACGTTCGGATGAATGCCAGTGTTGGCACTATTCTTCTCCCGCCCCATGTTGCAACCGGTGTTCGGAATCTGCAGGATTGCCACGATGATATTCGGCATATCCTTGATGCCCAAGGCCATTCTGTCCTCCAGGTTGACTCGTTTACTCGTCCCCCTCGTGGTCGTCGCCGTCAACCCCTTCGTGTTGTGAAGATCACCTTTGATGGTAAGACCCTTCGATCCTCTGTCATTCTTGCTGGTGCCAGGTGCTCTGTTCAGGAGTATATTCCTTCTCCCCGGCTTTGTAACAAATGCTGGAGGTTTGGGCATGGTGCCATCCGCTGCTCTGGGACTGTCTCTCTCTGTCCTTTGTGTGGGGGTGAAGGTCACTCTAAGTCGGCGTGCACTTCTCCCCAAGCTCGCTGCCTCAACTGTGGTGAGGCCCATCCTACCTTCTCCCGTGCCTGTATCCATTACAAGCTTGAGGCAGCCGTCCTCAACTTGAAGCACCGGCACCGTTTATCTTTTCCTGAGGCGAGGCGCCAGGTTCGCCGGCTCCCGCCTTATGCTAACGTCTCTTACGCTCGCGTGTTGCGTTCTTCCTCTCCTCGTCCTTCCCTTCTTTCTCAGACTCACAACTGTTTCCGGGCCTTGGACCCTGATACGCCCACTGCCCCCTCCTCTGTTCCTTTGAGTTCTGTCCCGAAAGGTCCCCCTCCTGGTCCTCTGTCTGGGGTTCCCCTTCTTTCTACCCGGTCTGTTGTGTCTCCTGTGTCTTCTTCCTCGTCTCCCTCCGATCCTCCTTCCCTTTCTTTTCCTCCATCTATTGACTCTCCCCGCCGCCTGTCAGTGCAGGCGGATGTCCATCGCTCTCCTAACGGCCGTCGTGTGTGCTCCCGTTCAGCTTCTCCTGTCGAGACACTGGAATCCGTTGCCCGGTACGTTGTTGCTGGGACACCGGTCTCTTTAAGTCAGAAGCGTAAGCCTGGCCCCTCTCCTTCCTCCTCCCTGGCGGGTAAGAAGGCTTCGCTTTCTTCCTCAGCCCCTCCTTCTGGCTCTGTTGCTCCTTCCCCTCCCATTTCAGTGATTACGCCCCCTGTTCCTGCTATGGAGGTTTCTTTGGCCCCTGCTTCCCTTTCGGTTGCTGCTCTTGCTGAGGTGCGCTCCCCTCTTTCTACTCCTCCTCTTCCTGCTGCTGTCCTTGACTGCTCCTCTCCGTTGTCTCCTCCTCCTCCTCCGGACCCTGCCCTCCCACCCCTGGTCTGTTCTCCCGCTTCTCTCCCTCCGTCTTTGCTCAGTTTACCCATGCCCCCTAACCCTGACTTTGCTGACCCTGATCCCGACCCTGATATTCTTTAACGTGCTGTGTTGCTCTTTCGCCTTTGTTGCTTCCTTGTTCTCTGTTGTTGTCCTTTCTCTTCTCTCCGATGTCTCTTCTTCAATGGAACGTTCGAGGTTATTACGCCAATTTCCTCGAACTCCAACTTCTGATTTCACGGTTTTCGTCCTATTGTGTCTGTCTTCAGGAGCCGATGCTTGGTGCTCGTCCTGGTCGTTTTCGTGGCTATTCCTTTCTCTCCCCCCACCCCAGCCATTGCTGGGGCTCCTAATTCTTCTGCTCTCTTGATTCGAGCTGATGTTCCCTTTGTTCCTTTACTTTTTCCTTTGCCTCTCCATTGTTCTGCTGCTCGTATCTTTGTGAGGAAATGGTACACAGTTTGTTCCATTTATCTCCCCCGAGTGTCCCGCTTTCTCTTCCTGATTTGAAACACCTCTTGGACTCCTTGCCGGAGCCTGTGCTCCTGCTGGGTGACTTCAATTGTCGTCATTCTCTTTGGGGTGACGTTCTGACGAATACCGGGGTCGCCTTCTTGAGCCGTTTCTCCTCTCTTCTTCCCTGTCTCTTCTGAATTCTGGTGAGCCCACTCATTTGGACTCTCGGACTCGCACCCTTTCCTGTCTTGATCTTTCTCTCTGCTCTTCTTCTCTTTACTTAGATTTCACGTGGCAGGTTCTTGATGACCTCCATGGCAGTGATCATTTCCCTATCCTTGTTTCCTTTTTCTCTTTTCGCCCTTCCCTCTCTTTTCCTAGGTGGCAGTTTGCTAAAGCGGACTGGAACCTATTTACCCTCAGTGCTGCTCTCTCTGACCTCTCCCTCGCGCTCTCCTCCTTTTTCATGACACTGTCTTCGACGCTGCCCTCCGCTCTATTCCTCGCTCTTCCTCTCGGGGTCCACGGAAGTGCGTTCCCTGGTGGAATGCGGACTGTGCTCGGGCTGTTCGCTGTAAGCGTGCAGCCTGGAAGAGGCACCGCCGTCGGCAGACGACCGATTCTTTTCTTTTCTTTCGGAAAGCGAGTGCGGTGGCCCGTAGGGCCATCCGTACGGCTAAACGTGAATGTTGGGCTTCTTATGTCTCCACAATTACGTCCGAAACTTCCCTGCCACAGATCTGGAAGCGTATCCGCAAGATAGCGGGTAAGTTCGTTCCCGATGTTTCCCCGGTCCTTCACCTCCATGGTACTCTTGTGGCGGACCCGTTGCAGGTTGCTACCGAACTGGGTTCTCACTTTTCTTCTGTTAGCTCTGGTCTTCATCTTCCCCAATCTTTCCTTCTTCGTAAACCTGTCCTTGAGTCTCGTCCTTTAGATTTCTGCACTCGTCTTCGACTTTCCTATAATGATCCCTTCTCTCTCTCTGAACTTCGTTCTGCCCTGGCCCTCTGCGGTTCTACGGCGGCGGGCTCCGATGGTATTCATTATGAGATGCTTCGCCATCTCCCTCCGTGCACGTCTCAGTATTTACTGAGTCTGTATAATCGGATCTGGGAGTCGTCGTCAGTCCCTGAGGACTGGCTCGATGCCGTTGTCCTCCCTGTTCGCAAACCAGGGTCTCTGGGTACTTCCCCTAAGGACTTTCGCCCTATTGCCCTCACAAGTTGTGTCTGCAAACTCTTTGAACGTATGGTTAACGTTCGTCTGATGTGGTTCCTGGAACACCATCACCTCCTCTCCCCTTCTCAATTTGGTTTCCGCAAGTGCCGCAGCACGACAGATGTCCTGGTGAACTTGGAGGTCTATATTCGTACTGCTTTTGCTGCAAGGACCTCCGTTGTTGCCGTCCTTTTTGACCTGGAAAAGGCTTACGACACCACTTGGCGATATCATATTCTATCCCAGCTTCATTCTTTTGGCCTTCGTGGTCATCTCCCTCTCTTTCTCCGCAGCTTCCTCTCTCGTCGTTCCTTTCGGGTGCGCCTTGGTACCGCTCTCTCTGCCTCTTTTCAGCAATACGAAGGTGTGCCCCAGGGTAGTGTTCTGAGCACTACTCTTTTTCTGGTTGCCCTCAATGGTCTTCTTTCCTCTCTTCCTTCAGGTGTCTTCTCCGCTCTCTATGTCGATGATCTTACCCTTTGCTGTCAGGGTGATGATTCGCCTCTCCTTCAGCGCCGGCTTCAACTTGCGATTGATGCCGTGTCGTCTTGGGCCACCGATCATGGCTTCAAGTTCTCTACTTCTAAGACTTGTGCCATGTCTTTTACTCGGAAACGGGTCGTTCTTCGTCCCTCTTTGTCACTTTATGGTCATCCCCTTGAGTACAAAGATTCCGCAAAGCTTTTGGGGTTAATCCTTAACACTCGTTTGTCTTGGTCTCCCCATATCTCTTACCTCCGTGTTGGGTGCTCTAAGGCCCTTACCCTCCTTCGAGTATTGTCCCATACTTCTTGGGGAGCGGATAGGCGCACTCTCCTTGCTTTGCTTTCCTCTCTCGTCCTGTCTAAGCTCGATTATGGTTGCCCTGCTTACTCTTCTGCTTCTCCTTCTGCTCTTCGCCGTCTTGATGCTTTGCACCATACTGGGCTGTGCCTCAGTTCTGGTGCCTTCCGTTCGACTCCCGTCCTTAGCTTGTATGTTGACACTGGCTTCCTGTCTCTCCAGGACCGCCGTGATCGCTACAGTCTTCGCTATCTTGCGCGGTCCTTACAAAATCCTTCTTCTCGCCTCTGTCGTGCTTTAACTTTTACCCCTCCTACGGTTTCTGTTCCTCTTCACCACCTCCCTCTTTCTGTCCGGTTATCTCGCTTACAGGATTCTCTTTCCGTTCGTGTTTCTAATGTTTCTCCCCATGTTGTTCCTTCTTTGCCCCCGTGGAGAGTCCCCCTTCCGCAGTTTTGTACGTCCTTGACCCGCGTCACTAAAGCTTTTACCCCTCCTACGGTTCTAAAACGCCTTTTCCTTGAGCACTTTTCTTCTCACTCCCTCTCCGTTTCTGTCTTCACCTATGGGTCTAAGTCTGCGGACGGTGTTGGCTACTCTGTTGTTTTTCCTGATCGCACTTATATGTGTCCCTTACCTCCGGAGACTAGCATCTTTACAGCGGAGCTTTATGGTGTTCTCTATGCTCTTTGTCTCCTGCTTTCTCGTTGTCAGTCTTCCTTTGTGATTGTTGTTGACTCTCATAGTGCCCTCATGGCTCTCGGGTCCTTTAATCCGGTTCATTCAGTAATTGTCGAGATCCAGCATTGGCTGTTTTTTGTTCACAGTAGGTTTAAGTCAGTTGAGTTTTGTTGGGTTCCCAGCCATGTTGGTGTGTCTTTAAATGAGCGTGTGGATGCTGCCGCCAAGGAAGCTGTCCGCTCTTGTCCCATCTCTTGTAAAGGTATTCCATATTCCGACTTTTACCCGGTTATCCATTCCTCCATCCTTACCCGCTGGCAGGGTTCTTGGTCGTCTGTCGCTGGTAACAAACTCCATACTCTTAAATGTTGTGTTTCCTCGTGGCCTTTCTCATACCACCGTAACCGGCGGTGGGAAACTGCTCTGGTGAGGTTGCGTATAGGCCATACTCGCTTAACCCATGGTCTCTTGATGGAGCGCCGCCCTGCTCCTTATTGTTCTAATTGCATTGTCCCTCTTACGGTCGTGCATGTCCTTCTTGAATGTCCTGACTTCCGGGACGAGCGTGTGTCTTGCTTTCCGATCGCCCCTCACAGTCACTTGCCCCTCGATAGAATTCTTGGTGACTAGGATACTTTTGGTATCGTTCGCCTTATGCGTTTTTGTTCTCGTATTGGCATCCTTGGTGATATTTAGCGCCCTCTGATTTTTCTGCACATTTGATGGTGCTACATAGCCTTCCCGGTTTGGTGCCTTCTTTTGATAATTACTTACTTTCTCTCTCTCATGATGTGTTTATGAAGGGGTGGGGTGTGGTATCTTAACAAAGGGCGCGCAACGTCCGAAAAGTAAAAGTTGTTCAATTTTTTTATAAATTTATTTAAGAAATGGTTATAGAAGGGGCTGCAACTGGTCCAAGTTTCAGCATCACAACCTAAATAGAAAGGGAGAAAAAAAATACACAACGTATTATGCAACGAATTTTCAACATTTTCAAAATCTTTCAGGGAACACATGTGTTAACTAAAATCATTTCTATAACACTCAGATATCACATTAGCATATAATAAAGGATTGTCCAGAGCAGTTTTATCAAAAAAGTGTTTAGTGCAATAATACAATTATTCAAAGTTCCCCTCCCAAAATATGCAATATATGATGTTTATAAATATTTATAAAATCAATAAATGGACTTTGGACTAAAGTGCTCCGCACAAGTGTAGAAGCACAAACTCTACATATAAAAGGTGCAATTTTCATGAAATTTGATTAAAAAATGAAAGCTGTGAAACACCTTGAAGTTGAAAATTTCTTACCTGAGTAAAATAAGATCAAAGTTTGGCCACCTGTAGCCGAGCTTGACGTTGACCAATTTCGTTCATAATTGGCACCCTTGCAGATAGGCATCCGTTCAGCAAGGTGTGTAAGTTCCATGCAAATCCCCTGATAACAAACGGAAAAAAAAAATTGGGGGAAAAAAAAAATCCATAGAAATTTATATATATATATTCCCGCACATATATATTATAATTATTGATTACAAAATATCCAATTATAACACTAAAACATGCTAACCTATTATAATTGGTCCGAATTGTGGGTCCTCAAGGTGGCACTGCAATGGGCACTCACAGGCACCTGCATGATTGCTGGATCACCTTCCTTAGGAGTCTGTCTTGGCTTGTTGGAGGGAGGGAGGTCTAGGAAGGTGTGTAAGGAGGCTCTAGGAGAGTTGACGAAGGTGTGTGAGAAAGGTTGAGGAAAGTTGTGGGAGGTTGAGGAGGTGTCAAGTGTCGCGCCTCTGCGCGCCTCACACCTCACCACCATCTGTCACTGTATTTACTCTTCTCCACGCTAAAGCGGCTTTCTTTTACTGATATAGACATCGACCGTGTGCCAGATTTGCTGCTCTTATCTTCTAACGCTTCATCTATATATATCATTGTGCAGTAGACGCAACAATGCGCTATTCCAAGAGCGAGAATGGAGCGCGCATCGACGAAACATCTACCCTCAGTGAGACACACAAGGTGACTGAGGGCGTCTGGTCTGCTCAACCCCACGAGGGATGAAAGAGATGCCAATGAGTGTATATTTACTCTTCATACATACAGCGTTATTTACGACGTTATTACGAAAAATTTGACGTTTAGAACGTACGACGCAATACCTTTCGCGCGCCACAGCTGCCGGGCACCTGATTCTGCACAATTACGCATGCAAATGTGCCATAAATACGTCAATTTATATCGTAAAATAATTATGATTGTACCAGAGTGTTGCCACAACGTTGTAGTATTTTTATAAATATTTCAAAATTTTTCGATTTTTACCGAATTTTTTGGACGTTGCGCCCCCTTTTTATTAAATATGATGATGTTCCCAGCTTGCATAGTTGACAGTCGGAAGGAGTTGTGTGTTTCCAATGGGTCACCGCCTGCCGCCTACGCTATAACACACGGAGATAAAGTAAGTCTCACAGTGGGCAAGAAACCCTTCAACACACTCCAAAAGGAAGTCATTAGTTCGTGTCACACACACACACACACACACACACACACACACACACACACACACACACACACACACACACACACACACACACACACACACACACACACACACACACACACACACACACACACACACACACACACACACACACACACACACACACACACAAACCTGGACAAGCTGCAGGAATGGTCGAACAAATGGCTGTTAGAGTTTAACCCAAGCAAATGTAATGTAATGAAGATAGGGGTAGGAAGCAGGAGACCAGATACAAGGTATCATTTGGGAGATGAAATACTTCAAGAGTCAGAGAGAGAGAAAGACCTGGGGGTTGATATCACGCCAGACCTGTCCCCTGAAGCTCATATCAAGAGGATAACATCAGCAGCATATGCCAGGTTGGCTAACATAAGAACGGCCTTTAGAAACTTGTGCAAGGAATCTTTCAGAACATTATATACCACATATGTCAGACCAATCCTGGAGTATGCGGCTCCAGCATGGAGTCCCTATCTAGTCAAGCATAAGACTAAACTGGAAAAGGTTCAAAGGTTTGCCACCAGACTAGTACCCGAGCTGAGAGGTATGAGCTACGAGGAGCGACTGCAGGAATTAAACCTCACTTCGTTGGAAGACAGAAGAGTTAGGGGGGACATGATCACCACATTCAAGATTCTCAGGGGAATCGACAGGGTTGATAAAGACAGGCTGTTTAACACAAGGGGCACACGCACTAGGGGACACAGGTGGAAGCTGAGTGCCCAAATGAGCCACAGAGATATTAGAAAGAACTTTTTTAGTGTCAGAGTGGTTGACAAATGGAATGCATTAGGAAGCGATGTGGTGGAGGCTGACTCCATACACAGTTTCAAATGTAGATATGATAGAGCCCATTAGGCTCAGGAAACTGTACACCTGTTGATTGACGGTTGAGAGGCGGGACCAAAGAGCCAGAGCTCAACCCCCGCAAGCACAACTAGGTGAGTACAACTAGGTGAGTACACACACACACACACCACACAGGGGCCAGGTAGCCTGGTGGATAGCGTGCAGGATTCGTAATTCTGTGGCGCGGGTTCGATTCCCGCACCCGGCAGAAACAAATGGGCAAAGTTTCTTTCACCCTGAATGCCCCTGTTACCTAGCAGTAAATAGGTACCTGGGAAAAAAAAAAGTAGTTAGTAAACAGTTGATTGACAGTTGAGAGGCGGGCCGAAAGAGCAAAGCTCAACCCCCGTAAAACAACTAAGTGAATACACACACACACACACACACACACACAAAGTGATGGAGAAGATCGTGAGAAAAAATCGAGTAACACACCTGGAGAAAAGGGACTTCGTGACAAACCGCCATCATGTGTTCAGGGAGGGTAAATCTTGCCTTACTGGCTTAATAATACCTACGATCAGGTGACAAAGATTAAGCAAGAAAGAGAAGGCTGGTCGGACTGCATTTTTTTGGACTGTCGGAAAGCCTTTGATACAGTCCCCCATAAGAGGCTGGTATATAAGCTGGAGAGACAGGCAGGAGTAACTGGTAAAGTGCTCCAGTGGATAAGGGAATACCTAAGCAATAGGAAGCAAAGAGTTACAGTGAGGGGTGAGACCTCAGAATGGCGTGAAGTCACCAGTGGAGTTCCATAGGGCTCTTTACTCGGTTCTATCCTGTTTCTGATATACGTAAACGATCTCCCGGAGGGTATAGACTCATTCTTCTCAATGTTTGCTGACGATGCCAAAATTATGAGAAGGATTAAGACAGAGGAGGACTGCTTGAGGCTTCAAGAAGACCTAGACAAACTAAAGGAATGGTCGAACAAATGGTTGTTAGAGTTTAACCCAAGCAAATGTAATGTAATGAAGATAGGTGTAGGGAGCAGGAGGCCAGTTGCAAGGTATCATTTGGGAGATGAAATTCTTCAAGAGTCACAGAGAGAGAAAGACCCGGTTGATATCACTCCAGACTTGTCCCCTGAAGCTCATATCAAGAGGATAATATCAGCAGCATATGCCAGGTTGGCTAACATAAGAACGGCATTTAGACACTTGTGCAAGGAATCATTCAGAACCTTGTATACCAACTATGTCAGACCAATCCTGGAGTATGCAGCCCCAGCATGAAGTCCATATCTAGTCAAGCATAAGACCGAACTGAAAAAAGTTCAAAGGTTTGCCACCAGACTAGTACCTGGGCTGAGAGGTATGAGCTACGAGGAGAGACTATGGGAATTAAACCTCACGTAGCTAGAGGACAAAAGAGTTAGGGGGGGATATGATCACCACGTACAAGATTCTCAGAGGAATTGACAGGGTAGATAAAGACAGGCTATTTAACACAAGGGGCACACGCACTAGGGGACACAGGTGGAAATTGAGTGCCCAAATGAGCAACAGAGATAATAGAAAGAATTTTTTTTGTGTCAGAGTAGTTGACAAATGCATTAGGAAGTGATGTGGTGGAGGCTGACTCCATACACAGTTTCAAGTGTAGATATGATAGAGCCCAATAGGCTCAGGAACCTGTACACATGTTGATTGACGGTTGAGAGGCGGGACCAAAGAGGCAGAGCTCAACCCCCGCAAGCACAAATAGGTGAGTACACGCACATACACACAGTCCTTGAGTAAAGGTCTTCACTATTCAGCGTCTCTGCTGCTACTGAGACAGTGTGGTATCCACAGTATTTGTAAACAATGGCCCCTCACCCCTACCCCTCCCCTTCACCCTCCAGCCTCTATGGGTTTAAGACCTATAAGCATAGGAAGTTCCACATGCCGGCCACATGCCACATGGCTCATGGCACATACCACATGGCTAATATTACCGGGTAATATGATGTATGGAAAGACGTGAGAAGGTAATAGGGGGCCGTGGGAGTCATCTGTTCGTCACCGCCTCAGCTTCCATAGTTGTGTATTACCTCCTCTTAGAGTTGACTGCCGACCGCACACCACACAAGGGGATATGGTAACTCTCACCATGACCCAGGAGGAGTCATTAGTCCATGTTAAACCGGAGCTAAGGGGACCGGCCTACACTCTTTGATGTCTCAGCTGGTACTGCGGAACATGTACGGCAACGACAGTATTTGTCAACAATACCCCCTCACCCTCTTCTCTTTGCGCGTTCCCCCATCACCTTCCACTCGTCAGCGACTGTCTGTAACATTGTCTAGAATAAGGAAGGTTCACACTGATCTGTTTATTCTGCGATAGTTTTAAAAAACAGGTTGATGGGTAAGTTGTTCCATGTTAATGTTGATAGGTTTTTCCAGTACAGAAGGAGGTGTGTGTAGCCTGTGCTATACCTACCACCACAGTCCCATAACAATATTTCTGATTCATTTGTACAATATCAACGTCAATCTAAAACTAACAGGGAAACAAAGAGGCTTTCCATGTCTCTTCATTAGTAATTATATAGTAACAAAATAAAACCGCACATTATCCCAGAGGAGAAGGAAGGCTCTCTCTTGCTGTCTAACTTAACTTAACCACCACCGCAACCACCACAAACGTCTCACACTCACCACCACCACCGTCTCACACTCACCACCACCACCACCACCACCGTCTCACAGACGGTTGTGCGGACTGCATTTTCTTGGATTGTGGGAAAGCCTTTGACACAGTACCGCATAAGAGGCTGGTACATAAGCTGGAGAGACAGGCAGGTGTAGCTGGTAAGGTGCTCCAGTGGATAAGTGAGTACCTAAGCAATAGGAAGCAGAGAGTTACGGTGAGGTGTGAGACCTCCGATTGGCATTAAGTCATCAGTGGAGTCCCACAGGGCTTTGTATTCGGTCCTTTCTTGTTTCAGATATATAAATGATCTCCCGGAAGGTATAGATTCATTTCTCTCAATGTTTGTGGACGATGCCAAAATTATGAGAAGGATTAAGACAGAAGAGGACTCTTTGAGGCTTCAAGAACACCTCGACAAACTGAAGGAATGGTCGAACAAATGGTTGTTAGAGTTTAACACAACCAAATGTAATGTAATGAAGATAGGTGTAGGGAGCAGGAGGCCAAGGCCCCCATATCAAGAGGATAACATCAGCGGCATACGCCAGGCTGGCCAACATACGAACGGCATTCAGAAACTTGTGTAAAGAATCATTCAGAACTTTGTATACCACATGTCAGGCCAATCCTAGAGTATGCAGCCTCAGCATGGAGTCCATATCTATTCAAGGATAAGACTAACTAGAAAAGGTTCAAAGGTTTGCCACCAGACTAGTACCCGAGCTGAGAGGTATGAGCTACAAGGAGAGACTACGGGAATTAAACCTCACTTCGCAGGAAGACAGAAGAGTTAGGGGGACATGATCACCACATTCAAGAATCTCACGGGAATTGATAGGGTAGATAAAGACAGGCTATTTAACACAAGGGGCACACGCACTAGGGGACACAGGTGGAAACTGAGCGCCCAAAAGAGCCACAGAGATATTAGAAAGAACTTTTTTAGCGTCAGAGTGGTTGAAAAATGGAATGCATTAGGAAGTGATGTGGTGGAGGCTGACTCCATACCCAGTTTCAAGTGTAGATATGATAGAGCCCAGTAGGCTCGGGAATCTGTACACCTGTTGATTGACGGTTGAGAGGCGGACCAAAGAGCTAGAGCTCAACCCCCGCAAACACAACTAGGTGAGTAACAACTAGGTGAGTACAGACCACAAACCACTACTACCACTAAAACTATCTCACAGACCACC
>WNGS01159612.1:11320938-11346343 GCA_020271785.1 Procambarus virginalis
TCAAGGGACCCAGAATGATGTGGAATGACCTTCCCAACCATGTTAAAGACTGTACCTCTCTCAACCAGTTTAAGATTAAAACTAAACACTACCTGATAAATTCCCTGTAACCTACCTTACCACTCTATTGTCAACCCATGTCTGTTATTTTTTTATTCAACGCTGTTTGTCTACCTATTGTATTTGTGCTGCTTTTTCAGTCATGTTCCCCCCTTTTTTTATCTTTATTTGTATCTGTCTCAATACATTTTATTCTTTTTTCTAAAAATTAGTATTAAGGTTTTAGATATTAATGTTTTTCTTGCCCGAAACGCATTGCGTAATAGTGGCTTTAGGCATTGTATGTACGTATAGCTCTATCTATAAATCCACTTATGTAAAATCACTCTATGTATGTACCTTTCCTGAATAAACATTTATTTTATTATTTATTTTATTTATTTTTAAAACCATGAAGCATTAACAGGAACCTATGTTCCTTGGGGGGCCAGGCCTATCTACCCCATTATTTTTTATATATCTTGATTCTAGCTGTTGGCCCTTCTCATTAATACTCTATACCCCTACCACCACCACCACCACCGTCTCACACTCACCACCACCACCACCACCGTCTCATACTACCACCACAACCACCGTCTCACACTCACCACCACCACCACCGTTTCACACTGGATGTGAGAAAAGCTGTTGGCCGGATGGAATCTCGCCATGGGTATTGAAAGAGTGTGCAGGAGCACTTTGCTTACCACTCTCCATAGTGTATAGTAAGTCACTGGAAACGGGGACCTACCAGAAATATGGAAGACTGCTAATGTAGTACCAATATACAAAAAGGGTGACAGACAAGAGGCACTGAACTACAGGCCAGTGTCCTTAACTTGTATACCATGCAAGGTGATGGAGAAGATTGTGAGAAAAAAACTAGTAACACATCTGGAGAGAAGAGACTTCGTAACAACCCATCAACATGGGTTCAGGGAGGGTAAATCTTGCCTTACAGGCTTGATAGAATTCTACGATCAGGTGACAAGAATTAAGCAAGAAAGAGAAGGGTGGGCGGACTGCATTTTTTTGGACTGTCGGAAAGCCTTTGACACAGTACCCCATAAAAGGTTGATGCATAAGCTGGAGAAACAGGCAGGAGTAACAGGTAGGGCGCTCCAGTGGATAAGGGAGTACCTAAGCAATAGGAAGCAGAGAGTTACAGTGAGGGGTGAGACCTCAGACTGGCGTGAAGTCACCAGTGGAGTCCCACAGGGCTCTGTACTTGGACCTATCCTGTTTCTGATATACGTAAATGATCTCCCAGAGGGTATAGACTCATTCCTCTCAATGTTTGCTGACGACGCCAAAATTATGAGAAGGATTAAGACAGAGGAGGACAGCTTGAGACTTCAAGAAGACCTGGACAAGCTGCAGGAATGGTCGAACAAATGGCTGTTAGAGTTTAACCCAAGCAAATGTAATGTAATGAAGATAGGGGTAGGAAGCAGGAGACCAGATACAAGGTATCATTTGGGAGATGAAATACTTCAAGAGTCAGAGAGAAAGACCTGGGGGTTGATATCACGCCAGACCTGTCCCCTGAAGCTCATATCAAGAGGATAACATCAGCAGCATATGCCAGGTTGGCTAACATAAGAACGGCCTTTAGAAACTTGTGTAAGGAATCTTTCAGAACATTATATACCACATATGTCAGACCAATCCTGGAGTATGCGGCTCCAGCATGGAGTCCCTATCTAGTCAAGCATAAGACTAAACTGGAAAAGGTTCAAAGGTTTGCCACCAGACTAGTACCCGAGCTGAGAGGTATGAGCTACGAGGAGCGACTGCAGGAATTAAACCTCACTTCGTTGGAAGACAGAAGAGTTAGGGTGGACATGATCACCACATTCAAGATTCTCAGGGGAATCGACAGGGTTGATAAAGACAGGCTGTTTAACACAAGGGGCACACGCACTAGGGGACACAGGTGGAAACTGAGTGCCCAAATGAGCCACAGAGATATTAGAAAGAACTTTTTTAGTGTCAGAGTGGTTGACAAATGGAATGCATTAGGAAGCGATGTGGTGGAGGCTGACTCCATACACAGTTTCAAGTGTAGATATGATAGAGCCCATTAGGCTCAGGAAACTGTACACCTGTTGATTGACGGTTGAGAGGCGGGACCAAAGAGCCAGAGCTCAACCCCCGCAAGCACAACTAGGTGAGTACAACTAGGTGAGTACACTCACCACCACCACCACCATCACCGTCTCACACTCACCACCACCACTGTCTCTCACTCACCACCACCGTCTCACACTCACCACCACCGGCCGGTTTTTATTAATGTGATTACTCTATTTATCTCTTTATTTTGTTGTTGCGCTTAAGTTTCTTGTGCTCATTATACAGCGACCTTCCGACTTGACGCTTTCTCATTAGCACCTGTACAGGTGAGGGAATCTTAGTCAAAGAATGTTCATGTAAGGGACGGTTACAGTACATCTGAGGGATTACTGTAATTTGGTCTCTCTTTGTGTATGTGTTACACGTATATACACATTTAGTCAGGTTGTACTTTTGTTTTGAGTTGCGGTTCGGTTCAGTATTATACCTTTCTGGTTATAGATTTCCATGTGTATGGTTTGTTATCATTTCCGAAGAAACCAGTTAATGTAGAGACATAAGAGGTGATCTGTTGGGATAACCTGATTGATTGACTACTGTGTTTATTGATTATTATCTTTGTGATTAATAATGCGAGTGTGTTGTGTTGTGATTTTGCGCTGTGTTATTGATTAAGCACTGTGAAGAGTAGCCTAGTGTTACCATGTTCTATTCTGTCTATGTGATGAGAATTTATGTGATCTTTAATTGTTAATTGAAGAGTCAGTGAAGTTAACTAGTTATTGTGACTAACTGTCAATTGAGGCAGTGTAATTAACGTAATCAATTGACATAGTCTTGGTTGGCAAGATGTCTTAAGTTACAGTGTTGAGTCAGCGTAATTTGTTCTTGATTAATTATCTGTCCGCTTGACAGTTATTCATGGAATTTCTCACTGATTGTTTAAATGTTTTTGTGACAGTAATTACTGTGGGACAATTATTGCTTTGGTTGTTGGACTGAGTGACAGATTGTAATTAATGTAAATTACTTTTGGGTGTTGATCGTCTGGATGTAATTAATTAATGTAATTAACTAAATTGTTGTTTGTATTAAATGCCCGAAACGCTTTGCGTAATAGTGGCTTTAGGCATTGTATGTACTAGCCCTATCTATTTACTCCATCACTCTGTACAATCACTTTTATGTATGTACCTTACCTAAATAAACATTTTGATTTTGATTTTGATTTGAAATCGATTGGGAATCAATTGTTCTGGTCTGTTTGATAGACCGTAATTTGAGTGTTAAAGGAGACTGTCTCGGTGACCAGTGTTCTGGTCATCAAGGGGGGGGAGGTTATACAATGAAACTTGGGTTATTATAACCAACCTGATACTTGCTTACCGTCGAACAGAGACCCCAACCGCTCCCTGACAGAACAAACAGCCAACCTCGGTAGCCACACTCGCGCTACCATCGATTGATCAGCAATGGATACTGGAGTGCTTGCAATTCTTTGGGAGGTCACCATAGTATGCGTCTGGTTCTGGGAGAGGAGTTCAGCGGCACCTCTGTTTCGGGGATATGGCTCACACTTATACTCCTCCACCGGTGCGATGTTCTCTCACTAACGTTTCTCACACAAATGTTGCAGTTCTCACACACAAATGTTGCAGTTCACACACACAAATGTTGCAGTTCTCACACACAAATGTTTCAGTTCTCACACACAAATGTTGCAGTTCTCACACACAAATGTTGCAGTTCTCACACACAAATGTTTCAGTTCTCACACACAAATGTTGCAGTTCTCACACACAAATGTTGCAGTTCTCACACACAAATGTTGCAGTTCTCACACAGAAACCTTGCAATTCTCAATCACAAATATTGCAGTTCTCCCACATAAACGTTGTAGTTCTCCCACACAAACGATGTAGTTCTCCCACACAAACGTGTCAGTTTTCCCACACAAACCTGTACATCCATCAACATCATGACATAATAAATGTTTTCCTAATAAAACATGATTAAATGTATTCACAGAAAATAAACTCCACCCAACATCTCTCTTAACACTACGGCTTCGCCACGAGGTGGGTCCTCTCCCATCCTGGACGGGTCCACCTGGGAACATGTCTTGACAAGTCGCTGGGGCCTCCCTTCGTCACTGGGGCTGCTGCCCCTCAGTCGCTCACCAGACACGGGAGAGTGAGGGTGTGCAGCTATCGCCTCCAACATGTCCACTCAACTTAAATTTCCTATTTCAGCTCAATAAAATTTTTATCCTATATATTCATATGTTCATTATGATCATTGGATACACGATTAAACACTGTTAGCTAATCTAACAAACTATTAAACAGGCTTACTGCAGGGATCTATGACCTAGGGGCATGCTCAGGCTCTGGTCCTCAACAATGGCGCTCACACAGGCCGCCCACAAAATCACTGTAAGACTGCTTCACAAGGCTTCTTCAAGTCCTGACTTGAGTACACTGAGTCGCCCAGCAGGCTCTACAACAGAAGGCCTGCTTTTTTCCTTCTTCTTGAGGAAGCAACACAATTAGAGTTCCACAAAGGCATGACCGACATTTACTTTCAGGTCGCCTCTAATTTACCAAAATTACAGAGAAATGGTGCACTATGTCCCCAACAGTTTCCTCACACTTGGAAACAAGCAAACTTTGCTCCATCACTAACACAGGGACCTATATTCTTCCTTCTTCCAGGAGAATCAACAAAGTACAACCACCTCTGATGGCTGCCGTAACTCAAGTGAGGTCACGACCTCCTGCTTGCATCACTTCTTGCCACCAAAGTATCGACATCTCATTTCATGTCACTTATTTAAATGCTCATCCTCTGCTCATATTTTAAAATTATTCACTGACGATTATTATTTATTAATATATACATCTTTCCTCTGACCTCTCAATCAGGTCCGGAAGGCAGAATAACTCTCACTGGGGTAGCCTCGTTCCACCCAGTCTACATTGCGTCATAACACCAGTCTTGATGTGTTTGCTTTGTTGTTAATTGTTTTGATTTGTGTCTTGAGTCTAAGTGAGCATAGTTTTGCTCAGTCTACTTCATTTTACCAGCCAAATGCATTACAAACAGGATTCCGTACTGTATTGATACTTGAATAGCTGTCATTAGTATTGACCTAGGACCATTAACGTAACGTTAAATGGTTGTGCTTTGTATTAGTGTTAAGTTCTATAATAAATTGTTGTTGTTAATGAAAGAAGTGTCTTTATGTCAATACCGTTCGACAATATTTACCACCATACCTATGCTGCAACAAACTAGACTATTTCTTGCATTTAATGAAGGTCTGTTTCTGGACTCGAACTTGATTCATAGCCACACACACCAAATATAAATTTGGTGTGAGATCCCAATAGTTACCCTTAACATTGCCCTAGAAGTTGAGGAGCTAAACGACCTAGTGGATAGGTGTCCCAAGGAAGTGGACATCGACGGTTGCTCTTGTCATTTTATTTTTCAGTTTCAAAGTAAAATGTTCACGTCTAACACCCAACGTGTTGGCTTGTGCAGGCCTATCTGTCTGAGCATCACTAGTGAATTAGTGCAAAAAATAAGAAAATCTCACACTATTACGAGGATCTAAAAATTTACAGCTAGTCATGGAAAAGAATATCTATTTCTCAAGAGTCCTCCCTAAGTTCAGAAAATGACGGTTTACACCCATTATGCTACTATATTCAAATATTAAAGTTGCTTTTGGAAATACTTGTATAATTAGCCTTATGGCACACACATGAATAGACCCTCTCCACCTCTCTCTCTTTTTAATTAAAACTAAGGCTAGGGGTTCATAAAGGCTGTCACTTGACGTTCCTAGTGAAACTTCATGCAAGAGCTGTTATCATAATCTAAGCTCATCTGAAGTCTGCTTCTAGAAACTCATTTATTTCATGAAATCACACTTTTAATCTATTACATAGGGAGCTGTCATATAAGGAACCTGGTGAAACTGCAAGCAAGAGCTGTAATCCTTCATCAGCTATGTTGAAACCTATGTTGGAAATAACCAACAGTTTTATACATCATTGTATTTATACAACCTTTGAATTAACCAAAGTAGTTACTAAAATTACTAACTTATAGATTTAATCATTATCATGATTTATTCATTGCCAAATTCTTCCTAGTACGTGAGGAACAACAGGCAGTAACATGAATTTTCTCCACATTTAGTTGAATTTATAACAAGAGTCCAGTGTATCATTTTCATTTACTAAAAATAGTTAACTTTAATTTCGTAGTATACTAGTATTTACTGGAGCTCCCTTATTTAGTTAATATTAAACATTCTAGAGGAAATTACTTTCATGCAAATGATTTTACTTTAATTTCCTCGATTGGCTGCACAACTTTAGTAAGCCAATTTATGTTACGAGAAATTCTATTTTATCACAGAAGAATTTAATGTGATATTAATACTCGTTATTACCTCTTCCTTCCTTAGTCAATTGCGATAAATACATATTCATTTACGCTCGAGATGTATATCGAGAGCCGCGCATGCGCAATAAGGAAGAGGAGGAAGACGGGAGAGCGTCACTTGACACGTGAACGAGAGCAGGACTTGGACGCCATTGACAGCGTGTAGCAGAGCTGTGTTTTGACCTACTTATTTCGCTCCCACGATCAGTTGAGCGGTGCCACGTTATCTGGCATAACATTAGCCTTGTCAGACTAGTATATGAGCAACTCTAAAGTCAACGTCTTTCAAGCAGCAGCTGGAGGACGAAGAATTGCTCAAGTCTCTACATCAACGACACGAGGCTCGGCAGCTAGGTTTACCTTTTTGTTACTATGTGGCCACAATTAACATTTAGGCTAGCAGTCGTTAGGCCGAATGCAAAATAACAAAATCTAGTACGTGTCTCTAGTAAATTTACCATCTAAATAGATGATTTATTAGTTTATTTTCTCCAAAGAGATTTCACAGTGCTTGAATATAAATTGCTCAGGCATTAGATGGAATTTCCTACAGTTATCCTCATGATTTAGGATTTATTTGTAGTTAATTATTATTTAGAAGATTTCTACAATGTAATTGCCTTTCAGTACCAAGGCGACGCCAACCGAGGTGCTAGGCTTCCCCACCGTTTCGTGCAACAATTTGCCCTATGCAACACGTCGTCGGTGAAGCGTAGCAACTGATTACACCTCACTAGATTTACAGCTAAGCTGTCCCTTTGTTATCTGTAACAATAACTCCATAGTTACAGTAGTGATCTCCTAAAGAGATCAATTACACTAATCCATTGATTTACTGATGCTTTTCAACATTTCAGTAGTATATTGAGGTGCATTTACCTCCAATTAATATTATATATTCAATCTTATTTACTTTCATATTTGATTTATTCTGGTGAAGAACCAGCACCAGAATAATGCTAGGGATGTTTTAATGTTTTAGCATGTAACCCCCCAATTTTGTGTAGTTAATTTGACTCCATTTATATAAGCATTACAGTTTTACCAACATCCATAGGGCACTAGTTCCTAGGATCAGTTTTTCCATTGTCTCTTTGTTTTCCACTTTTTCTCAAAAAGTGGTGGTCCTTCATAGCTATCGAAGTATATATATTTATTTAATTATTAGTTATTGGAGTCAGGTTTTCCCCACAAAATTTTGGTCCTTCGAACCTAGATAGCTGAAAGTCAAGCTATCATCAATCACAACTAATATTAAATTCTATACTGGTTCTCAGAGCCCCAAACAAAATTTTGGTCCTTCGAACCTAGATAGCTGAAAATCAAGCTATCCTCAATCATTATTAATTAACTATTTACTAACACCAACTAGTGTGTTAATATTATTAGGCTATTTACCAGTATATTTATTATTTAGGACTGTCAGCAGACTGCCCATATTACAGCCTAAAACTCATTTATTATTATCAACATTTCTATTAATACTTTATGTATAAAGTAGCCTTAGTGTTATATATTTATAAATTTTCACTTGTGTTTCTAAACACAAACATATATATCAAAACAAAAAATCCCAAAAACATAGCACCATATATCTATATTACTGCACCATTGCATATATGCCAACCTTTGATGAGGTAGGATATTTAGACTGTAATTGTACTAATGTTTGTACAAATGCAGCCTAAACCATTTAGTCATTCCTAGGTAGGAATTATTTAGCGAGTACTGTACTAGACAGTACATACATATTATTTAGATTGTGCTGACCCTGATTTGGGGTGGGATGGCCAAAACCCTTTTGTGCTTTTAACATATTATTTCGTGTATTATTTTTTTTGAGTACTGCCGAATGTTCACTGTTGGATCGAATGGTGATAATTGATGAGCTAACCGGACGAAAATCCAATAGTGGCATTCGAATACTACTCAAAAATATTAGCTATCTATTGTTAGGTAGGTAAATTAACCTCTAAACGAGGTAGTATAGTCTATTCAAATACATTAGGCTATTATATTAGTATTGAGCTCCATTGAATGAGCCAATATCCCAGTTATATCAGTAACAACTATTTACTATCAGACCAGCCCTTACCCAGCAAGATGGAAACGGCTGACAAAATGAAAAGGACCCTTATCGGTCTGAAAGGTCACTTGACCCGACAGATTACCAAGTGTCAAAATCTGTCACAACAGTCACCTGTTGACTACATTGAATTAGAGGACTTACTTCAAGTTGCTAATCTGTCACAACAGTCACCTGTTGACTACATTGAATTAGAGGACTTACTTCAAGTTGCTGAAAGTAAATTCAAGCATATTAAACAGCATATGAATCTGTACTTGACAGAACTTTACCAAACCTCAATAGGTGAAACTGAACTTGAGGACATTGTAAATAATTTAGCCCAGTACGAAGATGATGTACAGGTTAAACTTCAACCCTTTAAAAAGCAAATTGCTAAAAACAAATTAACAACAGCCTCTACTGCACATCCAGATCCTGATGTCAAATTACCTCAGATCAATATACCCACATTCTCTGGTAACGAGAATGAGAGTTGGGATGATTTCTGGAGTAAATTCGTGGATGCGGTAGACTCTAAAACTAACATCCCTCAAACAACCAAGTTCTCTTATTTACAAGGCTTGTTACGAAATGAAGCCTTGAAGGTAATATCTAACATAACACTGACCAGTGATGGTTACGACCTAGCTGTTCAATTGCTTAAGAGCAACTACGATAACAAGGAAAGGACTATTACTATCTTAATCCAAAAATTGCTGGATTTACCATCTGCTAATAATTCTACAGATTCTCTCCAAATTTTCAGACTAGAGCTAGAGTCTTTACTCAAGGCCTTAAGCCTTAAAGTCCAAATTCAGACTGCTGAATGGATGACAAAGGTAGTTGTAAGGCGCAAATTACCAAGAGAGACTTTAGATAAATTGTGTACTATGTACAATAAAACCTCTCTAACCATGAATGAAATTACAGAAGGTTTACATACCCTAGTCGAAAGACAAAGAGCCAACCAAGATGGGAAGAGTGTTTCAAACTTCTCTACTAACTCTCATCATAAAACCCCAACGTACTGCAACTACTGTAGTAAAGCCAGATCTCAATAAATCATCTCCGAAAGGGAAATCTGGAAATGTAGGTACATACACAGTGAACCCTATAAACCCCGTAGTGAGCACCACTCCTACGACTTCTCCTATAGTGAAGAAGTGTTTGTTCTGCAATAATGAACATCTTACTTATAAGTGTAGTACTTATCCAGACCATAACACCCGAATTCATTGTTTGCAAGAATTACACAGATGCACAAGGTGCACGGGTCCTCATGACCCCAATAGCTGTACTGTCTCCTTACGTATGTGCAACAAGTGCCACAAGGGTAGACACCATTATTCCTTGTGTGGTAGTGATCAGTCAAGATCAACCAATCCTCATAAGAAAATTGCAAAATTTACTTCTGTACAGTATTGCAAGGTGCATCAAGACATAAGTGTACTTGCAACAGAGTCGACTAACACAACTACGTTACCAACAGCTCAATTAAAACTGATTAAAAAGGGATCTAGGATTTCCACTCGTGTTCTCTTTGACCAAGGTTCGCAGAAAACCTTTATTTCTCAACAGCTAGTTGATTAGTTGAAACTGAAGCCTATTGCTCGAGTGAATTTGAATATCTCTGGATTCCTAACCAATAGTGGACCTCGTGACTACCAGGTTGTTAAAGTCTTGGTACGTTTAGGAGGCTGCACCAGCCCAATTCAAGCCATAGTCGTTGACAAGATCCCCTCAGATTTACATGTTACAGGTCTTGCTCAAACAGTCAAATTTCTTAAACGCAGCGGTATTAGGCTAGCGGATCATAAAATAAATACAGACTGTCTCAACGATGTAGGTATTCTTATTGGAGCTGACTATTATTATAGATTTATTACTGGATGCACCAGGCAACGAGGTGTAAACTTGTTACTGTCAGCTGGGGGTAAACTACTCACAGGACCGGTGTTGATCCAACAACATTCTAAATCTACTAGTAATCAACCAACTAATTCAATAGTTGCGTGACTAGGCCTAGAGCAGTCACCACTACATGTCAGAGACGAAACCGAGGATGATGAGTCCAATCCCCTGTTCATAAATTATGGGATTTGGACACCTTAGGCATAGTCCCTGATCAACCCAGTCCAGATGACACCTGGACATATCAACAATATCTTGATACTGTGATTTTCCAAGATAATCAATATTGGGCGAGACTCCCNTGTTGACTGAGGCGCTGCAAGATGGGGCACACCGGACGCCACACCCTCGCTGCTGACATGCTTCTTCCTACTACATGAAGAAGCGAAGACATGTTGCTTACGCTCCGCTTTCTGTAAATGTAAAATGTTTTCTTTTGAGATATGTCAAGAACTGACATAGATCTGACTCGCTTTTTTAGTTGTAGTTATTGTGTCTATTTCTTAATTTACTCCTGTGTCTTAAATGGGTCGCTAAGACCCCTTTAAGAACTTTTATTCATGGTATTGTTCACATTTAAAAAGCTTTTTCCGATAAAAATTTCATTAATATATAGCTAAGTTATTTAGAATTTCGTGTAACTCATCATTGATGAACAATTTTGCAATTAACAAAATAATAATGCACAAAGTTTCAAGACCTTGACAATAGTAGCGTAAACTGGGACGTAGACCATCCGCAACACCTGTGACAGTTGTGCGATTGGGCACACCTGTCACATATAATCACGGAAGTCACGTCTCAATGGGTGTATGAGGTTCCGAGGGTGCGGGGGGGGGGGGGGGGCAGGACGTTCCACGTCTCCCGGGACGTTGTGTGTCGCTGGGGGGTATAAGTGTGTAACGGTAAAAGGAGTAAGTATAAGAACAGGTGTCGAGCATCAGCAGTAACAACAGCAGGTGTGTTTAAAATTAAAGTGTATGTCTTTTGAGCGTAGAGTTCGGTGTCTCCTGGGACGTTGTGTGTCACTGGGGGAGGGGGTAGAAGGAGGAGTGAGTATAGGCACAGGTGTGCAGCAGGAGCAGGTGTGTATATGTTGGTATCGTAGAGTTAAGCAGCAGCAGCTGCTTAACTGCTATGTAGGGAAGGAGATGACTGTGTTGAGGGAGGGATGCCTCCCCCACCCACACACACACACACAAGAGAGAAGACAAGTGGTAGGAGTGCTGGTAATATGTTGTTGTTGTTGTAAGGTGTGAGTCAGGTGGTGTTCGAGGGGAAAGAGAGATAAGAGGGCTGTAGGAGGAGGCATCTGCTGCAGTCACCCTCGTCTTTCTCTCTCTCATGATGTGTTTATGAAGGGGTGGGCTGTGGTATCTTAACAAATATGATGATGTTCCCGGCTTGCATAGTTGACATTCGGAAGGAGTTGTGTGTTTCCAATGGGTCACCGCCTGCCGCCTACCCTATAACACACAGAGATAAGGTAAGTCTCACAGTGGGCCAGAAACCCCTTCAACACACTCCAAGAAGAAGTCATTTGTTCATGTCTCTCTCTCTCTCTCTCACACACACACACACACACACACACACACACACACACACACACACACACACACACACACACACACACACACACACACACAAAGTGATGGAGAAGATCGTGAGAAAAAATCTAGTAACATAACTGGAGAGAAGAGACTTCGTGACAACCCATCAACATGGGTTCAGGGAGGGTAAATCTTGCCTTACTGGCTTAATAGAATTCTACGATCAGGTGACAAAGATTAAGTAAGAAAGAGAAGGCAGGGCGGACTGCATTTTTTTGGACTGTCGGAAAGCCTTTGATACAGTCCGCCATAAGAGGCTGGTACATAAGCTGGAAAGACAGGCAGGAGTAACTGGTAAAGTGCTCCAGTAGATAAAGGAATACCTAAGCAATAGGAAGCAAAGAGTTACAGTGAGAGGTGAGACCTCAGAATAGCGTGAAGTCACCAGTGGAGTCCCACAGGGCTCTGTACTCGGTCCTATCCTGTTTCTGATATACGTAAACGATCTCCAGGAGGGTATAGACTCATTCCTCTCAATGTTTGCTGACGATGTCAAAATTATGAGAAGGATTAAGACAGAGGAGGACTGCTTGAGGCTTCAAGAAGACCTAGACCAACTAAAGAAATGGTCGAACAAATGGTTGTTAAAGTTTAACCCAACCAAATGTAATGTAATGAAGATAGGTGTAGGGAGCAGGAGGCCAGTTACAAGGTATCATTTGGGAGATGAAATTCTTCAAGAGTCAGAGAGAGAGAAAGACCTGGTTGATATCACGCCAGACCTGTCCCCTGAAGCCCATATCAACAGGATAACATCAGCAGCCAGGTTGGCTAACATAAGAACGGCATTTAGACACTTGTGCAAGGAATCATTCAGAACTTTGTATACCAACTATGTCAGACCATTCCTGGAGTATGCAGCCCCAGCATGAAGTCCATATCAAGTCAAGCATAAGATCAAACTGAAAAATGTTCAAAGGTTTGCCACCAGACTAGTTCCCGGGCTGAGAGGTATGAGCTACGAGGAGAGTCTACGGGAATTAAACCTCACGTCGCTAGAAGACAGAATAGTTAGGGGGGATATGATCACCACGTACAAGATTCTCAGAGGAATTGACAGGGTAGATAAAGACAGGCTATGTAACACAAGGGGCACACGCACTAGGGGACACAGGTGGAAATTGAGTGCCCAAATGAGCCATAGAGATAATAGAAAGAATTTTTTTTGTGTCAGAGTAGTTGACAAATGGAATGCATTAGGAAGTGATGTGGTGGAGGCTGACTCCATACACAGTTTCAAGTGTAGATATGATAGAGCCCAATAGGCTCAGGAACCTGTACACATGTTGATTGACAGTTGAGAGGCGGGACCAAAGAGCCAGAGCTCAACCCCCGCAAGCACAAATAGGTGAGTACACGCACACACACACACACAGTCCTTAAGTAAAGGTCTTCACTATTCAGCATCTCTGCTGCTACTGAGACAGTGTGGTATCCATAGTATTTGTAAACATTTTCCCCTCACCCCTACCCCTCCCTACACTCTCCAGCCTCTATCGGTTTAAGACCTAGAAGTATAGGAAGTTCCACATGCCACATGGCTCATGGCACATACCACATGGCTAGGAGACCGGGTAATATGATGTATGGAAAGACGTGAGAATGTGATAGGGGGCCGTGGGAGTCATCTGTTCGTCACCGCCTCAGCTTCCATAGTTGTGTATTACCTCCTCTTAGAGTTGACTGCCGACCGCACACCACACAAGGGGATATGGTAACTCTCACAATGACCCAGGAGGAGTCATTAGTCCATGTTAAACCGGAGCTAAGGGGACCGGCCTACACTCTTTGATGTCTCAGCTGGTACTGCGGAACATGTACGGCAACGACAGTATTTGTCAACAATACCCCCTCACCCTCTCCTCTTTGCGCGTTCCTCATCACCTTCCACTCATCAGCGACTGTCTGTAACATTGTCTAGAATAAGGAAGGTCCACACTTATCTGTTTATTCTGCGATAGTTTAAAAAAACAAGTTGATGGGTAAGCTGTTCCATGTTAACGTTGATAGGTTTTTCCAGTACAGAAGGAGGTGTGTGTAGCCTGTGCTATGCCAACCACCACAGTCGCATAACAATATTTCTGATTCATTTGTACAATATCAACGCCAATCTAAATTAACAGGGAAACAAAGAGGCTTTCCATGTCTCTTCATTAGTAATTATAAAGTAACACAATAAAACAGCACATTATCCCAGAGGAGAAGGAAGGCTATCTCTTGCTGTCTAACTTAACTTAACCACCACCACCACAAACGTCTCACACTCACCACCACCACCGTCTCACACTCACCACCACCACCACCGTCTCACAGACGGTGGTGGCGGACTGCATTTTCTTGGATTGTCGGAAAGCCTTTGACACAGTACCGCATAAGAGGCTGGTACATAAGCTGGAGAGACAGGCAGGTGTAGCTGGTAAGGTGCTCCAGTGGATAAGGGAGTATCTAAGCAATAGGAGGCAGAGAGTTACGGTGAGGTGTGAGACCTCCGATTGGCATTAAGTCATCAATGGAGTCCCACAGGGATTTGCATTCGGTCCTATCTTGTTTCAGATATATAAATGATCTCCCAGAGGGTATAGATTCATTTCTCTCAATGTTTGCGGACGATGCCAAAATTATGAGAAGGATTAAGACAGAAGAGGACTCTTTGAGGCTTCAAGAACACCTCGACAAACTGAAGGAATGGTCGAACAAATGGTTGTTAGAGTTTAACCCAACCAAATGTAATGTAATGAAGATAGGTGTAGGGAGCAGGAGGCCAAATACAAGGTATCATGTGGGAGAGGAAATTCTTCAGGAGTCGGAGAAAGAAAAAGACTTGGGAGTTGATATCACGCCAGACCTGTCTCCTGCAGCCCATATCAAGAGGATAACATCAGCGGCATATGCCAGGCTGGCCAACATACGAACGGCATTCAGAAACTTGTGTAAAGAATCATTCAGAACTTTGTATACCACATATGTCAGGCCAATCCTAGAGTATGCAGCCTCAGCATGGAGTCCATATCTATTCAAGGATAAGACTAAACTGGAAAAGGTTCAAAGGTTTGCCACCAGACTAGTACCCGAGCTGAGAGGTATGAGCTACGAGGAGAGACTACGGGAATTGAACCTCACTTCGCAGGAAGACAGAAGAGTTAGGGGGACATAATCACCACATTCAAGAATCTCACGGGAATTGATAGGGTAGATAAAGACAGGCTATTTAACACAAGGGGCACACACACTAGGGGACACAGGTGGAAACTGAGCGCCCAAATGAGCCACAGAGATATTAGAAAGAACTTTTTTAGCGTCAGAGTGGTTGAAAAATGGAATGCATTAGGAAGTGATGTGGTGGAGGCTGACTCCATACACAGTTTCAAGTGTAGATATGATAGAGCCCAATAGCTCGGGAATCTGTACACCTGTTGATTGACGGTTGAGAGGCGGGACCAAAGAGCCAGAGCTCAACCCCACAAACACAACTAGGTGAGTGCAACTAGGTGAGTACAGACCACAACCACTACCACCACTAAAACCAACTTACAGACCACCACCACCACCTCCGTCTCACAGACTACCACCACCACCTCCGTCTCACACTCACCACCACCACCGTCTCACACTCCACCACCACCACCACCACCACCACCACCACCACCACCATAACCATCTCACACTCACCACCACCACCATCACCAGCACCGTCTCACACTAACCACCATCACCACCACCACCGTCTCACACTCACCACCACCACCACCACCGTCTCACAGACCACCATCACCACCACCGTCTCACACTCACCACCACCACCACCACCACCACTGTCTCACACTCACCACTGTCTCACACTCACCACTGTCTCACACTCACCACCACCACCACCACCACCACCACCACCATCTTACACTCACCACCACCACTACCACCGTCTCACACTCACCACCACCACCACCATCCCACACTCACCACCACCACAACCACCGTCTCATACTACCACCACCACCACCATCTCACACTCACCACCACCACAACCACCGTCTCATACTACCACCACACCACCATCTCACACTCACCACCACCACAACCACCGTCTCACACTCACCACCACCACTACCACCGTCTCACACTCACCACCACCACCACCACCACCATCTCACACTCACAACCACCACCACCGTCTCACACTCACCACCACCACAACCACCGTCTCATACTACCACCACCACCACGACCACCACCGTCTCACACTCAGCATCACCACCGTCTCACACTTACCACCACCACCACCACCACCGTCTCTCACTCACCACCACCACCGTCTCACACTCACCACCACCACCACCACCGTCTCTCACTCACCACCACCACCGTCTCACACTCACCACCACCGTCTCACACTCACCACCACCTCCGTCTCACACTCACCACCACCACCCACCACCACCGTCTCACACTCACCACCACCACCACACCGTCTCTCACTCACCACCACCACCGTCTCACACTCACCACCATCACCACCGTAACACTCACCACCACCACCATCTCTCACACTCACCACACCGTCTCACACTCACCACCACCACCACCACCATCTCACACTCACAACCACCACCACCACCGTCTCACACTCACCACCACCATTACCATCTTTCACACTCAGCACCACCACCTCCGCCTCACATTCACCACAACCGTCTCACACTCACCACCACCACCACCACCACCGTTTCTCACTCACCACCATTACCATCTCTCACACTCACCACCACCACCACCGTCTCACACTCACCAGCACCACCGTCTCACACTCACCACACCACCACCGTCTCTCACTCACCACCACCATCACCACCGTCTCTCACTCACCACCACCACCGTCTCACACTCACCACCACCACCACCACAGTCTCTCACTCACCACCACCACCACCGTCTCACACTCACCACCACTACCACCACCACTGTCTCTCACTCACCACCGCCACCGTCTCACACTCACCACCACCACCACCACCGTCTCTCACTCACCACCACCACCGTCTCACACTCACCACCACCACCACCATCTCACACTCACCACCACCACCATCTCTCACACTCACCACCACCATCTCACACTCACCACCACCACCACCACCGTCTCATACTCACCACCACCACCACCACCACCACCGTCTCACACTCACCACCACTACCACCGTCTCACACTCACCACCACCACAACCACCGTCTCATACTATCACCACCACCACGACCACCACCGTCTCATACTCAGCACCACCACCACCACCGTCTCACACTCACCACCACCACCACTACCGTCTCACACTCACCACCACCACCACTACCGTCTCTCACTCACCACCACCACCACCACCGTCTCACCACCACCACCACCACCACCACCGTCTCACAGACCACCACCAACACCACCACACACCACAGTCTCTCACTCACCACCATTCCCATCTCTCACATTCACCACCACCACANGGGGTGTGGTGTGCCCTCGGGGGTGTGGTGTGCCCTCGGGGGTGTGGTGTGCCCTCGGGGTTGTGGTGTGCTTCGGGTGTGTGGTGTGCCCCGGGGTGTGGTGTGCCCCGGGGGTGTGGTGTGTCACTGGAGGGTGTGGTGTGCCTCCGGGGGTGTGGTGTGCCCCTAGAGGGTGTGGTGTGCCTGCCCCCGGAGGTGTAGTGTGCCCCCGGGGTGTGGTGTGCCCCGGTGGTGTATTGTGCTCCCGGGGGTATTGTGTTCCCCCTAGGGTGTGGTGTTCCCCCGGGGGTGTGGTGTCCCCCGGGGGTGAGGTGTGCCCTCGAGGGTATGGTATGCCCTCCGTGGAGTGATGTGCCTTCCGGGTTGTTGTGTGCCCCGGGAGTGTGGGTTTGTGGTGTGCCACAAGGGATGTGGTGTAGCCCCAGTACTTATTCGACCCAGGACCAGCCACCAGTCCACACTCCACCCAGGACCAGCCACCAGTTCACACTCCACCCAGGACCAGCCACCAGTTCACACTCCACCCAGGACCAGCCACCAGTTCACACTCCACCCAGGGCCAGCCACAGTACTCACTCGACCCACTGCCAGCCACACTACTCACTCGACCTTGGGCAAGTATTCCCATCCCTCACTTCCATTAAGGTTAGCCCCACAGGTTTATTAGAACATTTTACTCCTTTTATTATGGCACAGCTGCGCATAGAAGAGGAACAGTGTTGACGTGTTCTCACAGGTACGACGTTGATGAACAATGAACACGACATTAATGAACAATGAACATGTCGTTGATGAACAATGAAACAACAATAACGAAGCATAAATATGTTCTATATAAAATTATATAATAATTAGCACTCTCCAGCAATTTGGAGTTATTCTGTGTTTGCACGAGAAGGTACACCTAGTAACTCAAAAAATTATTATGGCTTGTTTTTTACAAAAGAATGTTGTGCTCTGTACTTACTTTTGTAGATGAGTTACAGCTTGAAGATACTGCTGTGGTTCTAATGGTTGTTCCAAGTGCAAGATAAAATATTCGCAATGGCGCCAAATGCCGTGTTTATTCATGGCTATCATGTCCTCTACCCTGCCATCGCCTGGGTGAAGCCACTTCACCTCCTGCACTTCATTCCTGAGGAAATATAATAATTACTTTAGAGAAAATTAGGAACCAAATATAGTTCCACAATGGGAGTATTTGTTTAAACTTTCAGCAAAACACAAAGGTCAAGACTTCTGAAACATTTTCTTCTTGACATAAATACACATGTTCATCAAAATCGATGGCGACCACTCATTGTCAACAATTTGTGTGGGAGCGGGTTAGGATTATACGATTGTAGTGAGGAAGTGTGAGCTCCTGGTATGGGGTGCCGCCAGCCCTGGGCTTGCGACGACACCACCTTTCCACAGCCGTCATTCAGTCTGTTTTGTTCGTAAGCTCATTCACCAACATGAACTTGTCAGCGCCAGGCAGCGCGATTCTTGGCGATATTCTCCTAGTTTTCAGTCTAAGGCACAGTTAATAATAATAAAGATAATAATAATAATATTAATAATAATAATTTAGTCATAAGGAAATGCAATGGGTTGGTGAGATTACATGAGATAGGTATTTGTACATTCGTCTAAAGCCACTAACACGCACAGCGTTTCGGGCAGGTCCTTAAGGTGACGTGTTAGGTAAGATGAAATGGTACATTGCAGCAAATTTTTATATCAACAAATAAGAACAATATCAATTGACAGAGATGATTACACTGGTAAAGATATATGTCTTAAGTATTAATATTGGAGAAGTAGGTAGCACAAGATACAGTATGAGTTTGAAGCACAAGGTAGGAAACTATGAAAATTAAATTATGCTCTATTTCATCTGGATGTTGATTACTGGTGTCAGCTTCTGCATGAACACAGCCTCAAGCATACGAAACCTTCTACTGTCGCCGGTGTGTGTGATAACTGTCGTATCTTTCACTATGTCTTGACGATGAAAGATGGTGTTGTAATATTGAGAATGATGTTGCTTAATACCTCCGTCTTGCAAACAAGAATAAGACGTCTACTCAGTGTAGTAGACGTCCTACACTTCATTGGATATGGATATATCCAATGATGTTACGGTATCGCCACCTTTATTGGAGTATGGAGTGGCGATTGCGGCGCCGTCAATGAGTGGGCACCTCAGTTCCCTTGTTATTGGACGCTACATGGACAACACCATCTATTGGTGGTGGAGTAGCAGCGATGAATAGCTCTTGTTTCCTGCCTTGATCAGACAAAGAGGTCGACATGCATGGATGACCTCTAGTGGATGGCGGGTCACGATCAGCATCATGTGCTACAGAGGGTGGAATCTGGCCCTAGCTTCTGTAGGGGACGGACGTGGTGGCTCGGCGCTCCGGCTGTTGGTGGTGTTTCCCAATTTGGCCGGTTGGGGGCAGGTGTGCGTTTGCCTGACTGTGCTGACGTGGTGTTCACGATAAGGGTCCCCCTCCCACCTATACTGCGGGCTCAGTCTGTGGACTTCGAATTTTCCGGACGGGCTGGGTACCCAGAGATTGCGCTGGTGTGTGAGTTACTGCATGTTCCTGTGATCAACATTTATGGAGTCGAGCTGGTGACGGCACGTCGGGCAATAATAAAGTTCACTGAGGAGTTGGCGTATCGCGACATTCTCCGTCGATACGAGGGGCGGACATTACCCCAGCCGGATGGTGCGGGCACTGTATCACTCTCTGATCGGAGTGGTACCCTCACCTACGTCATTGTGCATGGGGCTCCATTGGAGTTTCCAAAGGGTCTGCTACGGCGGTACTTCGGCCGTTTTGGCACAGTGGTTAGTGTGCAGGTGAACGTGGTATCTTCCAGCCCCCTTAAGGGTATGAGGACGAACATTCGCACCCTGGGCATGAGGCTCCGTGAGGATATTCCGTCCTCTGTGCGTCTTATGGGTTACAACGTTCGAGTGTTCTACGCCCGCCAGCCTCGGACGTGTTATCGTTGTGGCCTATTGAGCCATCAGGCTGCTGACTGTACTGCGTCTGCCATTGCACCCGTGAACCTCTTCAGTGAGGAGGATTTTTTGCCGCTTCTTGTGGAGGAGGGTTCGGTGGATGTGGACGTCTCTTCAGCCGCGGATGTGCCCCCTATGTCGCCTGGCACGCCCCCTGTTGTTGTCGCCTCTCCTACAGAGGTTGTGTCGTCACCTGGTGATCGTCCTGCTCCGACTAGTGTCCCTGGGGTTCTTCAGCCTGCCTTCTGCTCGAATCCCCCGTCTTCCGGTTTGTCCTCTGCTGCATCTGACCCTGTCCCTGCACCCTCGCCGTCTGTTCCGGCTGTTCTGGGTGATGGGGTGGATCCAGCGCTTCCTCCTGTGCCTGGCCTGGTGCCCCATGTGGTTGAGGATGCTGCCGTTCTGCGACGTGCATCGGTTCGCCTGGCTTGTGTTGCGCGTGTCTCCGAGTCTGCCTCCAGGTCGGATGATGTGCGGCCCGAGCCTAAGCGTTCCCGGCGTTCGTCTTCAGCATTGACGTTGGCGACTTCGACGCTTGTGGATCTGCTGGTGAAGGAGGGGTGACTCCGGTTGCGTTGCGTACTATGGTGACGGCGGAGGTGCATTTACCTGGGGATGCCAGTGCCAGTGTTTCGGCCTCCACTGCAGATATGGTGTCTGTGGTTCCTGCTTCGGGTGCGTCGCCTGCATCGGATGGCTCCGGTTCTTCATGGGGGGGGGTTCCCCCTGCTGAGGTTCGTGGTGAGCGGGGTGGCCTGGTGATGCTGTTGAAAAAGGCTGCTCGCTCTGGAGGTTCTGTAATCCCTTCCTCGGTCCCCGTTTCGTCGACTGCGGTCTCGACGCCCCTTCCGTCTCCGGCCATCTCTTCAGTGTCTCCTGCGGTCTCGGTGGAGGCGTTACCATCTCGTTGATTGTCCCCTGCTCCTGTGCGTACGGCGACGCGGCCGTCTCGGCAGCCCTCGTACGCTTCATCGGTGTCGTCTGCTACCTCGCAAGACGTGGTTTGCGCTCCCCAGCCTCGTTATGCGACTTGCGTCGGTGAGCTTCAGGAGTGGCCGTTTCCGCCTGATCTGGAGGTTCCCGAGTTTATGCTGGGCCCACGGCGGCAGGGGGATCGTCCCCCCACCGACATGGAGTATTTGATTTGCGAGGCCTATAAGCAAAGGTATCCTTGGGATTCGTTCCCTGAGAAATATATTCCTGTCTGAGATATGTATTCCTCGCTCCTGATTCCTTTGTGTATTGTGTGTTGTGGGTTGTTTCCATTAGTGTGCATGGTTGTGGGGTGCAGGTCGGGTGTGTGTGTGTGTGGGTGGGGCGGGTTTGTTTCCCGGTTCCTGCGTGCTCCTGTTTGTGGTTGTGGGTTTATTTATGTGGCTTGTGTGTGTGTGTCTGGTTCCTGTGCGGTCCGGGGTTTGGTTAGTGTGTGTGTGTCTGGTTGTAGATATCATGTTCTTAGGTTATGCTTTGTGGTTCTATGTTTTTATGATGCTGTTTGTGCGCTTGTTTGTGTAGTGTTGAGTGCCCTTCAGGCTGTTGGCGTGACCAAGTCTGGGTTTATGCTTTTGTCGAGTTTTGCCGTTGAGCTTTTCCTTTTGTTTATTGTATAATTGTATTGTTTTCTTGTTATTGTTATTTATTATTTGATATTTTGTTTTTGTGTTGGTGCCTATCCGTGTGTGTTTGGGGTGCTGGTAGCCTTGTTCTGTATATTCTAGGTTTTGGTGTTATTTCTGTATTGTCTTCCGCTGTGTTTAACTTACTTATTGTATTCTGTTTGTAAATATTGTTGTTTTGTGATCAGCCCTTCCGGCCGGCGTTATTGTGTTCAGTACTTTTGTTTCTTAGTTTTGCCCGTTTGTGCTTTGTCATTTTGTTCTGTTTTATGATGTAACTGTTTCCTTTTATTGTACTTATAAGCATGTTTGCATGTAAAAAAAAAAAAAAAAAAGCTACAGAGCATAATATCAACTCCCCGGTGAGTGAATGTTACCTCATGGTTTCCCCAGTGTACCGTCCGTCTAATTGATAACATTTTATGTCCACAGAAGTGATATGTGGAGGTGATTGTATAGAGGAAGGCAGTTTACCTTGGGCAGTCCACGTACTCTCAGCTTGGTCCTGGAAGAAGACTGAGTAAATCGCCATCGATCAGGGTAGTGTGTTAACTGCTAAATTACGCAGATGGTAGAGATCGGCGTACCCCGGGATTTGCTTAGGAGAGTAACAGACGACAGTGAGGTGTCTAATTGTGAAGCGCTGCTAGTAGGCTGCTAGAGGCTTCTGCCAGGGAGTTAGCTACCCTTGTATATGGTTGTTTGTGACCCCTGTCAGCATGTTACTGAAGTCCTCTGCCAGTGGGTTGCTGGAGAGCGAAAGTGGGGTGAAAGCACCTCGTGAGACTGTGTCGGTGGACAGCCCACGTAAAAGGTGAACTTGCCAGCGTTTGTCAGGTACACGTGTGCAAGGTACTGGGTGGTGGAAACGCTGGAGTAGGTGAACACTGCCAACGTAGTAGTGTTCTGATTGAAAGCGCCTCTTCTGTAAATATGTGTAGTCATAATCTGCTTTATTTATGACATTTTTAACAGTGAAGGTGTAAATATATTGGTGAATTGAATAGTGTCTTGTTTATCCCCCCTTATTTCTTCTTTGCACTACTAGTTCTGAAAACGTACTACCGACTTGGGGTCGGATACTATGCAAGAGGTTATGATATCAAGAACCCGGTTACTGGTGGCCATAACAAATTATATATGTTTACAGTGAGTAGACGTAGGCACTAAGTAGACGTCTTACACTTTATTTGTAAGACGGAGGTATTAAACATCATTCTCAATACCACAACACTATCCTTAATAGCCACTTAATTGCTACTTGAAACATTTTGTTCCTAGTAGCTGAATCTAAAACAACAAATTGTAAGCCAAACGGGCTCACCATAGCCCGTGCTACATGGACATTTCGTTCGGAGTAGCTAAATCTAGAACAACAACAGTAAGTCCCCCCCCCCATACCTCTCTTGTAAGCTGTATTCCCACACAGCTGCCGGCAAACAACTGTACACTCCAGGTTCTCCTGACAATTAGTCATTGCCAGTGAACATGACAAAGTGAAAGTGCGACAACTCGGAGTCTACAAGCACTCTGAGCACGAAATTGCAGCAGCAATTGACAAGGCAACATCAGTTGGACCAGTTGACGTCCATATACATGGTAACGAGGCAATAAAAGCGGACCAACAGAAGATCCTGGATACAGAACGCCGGGTCTCACTATTGGAGGCGAACCTGTCACTGATTCCTCCCAGACAAATCACTACCAGGAAGACGATATTTCTGAACCGCTGGTTAGCGGGTGCCGACACCATAGTGCGGCAAGTGAACGAAGAAAACCCTACTCTGAAAGCAACGACAGCTATTCTCAAGACAAACGACGCCACTCGACCCACGATGAAGATGACCTTCGAAACAGCCGAACAGGCAGGAAGCAGTGAAAAACGGGTTACAGGTGCTTTGGAATCACCTCCTCCTCAAACCAGATCGCCATGGAGAAGGTCTATATTTTACCATTCTGTCTATTTATCGGTATATGTATCTATCTATCTTTCTGACTATCCACCCACCTTCATATCTATCCATCTGTCCATCTATTAATCCACCTATCTATCCAACGATCTATCAATATAAACATGAATCAATCCATTTATCTGTTCATTCATGTGTATCCATCCTTCTATCTATTCATTTATCTGTCCATTCATCTGGATGGACAGATGAGCAGGGTTTACCAGGGAGGAGCGGGCCGGTGTAGATGGGCGGGGTTTACCAGGGAGGGGCGGGCTGGTGTAGGTGGGCGGGGTTCACAAGGGAGGGGCTGGCCGGTGTAGATGGGCGGGGTTTACAAGGAGGGGCGGACCGGTGTAGATGGGCGGGGTTTACAAGGGAGGGGCGGACCGGTGTAGATGGGCGGGTTTACAAGGGAGGGGCGGGCCGGTGTAGATGGGCGGGGTTTACCAGGGAGGGGCGGGCCGGTGTAGATGGGCGGGGTTTACAAGGGAGGGGCGGGCCGTGTAGATGGTCGGGTTTACAAGGGAGGGGCGGGCCGGTGTAGATGGGCGGGTTTACAAGGGAGAGGCGGGCCAGTGTAGATGGGCGGGGTTTACCAGGGAGGGGCGGGCCAGTGTAGATGGGCGGGGTTTACAAGGGAGGGGCGGGCCGGTGATAATGGGAGGGGTTTACAAGGGGGGGAGGGGCGGCCGGTTAGATGGGTGGGGTTTACCAGGGAGGGGTGGGGCGGGGTTTACAAGGGAGGGGCGGGCCGGTGTAGATGGGCGGGGTTTACAAGGGAGGGGCGGGCCAGTGTAGATGGGCGGGGTTTACCAGGGAGGGGCGGGCCGTGTAGATGGGCGGGGTTTACAAGGGAGGGGCGGCCGGTGAAGATGGGCGGGGTTTACAAGGGAGGGGCGGGCTGGTGTAGATGGGCGGGGTTTACAAGGGAGGGGCGGGCCGGTGTAGATGGGCGGGGGTACAAGGGAGGGGCTGGCCAGTGTAGATGGGAGGGGTTTACCAGGGAGAGGCGGGCCGGTGTAGATGGGCGGGGTTTACAAGGAGGGGCGGGTCGGTGTAGATGGGCGGGGTTTACAAGGGAGGGGCGGGCCGGTGATAATGGGCGGGGTTTACAAGGGAGGGGCGGGCCGGTGATAATGGGAGGGGTTTACAAGGGAGGGGCGGAC
>WNGS01159612.1:11346726-11360735 GCA_020271785.1 Procambarus virginalis
GGGAGATGGTGTGGCCCCGGGAGTGTGTGTGTGGGAGGGTTTTTGGGGGTGTGTGGTGGGTGCTTTGGGGGGGGTGGTGTGCCCCGTGGGTGTGGTGTGTCATTGGAGGGGATGTGGTGTGCCCTCGGGGGTGTGGTGTGCTTTGGGGGTGTGGTGTGCCCTCGGGGGTGTGGTTTGCCCCCAGGGGTGTGGTGTGCCTCTGGGGGATGTGGTGTGCCCTCGGGGGTGTGGTGTGCCTTCGGGGGTATGGCGTGCTTTCGGGTGTGTGGTGTGCCCCCGGGGGTGTGGTATGTCCCAGGGGTGTGGTATGTCCCCCCGGAGGTGTGGTGTGCCCCAGGAGGGTGTGGTGTGCCCCCGGAGGTGTGTGGTGTGCCCCCGGAGGGGTGTTGGTGTGCCCCCGGAGGTGTGGTGTGCCCTCGAGGGTGGTGGTGTGCCCTCAGGGGTGTGGTCTGCCCTCGGGGATGTGGTGTGCCCTCGGGGGTGTGGTATGCCCTCGAGGGTGTGTGTGTGGCCCTCAGGGGTGTGGTGTGCCCTCGGGGGTGTGGTGGTGCCCTCGGGGGACGTGGTGTGCCTTCGGGGGTAGTATGGCGTTGCTTTCGGGTGTGTGGTGTGCCACCCGGGGTGGGTGTGCCCGGGTGTGGTGGTCATTGGAGGGTGTGGGGTGCCTCCGGGGGGTGTGGTGTGCCCCTAGAGGGTGTGGTTGCCCTGCTCCCGGAGGTGTAGTATGACCCCGGGTGGTGTGGTGTGCCCTCACGGGGTGTTTGGGTGTGCCCTGGAGGGTGTGGTTGTGCCCTCAGGGGCTGTGGTGTGCCCTCCGGGGGTGTGGTGGTGCCGCTCGGGTGGTTGTGGTGTGCCCCGGGGGGTGTGGCGTAGTGTCCCTGGAGGGTGGGTTGTGCCCCCGGAGGGGTGTGCTGTGTGCCCCTGGGGGCGTGGTGTGCCCCCGGAGGTGTGGTGTGACCCTGGGGATGTGGTGTGCCCTCAGGGGTGTGGTTCTGGGGGGGTTCCGTCGGGGGTATGGTGTGCTTTCGGGGGCTTGGGGTGCCAGGTGTGGTTCCCCGGGGGGTGTGGTGTGTCACCTGAGAGGGTGTGGGTGTCACTGGAGGGTGTGTCCTTAGAGTGTGTGGCCCCTGGGGCGGGGTGCCGGAGGTGTGGTGTGCCTGGGTGTTCCTCAGGGTTGGCCTCTCAGTGTGGTCATCGAGTGTGCCGTCGGTGGCCGGGTCCAAGGGGTTTTCCGGGGTAGGTGTGTCACTGGAGGGTGTGGTGGTGCCCCGCGGGGGTGTGGTGTGCCCCTAGAGGGCTGTGGTGTGGTCCCCTGGAGGGTGTGGTTTGCCCCCGGGGGTGTTGTGTGGTCCCTGGAGGGCGTGGTGTGCCCCCCGGAGGGGTGTGGTGTGCCCCTGAGGGCAGTGGTGTGGCCCCCGAAAGGTGTGGTGTGCCTCGAGGGTTGTGGTGTGCCCTCAGGGGTGGTGGTTGCCCCCGGGTGTGTGGTGTTCTCCTGGAGTGCTGGTGTCCCGAGTGTGCTGTGTCCCCCGGAGGTGGGTGCCAGGGTGTGGTGGCCCCCGGTGGCCTGGGGGGTGTGTGCCCGATGCGTGTGCCCCGTAGCCTGGAGGGTGTGGTGTGCCCTTGGAGGGTGTGGTTGTGCCCCTGGCGGGTGTGGTGTGCCCCCCGGGTGTGTGGTGTGCCCCTGGAGGGTGTGGTGTGCCCCCGGGGGTGTGATGTGCCCCCATTGTGGGGGTGTTGTGGTGCTCCTGGTGGGTGTGGCTGATGCCCCCGTGAGTGTTGGAGTGCCCTGGAGGGCGTGGTGTGTCCCCGGAGGTGTGGTGTGCCCTCAGAGTGTGGTGTGCCCTCGGGGGTGTGGTGTACCCTCGTTGGGCCTGTGGTGTCCGCTGGGGGATGTGGTGTGCCCTCGGGGGTGGTGTGCCGGCGGGGGTGTATTGTTCCCCGGGAGTGTGGGGTGTCCCTGGAGGGTGTGGTGTGTTCCCGGGGTGTGGTGTGCCCCTGGAGAGCGTTGTGCCCACCGGGGTGTGGTGTGTCCCTGGAGGGTGTGATGTGTCCCCGGGGGTGTGGTATGCCCTCCGTGGTGTGGTGTGCCCCTGGAGGGTATGGTGTGCCCTGGAGGGTGTGGTGTGCCCCTGGAGGGTGTGGTGTGCCCCTAGAGGGTGTGGTGTGCCTCTAGAGGGTGTGGTGTGCCCCTGGAGGGTGGTTGGTGCCCCTGGAGGGTGTGGCGTGCCCCTGGAGGGTGTGGTGTACCCTGGAGGTGTGGTATGCCCTCCGGGGTGTGGTGTGCCCCTGGAGGGTGTGGTGTGCCCCTGGAGGGTGTGGTGTGCCCCTGGAGGGTGTGGTGTGCCCCCGGGGGTGTGGTGTGCCCCTGGAGGGTGTGGTGTGCCCCTGGAGGGTGTGTGGTGCCCCTGGAGGGTGTGGTGTGCCCCGTGGGTGTGGTGTGCCCCTGGGGGATGTGGTGTGCCCCTTGGGGGTGTTGTGTGCTCCTGGTGGGAGTGGTTTGCCCCCGGGAGTGTAGTGTGCCCTTGGGTTGTGGTGTGCCCCTGGAGGGCGTGGTGTGCCCCCGGAGGTGTGATGTGCCCTCGGGGGTTGGTGTGTGCCCTCAGGGGTGTGGTGTGCCCTCGGGGTGTGGTGTGCCCTTGGAGGGTGTGGTGTGCCCTCGGGGGTGTGGTGTGCTTTTGGGGGTGTGGTGTGCCCCCGGGGGTGTGGTGTGCCCGGGGAGTGTGGTGTGTCCCAGGAGGGTTTGGTGTGCCCCCGGAGGGGTGTGGTGTGCCCCTGGGGGGCGTGGTGTGCCCCCGGAGGTGTGGTGTGCCCTCGAGGGTGTGGTGTGCCCTCAGGGGTGTGGTGTGCCCTCGGGTGTGTGGTGTGCCCTCGGGGGTGTGGTGTGCCCTCGGGGGTATGGCGTGCTTTCGGGTGTGTGGTGTGCCCCCGGGGGTGTGGTGTGCCCCGGGGGTGTGGTGTGTCACTGGAGGGTGTGGTGTGCCTCCGGGGGTGTGGTGTGCCCCTAGAGGGTGTGGTGTGCCTGCCCCCGGAGGTGTAGTGTGCCCCCGGGGGGTGTGGTGTGCCCCCGGTGGTGTATTGTGCTCCAGGGGGTATTGTGTTCCCCCTAGGGTGTGGTGTTCTCCCGGGGGTGTGGTGTCCCCCCGGGGGTGAGGTGTGCCCTCGAGGGTATGGTATGCCCTCCGTGGAGTGATGTGCCTTCCGGGTTGTTGTGTGCCCCGGGGGTGTGGGTTTGTGGTGTGCCACAAGGGGTGTGGTGTAGCCCCAGTACTTATTCGACCCAGGACCAGCCACCAGTCCACACTCCACCCAGGACCAGTCACCAGTCCACACTCCACCCAGGACCAGTCACCAGTCCACACTCCACCCAGGACCAGCCACCAGTTCACACTCCACCCAGGACCAGCCACCAGTCCACACTCCACCCAGGACCAGTCACCAGTCCACACTCCACCCAGGACCAGCCACCAGTTCACACTCCACCAAGGACCAACCACCAGTCCACACTCCACCCAGGACCAGCCACCAGTTCACACTCCACCCAGGACCAGCCACTAGTACACACTCTACCCAGGACCAGCCACCAGTTCACACTCCACCCAGGACCAGCCACCAGTTCACACTCCACCCAGGACCAGCCACCAGTTCACACTCCACCCAGGACCAGCCACCAGTTCACACTCCACCCACGATCCGACACCAGTCCACACTGTACCCAGGACCAGCCACCAGTTCACACTCCACCCAGGACCAGCCACCAGTCCACACTCCACCCAGGACCAGCCACCAGTTCACACTCCACCCAGGACCAGCCACAGTACTCACTCGACCCAGGACCAGCCACCAGTCCACACTCCTCCCAAGACCAGCCACCAGTTCACACTCGACCCAGGACCAGCCACCAGTTCACACTCGACCCAAGACCAGCCACCAGTCCACACTCCACCCAGGAAAAGCCACAGTACTCACTCCACCCAGGACCAGCCACCAGTCCACACTCCACCCAAGACCAGCCACCAGATCACACTCCACCCAGGACCAGCCATCAGTTCACACTCCACCCAGGACCAGCCACTAGTCCACACTCCACCCAGGACCAGCCACAGTACACACTCCACCCAGGACCAGCCACCAGTTCACACTCCACCCAAGACCAGCCACCAGTTCACACTCCACCCAGGACCAGCCACCAGTCCACACTCCACCCAGCACCAGCCACCAGTTTACACTCCACCCACTGCCAGCCACAGTACTCACTCGACCCAGGGCAAGTATTCCCATCCCTCACTTCCATTATGGTTAGCCCCACAGGTTTATTAGAACATTTTACTCCTTTTATTATGGCACAGCTGCGCATAGAAGAGGAACAGTGTTGACGTGTTCTCACAGGTACGACGTTGATGAACAATGAACACGACATTAATGAACAATGAACATGTCGTTGATGAACAATGAAACAACAATAACGAAGCATAAATATGTTCTATATAAAATTATATAATAATTAGCACTCTCCAGCAATTTGGAGTTATTCTGTGTTTGCACGAGAAGGTACACCTAGTAACTCAAAAATTATTATGGCTTGTTTTATACAAAAGAATGTTGTGCTCTGTACTTACTTTTGTAGATGAGTTACAGCTTGAAGATACTGCTGTGGTTCTAATGGTTGTTCCAAGTGCAAGATAAAATATTCGCAATGGCGCCAAATGCCGTGTTTATTCATGGCTATCATGTCCTCTACCCTGCCATCGCCTGGGTGAAGCCACTTCACCTCCTGCACTTCATTCCTGAGGAAATATAATAATTACTTTAGAGAAAATTAGGAACCAAATATAGTTCCACAATGGGAGTATTTGTTTAAACTTTCAGCAAAACACAAAGGTCAAGACTTCTGAAACATTTTCTTCTTGACATAAATACACATGTTCATCAAAATCGATGGCGACCACTCATTGTCAACAATTTGTGTGGGAGCGGGTTAGGATTATACGATTGTAGTGAGGAAGTGTGAGCTCCTGGTATGGGGTGCCGCCAGCCCTGGGCTTGCGACGACACCACCTTTCCACAGCCGTCATTCAGTCTGTTTTGTTCGTAAGCTCATTCACCAACATGAACTTGTCAGCGCCAGGCAGCGCGATTCTTGGCGATATTCTCCTAGTTTTCAGTCTAAGGCACAGTTAATAATAATAAAGATAATAATAATAATATTAATAATAATAATTTAGTCATAAGGAAATGCAATGGGTTGGTGAGATTACATGAGATAGGTATTTGTACATTCGTCTAAAGCCACTAACACGCACAGCGTTTCGGGCAGGTCCTTAAGGTGACGTGTTAGGTAAGATGAAATGGTACATTGCAGCAAATTTTTATATCAACAAATAAGAACAATATCAATTGACAGAGATGATTACACTGGTAAAGATATATGTCTTAAGTATTAATATTGGAGAAGTAGGTAGCACAAGATACAGTATGAGTTTGAAGCACAAGGTAGGAAACTATGAAAATTAAATTATGCTCTATTTCATCTGGATGTTGATTACTGGTGTCAGCTTCTGCATGAACACAGCCTCAAGCATACGAAACCTTCTACTGTCGCCGGTGTGTGTGATAACTGTCGTATCTTTCACTATGTCTTGACGATGAAAGATGGTGTTGTAATATTGAGAATGATGTTGCTTAATACCTCCGTCTTGCAAACAAGAATAAGACGTCTACTCAGTGTAGTAGACGTCCTACACTTCATTGGATATGGATATATCCAATGATGTTACGGTATCGCCACCTTTATTGGAGTATGGAGTGGCGATTGCGGCGCCGTCAATGAGTGGGCACCTCAGTTCCCTTGTTATTGGACGCTACATGGACAACACCATCTATTGGTGGTGGAGTAGCAGCGATGAATAGCTCTTGTTTCCTGCCTTGATCAGACAGAGAGGTCGACATGCATGGATGACCTCTAGTGGATGGCGGGTCACGATCAGCATCATGTGCTACAGAGGGTGGAATCTGGCCCTAGCTTCTGTAGGGGACGGACGTGGTGGCTCGGCGCTCCGGCTGTTGGTGGTGTTTCCCAATTTGGCCGGTTGGGGGCAGGTGTGCGTTTGCCTGACTGTGCTGACGTGGTGTTCACGATAAGGGTCCCCCTCCCACCTATACTGCGGGCTCAGTCTGTGGACTTCGAATTTTCCGGCCGGGCTGGGTACCCAGAGATTGCGCTGGTGTGTGAGTTACTGCATGTTCCTGTGATCAACATTTATGGAGTCGAGCTGGTGACGGCACGTCGGGCAATAATAAAGTTCACTGAGGAGTTGGCGTATCGCGACATTCTCCGTCGATACGAGGGGCGGACATTACCCCAGCCGGATGGTGCGGGCACTGTATCACTCTCTGATCGGAGTGGTACCCTCACCTACGTCAGTGTGCATGTGGCTCCATTGGAGTTTCCAAAGGGTCTGCTACGGCGGTACTTCGGCCGTTTTGGCACAGTGGTTAGTGTGCGGGTGAACGTGGTATCTTCCAGCCCCCTTAAGGGTATGAGGACGAACATTCGCACCCTGGGCATGAGGCTCCGTGAGGATATTCCGTCCTCTGTGCGTCTTATGGGTTACAACGTTCGGGTGTTCTACGCCCGCCAGCCTCGGACGTGTTATCATTGTGGCCTATTGGGCCATCAGGCTGCTGACTGTACTGCGTCTGCCATTGCACCCGTGAACCTCTTCAGTGAGGAGGATTTTCTGCCGCATCCTGTGGAGGAGGGTTCGGTGGATGTGGACGTCTCTTCAGCCGCGAATGTGCCCCCTGTGTCGCCTGACGCGCCCCCTGTTGTTGTCGCCTCTCCTCCAGAGGTTGTGTCGTCACCTGGTGATCGTCCTGCTCCGACTAGTGTCCCTGGGGTTCTTCAGCCTGCCTTCTGCTCGAATCCCCCGTCTTCCGGTTTGTCCTCTGCTGCATCTGACCCTGTCCCTGCACCCTCGCCGTCTGTTCCGGCTGTTCTGGGTGATGGGGTGGATCCAGCGCTTCCTCCTGTGCCTGGCCTGGTGCCCCATGTGGTTGAGGATGCTACCGTTCTGCGACGTGCATCGGTTCGCCTGGCTTGTGTTGCGCGTGTCTCCGAGTCTGCCTCCAGGTCGGATGATGTGCGGCCCGAGCCTAAGCGTTCCCGGCGTTCGTCTTCAGCATGGGCAGACGTTGGCGACTTCGACGCTTGTGGATCTGCTGGTGAAGGAGGGGTGACTCCGGTTGCGTTGCGTACTATGGTGACGGCGGAGGTGCATTTACCTGGGGATGCCAGTGCCAGTGTTTCGGCCTCCACTGCAGATATGGTGTCTGTGGTTCCTGCTTCGGGTGCGTCGCCTGCATCGGATGGCTCCGGTTCTTCATGGGGGGGGTTCCCCCTGCTGAGGTTCGTGGTGAGCGGGGTGGCCTGGTGATGCTGTTGAAAAAGGCTGCTCGCTCTGGAGGTTCTGTAATCCCTTCCTCGGTCCCCGTTTCGTCGACTGCGGTCTCGACGCCCCTTCCGTCTCCGGCCATCTCTTCAGTGTCTCCTGCGGTCTCGGTGGAGGCGTTACCATCTCGTTGATTGTCCCCTGCTCCTGTGCGTACGGCGACGCGGCCGTCTCGGCAGCCCTCGTACGCTTCATCGGTGTCGTCTGCTACCTCGCAGGACGTGGTTTGCGCTCCCCAGCCTCGTTATGCGACTTGCGTCGGTGAGCTTCAGGAGTGGCCGTTTCCGCCTGATCTGGAGGTTCCCGAGTTTATGCTGGGCCCACGGCGGCAGGGGGATCGTCCCCCCACCGACATGGAGTATTTGATTTGCGAGGCCTATAAGCAAAGGTATCCTTGGGATTCGTTCCCTGAGAAATATATTCCTGTCTGAGATATGTATTCCTCGCTCCTGATTCCTTTGTGTATTGTGTGTTGTGGGTTGTTTCCATTAGTGTGCATGGTTGTGGGGTGCAGGTCGGGTGTGTGTGTGTGTGGGTGGGGCGGGTTTGTTTCCCGGTTCCTGCGTGCTCCTGTTTGTGGTTGTGGGTTTATTTATGTGGCTTGTGTGTGTGTGTCTGGTTCCTGTGCGGTCGGGGTTTGGTTAGTGTGTGTGTGTCTGGTTGTAGATATCATGTTCTTAGGTTATGCTTTGTGGTTCTATGTTTTTATGATGCTGTTTGTGCGCTTGTTTGTGTAGTGTTGAGTGCCCTTCAGGCTGTTGGCGTGACCAAGTCTGGGTTTATGCTTTTGTCGAGTTTTGCCGTTGAGCTTTTCCTTTTGTTTATTGTATAATTGTATTGTTTTCTTGTTATTGTTATTTATTATTTGATATTTTGTTTTTGTGTTGGTGCCTATCCGTGTGTGTTTGGGGTGCTGGTAGCCTTGTTCTGTATATTCTAGGTTTTGGTGTTATTTCTGTATTGTCTTCCGCTGTGTTTAACTTACTTATTGTATTCTGTTTGTAAATATTGTTGTTTTGTGATCAGCCCTTCCGGCCGGCGTTATTGTGTTCAGTACTTTTGTTTCTTAGTTTTGCCCGTTTGTGCTTTGTCATTTTGTTCTGTTTTATGATGTAACTGTTTCCTTTTATTGTACTTATAAGCATGTTTGCATGTAAAAAAAAAAAAAAAAAAGCTACAGAGCATAATATCAACTCCCCGGTGAGTGAATGTTACCTCATGGTTTCCCCAGTGTACCGTCCGTCTAATTGATAACATTTTATGTCCACAGAAGTGATATGTGGAGGTGATTGTATAGAGGAAGGCAGTTTACCTTGGGCAGTCCACGTACTCTCAGCTTGGTCCTGGAAGAAGACTGAGTAAATCGCCATCGATCAGGGTAGTGTGTTAACTGCTAAATTACGCAGATGGTAGAGATCGGCGTACCCCGGGATTTGCTTAGGAGAGTAACAGACGACAGTGAGGTGTCTAATTGTGAAGCGCTGCTAGTAGGCTGCTAGAGGCTTCTGCCAGGGAGTTAGCTACCCTTGTATATGGTTGTTTGTGACCCCTGTCAGCATGTTACTGAAGTCCTCTGCCAGTGGGTTGCTGGAGAGCGAAAGTGGGGTGAAAGCACCTCGTGAGACTGTGTCGGTGGACAGCCCACGTAAAAGGTGAACTTGCCAGCGTTTGTCAGTACACGTGTGCAAGGTACTGGGTGGTGGAAACGCTGGAGTAGGTGAACACTGCCAACGTAGTAGTGTTCTGATTGAAAGCGCCTCTTCTGTAAATATGTGTAGTCATAATCTGCTTTATTTATGACATTTTTAACAGTGAAGGTGTAAATATATTGGTGAATTGAATAGTGTCTTGTTTATCCCCTCTTATTTCTTCTTTGCACTACTAGTTCTGAAAACGTACTACCGACTTGGGGTCGGATACTATACAAGAGGTTATGATATCAAGAACCCGGTTACTGGTGGCCATAACAAATTATATATGTTTACAGTGAGTAGACGTAGGCACTAAGTAGACGTCTTACACTTTATTTGTAAGACGGAGGTATTAAACATCATTCTCAATACCACAACACTATCCTTAATAGCCACTTAATTGCTACTTGAAACATTTTGTTCCTAGTAGCTGAATCTAAAACAACAAATTGTAAGCCAAACGGGCTCACCATAGCCCGTGCTACATGGACATTTCGTTCGGAGTAGCTAAATCTAGAACAACAACAGTAAGTCCCCCCCCCATACCTCTCTTGTAAGCTGTATTCCCACACAGCTGCCGGCAAACAGCTGTACACTCCAGGTTCTCCTGACAATTAGTCATTGCCAGTGAACATGACAAAGTGAAAGTGCGACAACTCGGAGTCTACAAGCACTCTGAGCACGAAATTGCAGCAGCAATTGACAAGGCAACATCAGTTGGACCAGTTGAGATTGGACCCTGAGCAGCCGTGGAGTGCGGACGTGTCCCTCCGTGCCTGCTGGGGTTATTAGCTGTTTGGTCGCCAGGTGGCGGGGCGTCGCTGCCCCCCCCCCTCCCCAGTGTTGTTGCCTGGCTGGCTGAGTGCGGACGTGGCAGGTGTTGGGCTTACCATGGGTGGTCCCATTCCATCGATTAAGCGCGTGAACTCCGTGGGCCTGGAGTTCTCTGGGCGTGCTGGATATCCGGAAGTAGCAGTGGTTCTGTGCGACTTGCTTCATGTCCCTGTGCTGGACGTCGACGGGATTGAGCTTGTGACTGCCCATCGTGTTGTCATCAAGCTGGTGACGGAGGAGGTGTACCGTGATTTCCTCGGTCGTTACGAGGGACGCTCGTTGTCGTTGCCGGGGGGTGCCGGCTCAGTCTCCATATCAGACCGGAGTGGTGCGCTGACCTATGTCAGTGTGCATGGGGCGCCCCTGGAGTTTCCCGAGGATCTTCTGCGGCGTTACTTCCAGCGGTTTGGGCCAGTCATCAGTGTGAGGGTCAACACGATATCCTCTGGGAGGTATGCCGGGAGGCGGACAAACATTCGCACCTTGGGGATGCGCCTGCGGTCGGATATTCCATCTTCGGTCCGGCTTCTGGGGTACTACATCCGGGTGTACTATGCCCGACAGCCTCGGACCTGTTTCCGGTGTGGCTTGATGGGGCATCAGGCTGCCGGGTGCGAGGCGGCTCCGGTTGCCCCTGTCAACCTCTTTAGGGAAGAAGATTTCCCTCCGCTTCCCCTGGACGAGGACTCCGGGGATGCGGAGACCGACAAGCTCGTTGTTGCGGCTCCCCCGGCGTCCCCTGACGTTTCCCCGGATGTCGCCGGCCATCCTCAGGCTGTTGCGATGCTATCGGTGGATCCTCCTGCTCCTGTCCCTGCTGCTCCAGTGGGCCTGTATGCTGCGCCCTCCTCACCGCCTGTTCACCTGTCTTCAGATGCTGCGCCTGGCCCTGCCTCATCGCCTCGGATCACGGCTGTGCTGGGTGCTGAAGTGGCTGTGGGGTCCCCGGTTGTGTGTGGTCCGGTTTCCCCCTGCGGTTGAGGCTGCTGCAGTCATGAGACGGGCGTTGGTCCGCGCGGCTTGTGATGCCCGTGGTTCTGGGTCCGCCTCAGGCTCTGAGGATGTGCGCCCGGTGCCCAAGCGGTCCAGGCGTTCTTCTACTGCATGGGCTGATGTGGAGGGTTTCGACGCCGATGGGTTTTCGGGAGTTGAGGTGGTGGACGCTGACGTCCATGTACCTGCTGATGCCAAGGATTGTGTGTATGATTCACCTCCTGTGTCTTCTGTCGGCGGTTCCCCGCAGTGGGGGGTGGTTGCTCCTCCGGATGTTGGTGAGGGAGGTGCTGGTGCAGGCCGGGACCTAGTGTTGGTACTAAAGAAGGATGTTCGGCGAGGGGAGCCCCTGCAGGTGTCCCGTCCGGTGGTTGCTGCGAAGCCCTGTGGGGCTGCCGAGGTTACAAGTGCGCTGCCCGTTGCCCGCGCCTGTAAGAGGAAGCCCGTCCCGTTCATCTTGGCCAACGGCGTGGCGTATGATACGAAGACCAACCCTATAAATATTCGCTTTCATGACCGAGTGATGCCTGTTCCGTGGTGCCCCTCGACTGTCTGGGTTCCAGAGGATCAGGTATTTGTTGAGGGAGTGCCGATTTCGATGCCCGATCCTCGGACGACCCTTAGTCCCCCTATTTTGGACGAATTCCTGGTGCTGTGGGATGCGTATTGTATTCTTTTCCCGGCAGCGGAGTGGCCGGAAAAGTATGCGCAGTCTTGATAGTCCGTGTGCTTGCTGTGTGTATCGAGTGTGTCTTGGACTTTGGTCTGTTATGTGATGTTTATTGTGTGCCCTTCAGGCCGATGTCGTCTTTGTTTTCTAAATGTCCCTGTTTCTTGTAATTTAGGCTATACCTTTTCATGAATTATGTTTCTTTGATTTGTTGTATTATGTGCCCTTCTGGCTATGCTGTTTGCTCTCTTACGTGAGGGGTTTTTGTGCGGAAATTTTTGGTTTATTTTTTTCTGTTTCTGGTTTGAAATGTTATTGTGCCATGTACATTGTGCCATGTTATTATTTTATTATTGTAATTTTTCTTGTTCTCCTCTGCTTTTTCTGTGTATTGAGGTCTTGGTTTATGTGTTATTGTATTTTGGGTATTGGTCCTTCAGACCGGTGTTTTGTTTTGTTTTGTTGTGTACCGATGGTTTTGTAATGTTTGATATGCGCCTATGTTTTTGTTGTTTTGCTTTTGTTTATCCTTTGTACTGTATATGTTTATCCTTTGTACTGCAATGTATTTATCCTTTGTACTGTATTTTAAGTGACTTTTTGAGTTTTGTTATTTTGTTATGCTGTCCTGTAGGCCCTTCTGGCTGATGGGTTTTCTTTGTTTATCTTGTTTTGTAATGTGTTTCTCGTTGTTTTTTTATTGTATTTAATTTGCATGTTTGCATGTAAAAATAAAAATAAAAAAAAAAAAGTTGGACCAGTTGACGTCCATATACATGGTAACGAGGCAATAAAAGCGGACCAACAGAAGATCCTGGATACAGAACGCCGGGTCTCACTATTGGAGGCGAACCTGTCACTGATTCCTCCCAGACAAATCACTACCAGGAAGACGATATTTCTGAACAGGCTGAACCGCTGGTTAGCGGGTGCTGACACCATAGTGCGGCAAGTGAACGAAGAAAACCCTACTCTGAAAGCAACGACAGCTATTCTCAAGACAAACGACGCCACTCGACCCACGATGAAGATGACCTTCGAAACAGCCGAACAGGCAGGAAGCAGTGAAAAACGGGTTACAGGTGCTTTGGAATCACCTCCTCCTCAAACCAGATCGCCATGGAGAAGGTCTATATTTTACCATTCTGTCTATTTATCGGTATATGTATCTATCTATCTTTCTGACTATCCACCCACCTTCATATCTATCCATCTGTCCATCTATTAATCCACCTATCTATCCAACGATCTATCAATATAAACATGAATCAATCCATTTATCTGTTCATTCATGCGTATCCATCCTTCTATCTATTCATTTATCTGTCCATTCATCTGCATGGACAGATGAGCAGGGTTTACCAGGGAGGTGCGGGCCGGTGTAGATGGGCGGGGTTTACCAGGGAGGGGCGGGCTGGTGTAGATGAGCGGGTTTACCAGGGAGGGGCGGGCTGGTGTAGATGGGTGGGGTTTACCAGGGAGGGGCGGGCTGGTGTAGGTGGGCGGGGTTCACAAGGGAGAGGCTGGCCGGTGTAGATGGGCGGGGTTTACAAGGGAGGGGCGGACCGGTGTAGATGGGCGGGGTTTACAAGGGAGGGGCGGACCGGTGTAGATGGGCGGGGTTTACAAGGGAGGGGCGGGCCGGTGTAGATGGGCGGGGTTTACCAGGGAGGGGCGGGCCAGTGTAGATGGGCGGGTTTACAGGGAGGGGCGGGCCAGTGTAGATGGTCGGGGTTTACAAGGGAGGGGCGGGCCGGTGTAGATGGGCGGGGTTTACAAGGGAGGGGCGGGCCAGTGTAGATGGGCGGGGTTTACCAGGGAGGGGCGGGCCAGTGTAGATGGGCGGGGTTTACAAGGGAGGGGCGGGCCGGTGATAGATTGGAGGGGTTTACAAGGGAGGGGCGGGCCGGTGTAGATGGGTGGGGTTTACCAGGGAGGGGCGGGCCGGTGTAGATGGGCGGGTTTACAAGGGAGGGGCGGGCCGGTGTAGATGGGCGGGGTTTACAAAGGAGGGGCGGGCCGGTGTAGATGGGCGGGGTTTACCAGGGAGGGGCGGGCCGGTGTAGATGGGCGGGTTTACAAGGGAGGGGCGGGCCGGTGTAGATGGGCGGGGTTTACAAGGGAGGGGCGGGCCGGTGTAGATGGGCGGGGGTTACAAGGGAGGGGCTGGCCAGTGTAGATGGGAGGGGTTACCAGGGAGGGGCGGGCCGGTGTAGATGGGCGGGGTTTACAAGGGAGGGGCGGGTCGGTGTAGATGGGCGGGGTTTACAAGGGGGGGCGGGCCGGTGATAATGGGCGGGGGGGGTTACAAGGGAGGGGCGGGCCGGTGATATGGGAGGGTTTACAAGGGAGGGGCGGGCCGGTGTAGATGGG
>WNGS01159612.1:11420900-11431753 GCA_020271785.1 Procambarus virginalis
AATCACACTGATCTAAAGAGAATGCTGGACAGGATTGACAAGATTGATGCCCATGATGCTCTCTTTCTCCTCACAAGATGCCTGTCTCTCCCTAAGTTGACCTACTTTCTGAGATGTTCTCCATCCTACAGCAGCCCTAAGTTAAATGTGTATGACACCCTTCGAGGTCCATGCGGTGGAAAGTCCTGAACCTGCCATTGGACGACTCTCAGTGGGAGCAAGCAACCCTTCCTGTAAGACTTGGCGGCCTTGGTGTCCGCACAGCCTCCCAAATTGCTCTACCAGCCTTCCTTTCCTCCTCCCATGCATCGCACGACCTCGTCAGAGATATCTTACCTGCAACCTTGAGAGATTCAGCAGGAATACACGATCCTGCTTTCACTGAATGTTCAAATCAGTGGGATGTTCTGGCAGCCCCAGCAACCATTATAGAGCCACAAAAACAACACAAACAGTCCGGCTGGGACCACCCTCTAGTGGAAAAAGTAGCTGATGCCATGCTCAGCGCCGCAACATCAGACAAGGAGAAAGCCCGCCTCAGAGCAGTGCGTGCCCCCCATGCAGGAGACTTCCTCCTGGCAGTACCCATGTCAGCAATGGGCACGCGCCTAGATCCAGAATCCCTTCGTGTAGCAGTGGCCCTCCGCCTTGGTGGCCCAATTCACACTGAATACAAGTGTATTTGCAACAGGGTGGAAGCAGACCAATACGGACTGCATGGGTTGCATTGTGGAAGCACAAAGGGCTGGCATGCAAGACACAACGAGGTCAATGACATCATCAAGAGAAGCCTCGTCTCAGCTAAGTGCCCAGCGGAGAGAGAACCTCGCATCCTAGGGGTCCAGAACCCGGATTTCCCCGCACTTCGCCCTGATGGCATCACCATATACTCATGGAAGGAGGGTAGACAGTTGGTGTGGGACTACACATGTGTATCCACCCTGGCTGACACCTATGTACACTTCGGAGCTGATCAAGCAGGTGGGGCGGCCAACCACAGGGAACAGCAAAATCTCTCAAATACAGGCGACTGGCAGGCCAATACCTCTTTGTTCCCATAGCGTCTGAGACGCATGGCCCCTGGGGCAAGAGTGCCTTGGGATTTCTCAAGGAATTGGGTTCCAAGCTCATCGACGTCACCAGAGACCCAAGAACTTGCAGTTTTTTGTTTCAGCGCCTCAGTGTGGCGATCCAGAGGGGAAATGCTTGCTGCGTCCTCGGTTCCTGTCCGGAAGCGGAGGAGCTTCAAGAGATACATAACCTTTAGGCATTTGTCTTGTATGTTTTGTAACCTTTAAATACACAATAAAACATAAAAAAAGGAAGGGGGGTAGGAGAAAAGCACACAGAAACTGTATTGGAGGGGACCTACATTCCCTCCAATGTGTTATGTGTGATTTCCTCCGAGGCTATGGGTCCCCCTTCTTCCAGCCAGAGGTGGTACTCCCTTCTATTTTTCTAAAAAAAAAAAAAAAAAAAAAATATATATATATATATATATATATATATATATATATATATATATATATATATATATATATATATATATATATATATATATATATATATATATATTATTAAATATGACCAAAAAGTAAGATTAATAATTCTAACTCGAATTTTCTCGATTTTCCTTATGTTTGTTTTTACTGGTGATGGTAAATGAAAAATCAATTCTCCAAAATTCATTTTTATTTCTAGTCTGACGCGACACTTGAGCGCGTTTCGTAAAACTTATTACATTTTCAAAGACTTTAGTTTATCCACACACAACTTATGACTGAAACAACATTGGCTCTTATACCTGCATTTGGGTGAGGTGATGTAATACAATACGGGGTACAGAATAGTGGGGTATAGAAGTTGGGTAAAGATAGAACTGCAGAAGGCCTATTGGCCCATATTTCTTGATGTTTCTATATTGGTGTGGAGTCTTGAAGTGGGTAGAATATAGTTGTGCATTAATTGGCTGTTGATTGCTGGCTATATTCTTCCCACTTCAAGACTCCGCTCCAATATAGAAACATCAAGAAATATGGGCCAATAGGCCTTCTGCAGTTCTATCTTTACCCAACTTCTATACCCCACTATTCTGTACCCCCGTATTGTATTACATCACCTCACCCAAATGCAGGTATAAGAGCCAATGTTGTTTCAGTCATAAGTTGTGTGTGGATAAACTAAAGTCTTTGAAAATGTAATAAGTTTTACGAAACGCGCTCAAGTTGTTGGAAATTTCCAACACTTATCATCTATTATTATATTATAATAAATTACCATTAACTTACTAATTGCAGTAGTTCTTAACACCACTAACAGTAGTGTTAATATAATTTAATCTGAGCATATTGCTGATAATATTACTCCTGATCTTGTAAAATCAAGAGTTATTAATTGAAATTATTTAGTAACAGTTTTTATTCTGTTATGATCGAATGCTCTGGAGAAGTATAAATAACATCTCCATTTCTCGCTAGAGATCATTTATCGAGAATATTATAATTATTAAATCCCTATAATTCCAACCCAGTTCATATTATCGCATTTCATCCATAATTGCGCGGAAAAGAATAATTCGTGTTTAATAATTTCCGTGGTGAATGCGAGAGCGGGGAGGGAGGAAGGCGGCGACGCCATTACATCAACAAGGCACGCTCACGAGGCAGCGTGGGAGAAGCACATGGCTTTGCTGGGAATTCTTATCGACAAGAATTACGTTGATACCCAGTTAATAAGTGGAATTTACTTGCCTGTGTTCTATAGTGCCTCAGCAGTGAATAACGCGTCTACAATTAATACCAGGACCCGTAATTAAGTGTGCACAGCAGTGAACATTGGGTCCAGCAGACGCTCATTTCGGCAGACCTTAGTACTCAGTTACGCTCCTAAGTATTATTTTTTGATGCATCAAAGTAGATAGTACCTTAGTGAGTAGTTTGTCGTCATGAAGAATGAACATCCATAATAACATGTTAGTAATGTTTATTATTCATCTCAGTTTCATGAATATCTGAACATAATTTGTAGCCTAGTCAATTGCTACTTTATATTTCTTGCATTACAGCGTGTATTTGAGGTGCTAGCAAGATTCTCATCAATCGTGTTATTTACCTCGAGTTTTTTCTCTATGGGGATTTCGTGTCCATGAGGACGAATGATGAACTGGCGTTAGAAATCGTCTTACAGCTAAGACACATTTTTCTTATAAATTTATTCAATTTGATTATTGCTTCTATAATTAATATAGCAATTACCATTGAATGTTTATTGACAGATTGGTAATTAATGTTTATTTTTAACTGTGCTCAATATTTATGCTCAGTGATTAATGATGATTATAATTATAATTTGATTACCATATATTTGAATATATTGTAGTTAGATTTACCACATTACTAACCCAACAATGAACTGGTGACGAACCACACTGGTTCCTAGATATATATGAACTTCTAGAAATAACCCCCCAATGTTGATATTTGAGGCTTTGGCTTTAATTAATAATTACAGTCTTCATTATTTTCAAGTGAATATTCATTGAATGAGTTTCCATAGACACTGGTTCTCTAGTGTCATTCTAATGATCACTTTTATTTGTTTTCCCTCTTTTCTCAAAAGTGGGTGGTCCTTCGAGTTATTTCAATACAATAATTAAATAATATAATTTCTGAGTTCAAGCCCCAGATAACCAACATTTTGGTCCTTTTCGAACCGGATGATTACTAATCAATTAATCTATATCAGTTCTCAGACTGAAACAACATTTTGGTCTTATCGAACTGGATACATACCAATTACCATTAAACTGTATCCGTTCTCAGAAACCAAAACAACATTTTGGTCTCTTAGAACTGGATACAATCCAAGAAATTCTTACAATTAGTCCTGTACTAATGAGTAGTACATACATTATACATTTTTGTGCTGACCCTACCAAGGGTGGGATTCAACATTACAGTAACTCTGATTAGAGTGTACCCATGTCAATTATTTGTGTATTCATTATTTTTGTGTGTGGTTTTGAGTGTTGCTGTATGATCACCATTACATCTAATGGTGATAATGATGGGCTAGCCGGACGAAAGTTAATGGTGACATGCAGACACCACTCAAAATCTTTAGCTATATACTTGTTAGGTAGGGACATTTAACCTCAAAGTGAGGTAGAGTTTAATTTAGCCAGAACTCAGGCTATACTCAATATTAATTATCAACTAATGAACAAGTATCCCAGCTTCATTAGTAATATTCAATCAAGTCCTATGAAATTTGGACTTAAAGCTAACATGGCTACTCCTGAGCAATTAAGGAGAACCTATATTGGCCTCAAAGGCCATTTAACTAGACTAATTAATAAGTCTGATGACTTGTCCAAGGCAACTCCCATTGATTACTATCTATTAAAATCATCAGTGAGAGTAGCTAATCTTAAGTTTGATCAAGTTAAATCTGCAAGTCAGTCTTATCTTAACTCACTGAATGCTACTGAAACTGATCTAGAGGAATTAGATCAAATTGTAGCAAATATTTCCCAACACGAAGATGAGACTCAAGATAAATTTGATGTACTATCCAGTATAGTAAACCATCAATCCAATACAAATTCTACTATGTCTCAATCCAGTAATCAATTACCTGAGGTTCGTCTACCTACTTTAGACTTACCTACATTTGCAGGGCTGGATGAAGAAAATTGGGACACATTTTGGACTTCATTTGAAGTTCATATCCATAACAGGTCTTATCTTGACCCAATTTCTAAATTTCATACCTGATTAGTCTTCTCAAAGGGGAAGCTAAAAAGGTTATAAATAACTTAGCTCTCACTGAGAGTAATTATGTGGAAGCTATAAAACTGCTGAAGTTGAATTATTGCAACCAGGAGTTAAGTATAGCTAACCTTTATTACCAATTGCTAGATCTGAATGCACCAAGTAACAGACCAGACTCACTTCAAAGCTTCAGGCTAGAAGCAGAGTCTCTAGTAAGAGGCCTTAGTACTAAAGTTGATGTACCTAAGGCCTTCACTAGAGACTCTGCTTCTAGCCTGAAGCTTTGAAGTGAGTCTGGTCTGTTACTTGGTGCATTCAGATCTAGCAATTGGTAATAAAGGTTAGCTTACTTAACTCCTGGTTGCAATAATTCAACTTCAGCAGTTTATAGCTTCCACATAATTACTCTCAGTGAGAGCTAAGTTATTTATAACCTTTTAGCTTCCCCTTTGAGAAGACTAATCAGGTATGAAAATTTAGAAATTGGGTCAAGATAAGACCTGTTATGGATATGAACTTCAAATGAAGTCCAAAATGTGTCCCAATTTTCTTCATCCAGCCCTGCAAATGTAGGTAAGTCTAAAGTAGGTAGACGAACCTCAGGTAATTGATTACTGGATTGAGACATAGTAGAATTTGTATTGGATTGATGGTTTACTATACTGGATAGTACATCAAATTTATCTTGAGTCTCATCTTCGTGTTGGGAAATATTTGCTACAATTTGATCTAATTCCTCTAGATCAGTTTCAGTAGCATTCAGTGAGTTAAGATAAGACTGACTTGCAGATTTAACTTGATCAAACTTAAGATTAGCTACTCTCACTGATGATTTTAGTAGATAGTAATCAATGGGAGTTGCCTTGGACAAGTCATCAGACTTATTAATTAGTCTAGTTAAATGGCCTTTGAGGCCAATATAGGTTCTCCTTAATTGCTCAGGAGTAGCCATGTTAGCTTTAAGTCCAAATTTCATAGGACTTGATTGAATATTACTAATGAAGCTGGGATACTTGTTCATTAGTTGATAATTAATATTGAGTATAGCCTGAGTTCTGGCTAAATTAAACTCTACCTCACTTTGAGGTTAAATGTCCCTACCTAACAAGTATATAGCTAAAGATTTTGAGTGGTGTCTGCATGTCACCATTAACTTTCGTCCGGCTAGCCCATCATTATCACCATTAGATGTAATGGTGATCATACAGCAACACTCAAAACCACACACAAAAATAATGAATACACAAATAATTGAATGGGTACACTCTAATCAGAGTTACTGTAATGTTGAATCCCACCCTTGGTAGGGTCAGCACAAAAATGTATAATGTATGTACTACTCATTAGTACAGGACTAATTGTAAGAATTTCTTGGATTGTATCCAGTTCTAAGAGACCAAAATGTTGTTTTGGTTTCTGAGAACGGATACAGTTTAATGGTAATTGGTATGTATCCAGTTCGATAAGACCAAAATGTTGTTTCAGTCTGAGAACTGATATAGATAATTGATTAGTAATCATCGGTTCGAAAAGGACCAAAATGTTGGTTATCTGGGGCTTGAACTCAGAAATTATATTATTTAATTATTGTATTGAAATAACTCGAAGGACCACCACTTTTGAGAAAAGAGGGAAAACAAATAAAAGTGATCATTAGAATGACACTAGAGAACCAGTGTCTATGGAAACTCATTCAATGAATATTCACTTGAAAATAATGAAGACTGTAATTATTAATTAAAGCCAAAGCCTCAAATATCAACATTGGGGGGTTATTTCTAGAAGTTCATATATATCTAGGAACCAGTGTGGTTCGTCACCAGTTCATTGTTGGGTTAGTAATGTGGTAAATCTAACTACAATATATTCAAATATATGGTAATCAAATTATAATTATAATCATCATTAATCACTGAGCATAAATATTGAGCACAGTTAAAAATAAACATTAATTACCAATCTGTCAATAAACATTCAATGGTAATTGCTATATTAATTATAGAAGCAATAATCAAATTGAATAAATTTATAAGAAAAATGTGTCTTAGCTGTAAGACGATTTCTAACGCCAGTTCATCATTCGTCCTCATGGACACGAAATCCCCATAGAGAAAAACTCGAGGTAAATAACACGATTGATGAGAATCTTGCTAGCACCTCAAATACACGCTGTAATGCAAGAATATAAAGTAGCATTGACTAGGCTACAAATTATGTTCAGATATTCATGAAACTGAGATGAATAATAAACATTACTAACATGTTATTATGGATGTGTCATTCTTCATGACGACAAACTACTCACTAAGGTACTATCTACTTTGATGCATCAAAAAATAATACTTAGGAGCGTAACTGAGTACTAAGGTCTGCCGAAATGAGCGTCTGCTGGACCAATGTTCACTGCTGTGCACACTTAATTACGGGTCCTGGTATTAATTGTAGACGCGTTATTCACTGCTGAGGCACTATAGAACACAGGCAAGTAAATTCCACTTATTAACTGGGTATCAACGTAATTCTTGTCGATAAGAATTCCCAGCAAAGCCATGTGCTTCTCCACGCTGCCTCGTGAGCGTGCCTTGTTGATGTAATGGCGTCGCCGCCTTCCTCCCTCCCCGCTCTCGCATTCACCACGGAAATTATTAAACACGAATTATTCTTTTCCGCGCAATTATGGATGAAATGCGATAATATGAACTGGGTTGGAATTATAGGGATTTAATAATTATAATATTCTCGATAAATGATCTCTAGCGAGAAATGGAGATGTTATTTATACTTCTCCAGAGCATTCGATCATAACAGAATAAAAACTGTTACTAAATAATTTCAATTAATAACTCTGATTTTACAAGATCAGGAGTAATATTATCAGCAATATGCTCAGATTAAATTATATTAACACTACTGTTAGTGGTGTTAAGAACTACTGCAATTAGTAAGTTAATGGTAATTTATTATAATATAATAATAGATGATAAGTGTTGGAAATTTCCAACAACTTGAGCGCGTTTCGTAAAACTTATTACATTTTCAAAGACTTTAGTTTATCCACACACAACTTATGACTGAACAACATTGGCTCTTATACCTGCATTTGGGTGAGGTGATGTAATACAATACGGGGGTACAGAATAGTGGGGTATAGAAGTTGGGTAAAGATAGAACTGCAGAAGGCCTATTGGCCCATATTTCTTGATGTTTCTATATTGGAGCGGAGTCTTGAAGGGAAGAATATAGCCAGCAATCAACAGCCAATTAATGCACAACTATATTCTACCCACTTCAAGACTCCACACCAATATAGAAACATCAGAAATATGGGCCAATAGGCCTTCTGCAGTTCTATCTTTACCCAACTTCTATACCCCACTATTCTGTACCCCGTATTGTATTACATCACCTCACCCAAATGCAGGTATAAGAGCCAATTGTGTTCAGTCATAAGTTGTGTGTGGATAAACTAAAGTCTTTGAAAATGTAATAAGTTTTACGAAACGCGCTCAAGTGTCGCGTCAGACTAGAAATAAAAATGAATTTTGGAGAATTGATTTTTCATTTACCATCACCAGTAAAAACAAAATAAGGAAAATCGAGAAAATTCGAGTTAGAATTATTAATCTTACTTTTTGGTCATATTTAATATCATATATCTACTATATATATAGATATATAATATATAGATATATATATATATTATATATATATATAATATATTATATAATATATATAATTTTTTTTTTTTTTTTTTAGAAAAAATAGAAGGGAGTACCACCTCTGGCTGGAGAAGGGGGACCCATAGCCTCGGAGGAAATCACACATAACGCATTGGAGGGAATGTAGGTCCCCTCCAATACAGTTTCTGTGTGCTTTTCTCCTACCACCCCCTTCCTTTTTTTTTGTTTTATTGTGTATTTAAAGGTTACAAAACATACAAGACAAATGCCTAAAGTTATGGTATCTTGAAGCTCCTCCGCTCCGGACAGGAACCGAGGACGCAGCAAGCATTTCCCCTCTGGATCGCCACACTGAGGCGCTGAAACAAAAAACTGCAAGCCCTTGGGTCTCTGGTGACGTCGATGAGCTTGGAACCCATTCCTTGAGAAATCCAAGGCACTCTTGCCCCAGGGGCCATGCGTCTCAGACGCTATGGGAACAAAGAGGTATTGGCCTGCCAGTCGCCTGTATTTGAGAGATTTTGCTGTTTCCCTGTGGTTGGCCGCCCCACCTGCTTGATCAGCTCCGAAGTGTACATAGGTGTCAGCCAGGGTGGATACACATGTGTAGTCCCACACCAACTGTCTACCCTCCTTCCATGATATATGGTGATGCCATCAGGGCGAAGTGCGGGGAAATCGGGTTCTGGACCCCTAGGATGCGAGGTTCTCTCTCCGCTGGGCACTTAGAGAGACGAGGCTTCTCTTGATGATGTCATTGACCTCGTTGTGTCTTGCATGCCAGCCCTTTGTGCTTCCACAATGCAACCCATGCAGTCCGTATTGGTCTGCTTCCACCCTGTTGCAAATACACTTGTATTCAGTGTGAATTGGGGCACCAAGGCGGAGGGCCACTGCTACACGAAGGGATTCTGGATCTAGGCGCGTGCCCATTGCTGACATGGGTATGCCAGGAGGAAGTCTCCTGCATGGGGGGCACGCACTGCTCTGAGGCGGGCTTTCTCCTTGTCTGATGTTGCGGCGCTGAGCATGGCATCAGCTACTTTTTCCACTAGAGGGTGGTCCCAGCCGGACTGTTTGTGTTGTTTGTTGGCTCTATAATGGTTGCTGGGGCTGCCAGAACATCCCACTGATTTGAACATTCAGTGAAAGCAGGATCGTGTATTCCTGCTGAATCTCTCAAGGTTGCAGGTAAGATATCTCTGACGAGGTCGTGCGATGCATGGGAGGAGGAAAGGAAGGCTGGTAGAGCAATTTGGGAGGCTGTGCGGACACCAAGGCCGCCAGTCTTACAGGAAGGGTTGCTTGCTCCCCTGAGAGTCGTCCAATGGCAGGTTCAGGACTTTCACACCAGCATGGACCTCAGAAGGGTGTCATACACATTTAACTTAGGGTGCTGTAGGATGGAGAACATCTCAGAAAGTAGGTCAACTTAGGGAGAGACAGGCATCTTGTGAGGAGAAAGAGAGCATCATGGGCATCAATCTTGTCAATCCTGTCCAGCATTCTCTTTAGATCAGTGATTTTTGCAGCCAGGACCTCCTCGATTGCTCGTGGGCCAATGGGGGCACCAGGAGAGTGCAGTCCGGTGGCTCGACAATGAGAATGTCTGGAAGAACATTTTGTATTGCCCAGTGATGTTGGGTTGCGGGAAATTATTTCACACTGGATGCATTGAGAATGAGGCTAAGGCTGCTCCCTGCTCCTGGATTTTCCTTATATCCTCCAAAATGGTTTCTGGGTTCCAGCGAGAGTGCCATATCAGGTACCAGATGTTTAGCTCGCTTGTCAGACTATCAGTGACCTCTTTGATAGCTAGGCAGAAAAGGAGGGGTGCTAAGGGGTCACCTTGTTGGACACCTTCACAGGAGTTTATTTCATGCTCCCCCAAAAAAGCTTAGAGTCCCCACTGTAGCACGATCGGATGAACGGGTAAAGGGGACGGAAATGGTTGTGTACAGCCCTGAGGACAGCGTCTCGTCTGACTTGATTGAAAGCATTTTTGAAGTCAAGCTTTACTAGTGCCTTCTGGTCGCGAGAGATCAGCAATGTAAGCCCGCGCTGCGTGTGCTGCAGCTTCACAACCTAGGGGAATCCCAAACCCGAGCTGATGAGGTTTCAGCAAGGTGGCTGCTTCCTGGATGATAGATCTCACTGCAGCCTTAGATACGAGGCGTCGGAGGGTGTTGCCAACGGCAATGGGCCTGATACCCCTATCCCTTCTTTAGAGCACAGAGTGCTGCTCCAAAAAGACAGGGTGATAGTCTCAGGGATGCCGCCAGCCAAACACATGTTGGAGAATCTGGTAAGTTCCACTAGAAGGTCCTTTGCAGCATCTCCAAGCACCGGGTTCAGCATTTGTTTGATCTGTTTATGCTGGGTCTTAGACCTGTAAAGCCCC
>WNGS01159612.1:11458321-11460821 GCA_020271785.1 Procambarus virginalis
AAATAACCTAATTGGAAACAATTTATTGTCCTAATATAATATAATCGTAATAATTCAAATAAACTAATTGAAACAATTTATTGAACATAATGAAAATCACTCGGCCTAATAGGCAAATCGGGCCTTGCATATTAGGCCGAGAAATGCGTTCTGACTACTAGCTACGACATAAATATATATCTATATTATATAAGGATGCAGATTAATAGTATATATATATAGATATAATAATATATATTAATATATATATATATATATATTATATTATTATATGATATATTTATATATATATATATATTATATGATATATATTTATTAATTTAATGAACTACAATTAATTATGACGCTTGTAGGTTAATTGCATATATCACATGTATTAACTAATTTCCAGGGCGATACCATAAAAAATGACAATGGAAGAGGCCAAGACAACTTTGTTATTTCTCCATGAATGTATCATAAATGCACAAAAAAACTAAATGAATTCAATGACTTACCATTAGACCGGTCGGCAAAGCGCCCGCCCCTGTGTAGTAGCCATAATCTCATTAGCAAATGTTCACCTAGATTATCATCATATAAGAAGAGGAGCTGTAATGGTAGACAACCTTCACCTACAGATTATTGCTTGGTGACTGAGCCGCGATTGGCATCTTCCCGGAGTGTGGAGCCAGCGCTACCTCCCCTTGGCCTGCAATGCTGCCACAGTTTTCTCAGATTAGGAAAAAATTGTAATTAATTTTGTCAATAAAGATGTTAATATAATAACCGTTTTCTCGTCTATATTTTCCTCCCCACAGGTGCAGAGTTATTTACGCGGTTTATTTTCTAATTACTAACGTCTACTATTCATCTTGGTGTATTGGAGTTTGTCCTTGGTTCCCGGAGAGAGGAGAATGTATTCATTTTATCGTACACTTGATGATAATAGTTGGTCCAATACTTATTGGACAGAAACGTAGATATCGCCGCAGTATTGAGTTTTAGGTAAGATTATTATAGTTTAATAATACACAAAATAAGACTTTATCCTTTGCTAAATATTTGTTGTCTTTACTGCAAAATATAACAAAATACCTGAAAATGTCATATAAAGGCGGTATCATAATGGCGTTCACACATCCGCCTCGCCCACCACCGAGGCTTGTACGGTCGCAACCACTAACCTGTCAATACGTGAATCGGTCTAGACCTTTCGACCAGTTGGCATGAGGTACCTGGAGCTTTGCAATTACTTTATTCACTCTCGTATTCTTGAAGATATCCTCACAGTGTACCCAAAATTTGCCAGTGCAGACACTAAACATATGGCCCTGTATGACTAACCATTCATTGGAGATGGGGACTGTTTATTACCAATGCTGCCTTATTCACTCTTGTGTTGATGATATCCTCAAATGCATCCGAAGTCTGCCAGTGCAGACAGCCTACACATGCCTCTATGACTAACCATCCTGTGTGATGGGGATTTTTTAGCATCACATAGTTAGCTTTTTTGACACACTGTACTCCCCTTCATATAGTCTAGGGTAGCTGCAATAATGCAAAGGTACCTCATGTATTAATAAAAAAAATTAGCTGAATCATGTTTATAATTTTTTGTGTTAACAAACTTAGGTATACACAGCAATGTGCTGATGCCGTATTCTATATGAAAGATTACACAGTGTAGATAAAACCAACTAGCTAGTTAGTTTTTAGAAGTAATTACAGAGCTCAAAGTACCTCATACCATTTGGTCACTTATAACAGAGCAATCACAGATATAGTGTTGGAACGTATGGCAGCCACCTGCCATAGGTGTCGATATCTCAGCCTAATTCTGGGAATTACAATGTCAAACTGTCTAGTGGATGTTTTATGCTGCCCGTACATATAAGTCTCGGTTCTAAACATGTCATAGCTCCTTATACTCGTGCTTTCTGGCCTTTGTGTGTCAGTAACTGCTCTTCTGTCCTTCCTTATTTCCTGAAATATTGCGGTTCTTACAGCAGAGATTGAAATGCTCATATCCAATTCAATTTCAGGCTTATCACATGCAGATTTAGTTGCCTTGTCTGTGTCGTCATGCTGGACAACACCTATGTGAGATGGTATCCATACGAATGAGACTCTGAAACTCTTGCTCTTTGCATTAGTAATGGTGTTTATAATGGATGTTACAACATTCCCATTGTCTATTTTGCATTTCGGGTTTTTAAGGGTAAGTATTTCTGAGGTCGCGCTAAACACAGAATGTTGAAATATTTTATGAAACTAATAAAACAATATAAAATATTAAGTAAATGCATCACTGATAACATTAAGATAACAGAGTTCACATAAATACTCACCTAATTGTGCTTTGGCTCTTTGGTCCCGCCTTTCATCCGGTATACAGATTCATAGGCCTATTGGGCTCTATCATATCTACATTTGAACCCTTGTATTTGTATTTATTTATTTATTATTTATTTATATATATATACAAGAAGATACATTCGGTTTATGAGAGTACATA
>WNGS01159612.1:11465821-11468458 GCA_020271785.1 Procambarus virginalis
ACAACTCTTGTATATATCTCAAAAAAAAAACAAAAAAAAAAGTGTGTGATGTGGGCGATTACCTTCGTTGCCAACAACTCAATAGTCTCTCCTCTAAGTTACAATACAATGCCGTTTTCTGTAATAGGCCATGTGCCTATTAGAGAAAACGAAAATTTAATGGCAAACATTTTCATACATACCCCAAGTCGATCGAATAAGAATTGGATTATATATGTTTTTTTTTAGATCGGCCGGCTATTTACGACGCGGACGCAGAACCGATAGAAATATAGCCATCGTGTATGTACGGGACGGGCGCGTGAAAGTGTTAAGTTAGGTATTTCTCCATGAGTGGATCCGAATCGATTAGCCAGACGTCAAGAGTTTCGCTATTGCAACCATAGCCTTTCTGACGCCAATTTAAAGTAAATCAAGCACCCTTTGTATTAGTGGTTAAGTTATAATAAATAATAAATAAATAAATAAATTTTTATTCAGGTAAGGTACATACATACAAGGTAAGATACAAAGTTGATGGATTTATAGATAGAGCTAGTACATACAATGCCTAAAGTCACTATTACGCAAAGCGTTTCGGGCAGGAACAACATTAAAGACTAAAACTTGATGCTAATTGAGTTTAAAGTATAAAATGTGTTGAGAACAAATAAAAATAAAAATAAGTAATGTCACAGTTAGTAAATAAACTACTGTTAAGCTTTATGCGGTGTTTCCGTTGAACCACTTCTGAATACTGCCAACTATTTACTCAAGCCTTCAGCTCCAGGTGTCTCCAACATCGAGTTGCCTATTATTCAGAAATCTATAAATGTCATGAGGACCCTAGGAGTCCCTTAAAGTGTTTCAATCATTGAGGAGATTCCAACGATCAACGTGGACCAGGACTAGGTGAGGCTAGTCTGAGAAGAGACCCTCAAGGACTCTAACTCGACCTTGCTCTCAGACCCTGTACGGTTGCTCTCGTATTTTCTCTGCTGATTCCGACAGCTTTGTAAAGCGTCTGCCACATGTACATTGGCGACATATGCATTGCAGTCGGGAAAGCAAAATAGAACGCCCCACACCTAGTCACAACAGAATACACTTAGAGATGCCCAAAACACTGACTTAGACTACTCAGTAACTACAACTTTTGCCAGAGACTGGTACACAGGGTTATACTTAACTGAGAGAATCACTGTAGACTAAGGTAAGGGAAAGGGAGAAGGAGGAGGATGGAGACAGAGCCACACAGGGAAGATGTTGCCACAAGCACAGCCAGACCAGAGAAGACCGAAGGAGCCTCCAGTCCCCGAGCTCCCCAAGTTGTTGTTGCCGGGAAAATAACCGTGCTGATCGTGCAGCTACAAACAATACATGTCTTCACCGGCCTTCGTTACTAGTTACTTTAATAGTTCTAAACATAGCTGATAACTAGTTCAATATTATATTAAATAATCAACAAGCACAGAGTCGTAATGCTCTGTGAGAAACAAGATTCGTCTTACGTCTGGCAAGGAAGACGTGAATAAAGGTATAAAACGCTCCACGTATAAACGTTAAGTTAACTAACTATCCTTCTCACAAGATTATTTGTAACTCAGTTTGACCTCTGGTTTCCACTAAGAACCCAGGGTCGTAACACATTACCTAAAAGCTGACTCTTTTTTGTCGCTCCTCAGTTTCTGTTGATTACACTACAGAAGAGAAACAGGGGGGTTCCGGGACGGGAAGGGGGAAAAGGGGACCTGGGTTGTGACGGGGGCTGGGAGGATCTGGTATGGAGAGGGTGGGGGTAAAGGGAGGGCTTGGGGGTGGGGGAGAAAGGAGGGATTGAGAAGGTGGGGTAGAGAAGAGGCTTGGGGGTGTTGGGGAGAAGGGAGGGCATGACCCTGATTCAAGCAGTTGACAACAAATTCTCTTTTATTGTGTTTACTGAAACGTGGTTAAAAGAGGATACTACTCAACTCCTCAACATACCTAACTACTCAGCTATTCACAACTGTCGTCCTGTACAAAGAGGTGGTGGTACTTCTCTTTACTACCACCAAGAACTGACTTGCTTAAAAGTAATTAAACTAGAGACCCTTGTGGAGAGAATATATTTGTCTGTTTCAGAGTCAAGGGTAGCGAGGCTGTCCTGACTGTGGGAGCAGTCTACAGAATTCCTAACACTAATGTGACAGAATTTAATACTAGAGAACAAACTGAACAAAAACCACTTAATTATTTCTGGGGACTTTAACGTTGACCTTTGCGAGCCTGATAACCCTCCTGCTGCTAGTTTCCTCAACTGTATGAATTCTTGCTTCCTCATACCCTTAATCACTAGACCTACTAGAATCACGGATAGTACTGCCACAGCTCTTGATCACATCTGGACCAACATAACCTCTCTGCTTACTTCAGGGATAATCACTGATAGCACTACAGACCATTACCCCACATTTCTCCTAACCAACATTCACAAACCACCTCTATATACAAGGAAGATAAGCTTTAGGCTGCACAATGAACTTCTATAGGCAATTTTATAGCTGCTGCCGCTAATATCAACTGGGAGTCCGAATTAGGTACCATAGGGGACATCAACCTAGCAGTCAATCATTTCTTCAAAAAATCTCCGCCTTTTAACACCCACTGTCCTATGCTAAC
>WNGS01159612.1:11469458-11492492 GCA_020271785.1 Procambarus virginalis
TTAGATTTCTCTGGTGATGGTCTGGTTGTGAGAAGAATGATATGTTCCTTGATGGAGCCCTGTTGTTTATGCATTGTTAATCGCCTGGAAAGAACGTTGTTGTCTTGCTTATATACTGAGTTCTTTGGGGTTACAGTCCCCAAGTGTGGCATTTGAAGGCATAGACGACGTTGGTTTCCTTCAAGGTGTCAAACCAACATCGTCTATGATTTCAAGTACCCACTTGGGGACTGTAAGCCCCAAAGAATTCAGTATACGCAAGACACAACATCTCTTTCCAGGCAATTAACAATGCATAAACAACAGGGCTCCATCAGGAACATATAATCTTTTCTCACAACCAGACCATCACCAGAGAAATCTTAACAAACGATACAGAAATCATCGATAGATACAGCGATAGTAGGAGGCTCGGACATGACATCTGCAGGCACTACACATCAAAAGTCCACACCAGCAATCAACAGCCAACTAATGCACAACTATACTATACCCACTTCAAGATTCCAATCCAATATAGAAGCATCACTCAAGCCTGATTGGTCCCCAGGCATATATGCAACTGAAACTCTCCCCTCTGCAGAAGTGACTTGAACCCATACTGCCAGAAGTACTATGCAACCGGTATACAGGAGACCTTAACCACTTGGCCATCAGTGATCGTACAAAACATGATGGTAGCCTAGGCTATTTGCCCATCACCCCGACGGCACTTTGATGGTAATCTTGGGCATAGTTTTTTATTAAACCACCTCATTTTGTGGGGGCCATGTGAGCAACAGAAATGCGAAACAAATCACAAAATGAGGTGATTTAATAAAATAACTATGCCCAAGATTACCATCAAAGTGCCATCAGGATGATGGGCAAATAGCCTCAGCTACCATCATCTTTTGTACACTCACTGATGGTCGAGTGGTTAAGGTTTCCTGTACACCAGTTGAATAATTCTCCTGGCAGTATGGGTTTCAGTCACTTCTGGGGTATAGTTATATATTAGTTATATATATATATATATATATATATATATATATATATATATATAATATATATATATATATATATATATATATATATATATATATATATATTATATATACATATATATATATGATCATGTGAAGGTGTTCAGCAAGGTGATCCTCTTGCTCCCCTTCTTTTCTGCTTAGTCTTAAAAGAAATCATCGAAAGCTTGTCCAGCGAGTTCAACATCTGGTTTTTGGATGATGGCACTATAGCTGGCACCGTAGACGACCTCTTGGCAGACATCAGGAAAATAAGGGAGCAAGAAGTAAACCTGGGTCTCGTCCTGAACCCTTCCAAGTGTGAAGTAGTCTCCTCCAACCCAGACATCGTAGCTAGAATAAGGTCTGCCTTGCCTGGAGTCCATGTCATTAGGGCCGAGTACAGCACCCTCCTTGGAGACCCCCTCGGGTCTAACGCCATTGAGGAGATCCTTGACAAGAAAATCGCAGACCTTAGGAGGATGGAAGACAGAATAGGTGACATCGATGCCCACGATGCTTTTTATCTCCTCACCAAATGCCTATCCCTTCCGAGGCTAACCTATTTTCTGAGGTGCGCCCCATCTTACGACAACCGAAAGCTGGAAGAGTATGACCTCTTACTGAAGACCATGCTGGAAAAAGTTGTTAATCTCTCCCTCAACGAGTGCCAGTGGAAACAAGCCACTCTTCCTGTTAGGCTCGGTGGCTTGGGTGTCCGCACCGCCACCCAAATTGCTGTCCCAACCTTCCTGTCTTCCTCCTCAGCATCAGATGACCTGGTTAAGGAAATTTTACCCTACATCACCCTCAGTGATGTAGCGGGGATACAGGACCCCCACTACACGGAATGCGACACGAAATGGGGTGCCATGGCAGACCCAGCACTCAGACCAGCCATGCCGAAAGCCAAGAAACAATCCAGTTGGGACAGCCCCATTGCAGACAAAGAAGCCACAGCTTTGCTGGAGGCAGCAACAACCCCCAGTGATCGTGCACGCCTCAGCTGTGCAGGCTCCCCATGCAGGGGACTTCCTTTTGGCAGTCCCTATGTCTGCGACAGGCACACGTCTTGATCTGCAGGAGCTCCGTATTGCAGTCGCTCTCCGTCTTGTTGCCCCTATCCACACTGTTCGTAGGTATATTTGCGGTGAGGCAGATGCTTACAAATATGGATTGCATGGCCTGCACTGTGGAAAATCTGGTAGTTGGCACACTAGACACGACGAAGTCAACGACATCATTAAAAGAAGCCTTGCCTCTGCCCAGTGTCCAGCGGAGAGAGAGCCCCACAACCTTCTGAACCGTGACTCTGTTAGCTTTGCCGGCCAACCAGACGGAATCACACTGCGTCCGTGGAAGGGTGGCAGACAGTTGGCATGGGACTATACTTGCGTACCCACCCTGGCAGCCACATACATCAACCTCTCTGCCGGCACAGCAGGAGCCGCGGCGACACACAGAGAAAGAGACAAGTCAGCCAAGTACAGGCTGACAGATCATCGGTACAACTTCGTTCCAATAGGGTCTGAGACCCTAGGCCCATGGGGAGAGAGTGCAAGAAGGTTTCTTAAGGTTCTTGGTTCCAAGCTCATTGACACCACAAGAGACCCTAGAGTGGCAAGTTTTCTCTTTCAGCGCCTCAGTGTCGCGATCCAGAGGGGGAATGCTCGCTGCATCCTCGGTTCCTGCCCAACGTCGGAGGAGTTCGAGGAAATCTACAGCCTCTAGGAAGCGAACTATTTTTGTGTCCTCTTAATGTTCATTTTTTTGTATACAATCACATATGTAACTGTATAACCTTGCATAATAAAGTGTACACCATAAAAAAGGGGGTGGTAGGAGAAGCGAACACCCTTATGTATTCAGAGTTAAATGGCAAGTTTTTCTCTGAATGCTCTGTGTTCCCTTCTCTGAGGCTGTGGAACCCTATAATTGCACCAGAGGTGGTACCCCCCTCTATATATATATATATATATATATATATATATATATATATATATATATATATATATATATATATATATATATATATATATATATATAAACTTGTATACATAGATATTTATATAGATATTATATAGATAGTGTATAGATATTTCAATTTTCTAAACCTAATAAAACTAAAATCTTTCAATAAATTATAAAGTAACAGGATATTTTAAAATTTTGTATAAAATCTCTATTGTCTAATAAAACTGAAAAAGAAATTCTGCATATTTAAAACTTGTGTATATATAATTGAACATGAAAGCTTTTTCCTAAATTTCTAAGTGTTTTAACAAAATGCAAGGAGAATATACAGGAAGGTAAATGTAACAGCACAAGTAGGTATAATTATGTACTATTTCTAGCAGTCTGGAATTGTACTTATTACACTTAGTATTAAACCGTACTGTCAATTCGGAGGATGGGTTGCAGCCTGGTAGGTCCTGAATGTGGGGAGATTATTTGATGTAGAGGTTTTAATAAATATATTATTATATGATAGAGCTAGTCAGTTAGGTTTGGTTAAAGAAGGTGGGTCATTGTCTGATAATTTATATACAGGCTGGTTTCCTGCAATTTGCAAATGGCGGACAATTGTGTCCTTGACAGATGTAAGAGCATTTTGACGCAACTTGTTTTGTAGTTGCAGTATGATAATAATTTGTTAAATGTATTGTAAAGCTAGGATGTTATATTTATACTAATATTTATATTTATGTATGGTGGCAATTTAATATTGTATTGGAGGATAAGTAAATTATTACTATATGATCAGCTGATCAAGCAAGCAACAAGCCACATGGAGATTAAAGAGCTCTCTTCTGGAGCAACCTTGGGCTTAGTCAGACGTGGGCGTCCCTTCCTCTTTTCCTCCTACTCTACTTACCCTAAACTTACCTTACCCTCCTTACCCTTACTAAAGAGTAGAGTTAAGTACAGTACCGTGTACCCATGCCACTATATAGGTTCCAAGTGTAATTTTGGCTGTGTTCCCTGGTTAAGCACTGAGTTCTATGTAATTAGAGCTAAGTTCTGACCATTGAACACGTGTATGATATAATTATACTAATTTAGGTAGTAAATTGTCCCTTATACCGCTAGTTCAAAAAAAAATCAAAATGTTTATTTAGGTAAGGTACATACATACAAGTGATTGTACAAAGAGTGATGGAGTTATAGATAAGGCTAGTACATACAGTGCCTAAAGCCACTAGTACGCAAAGCGTTTCGGGCATGAAAAACCTAAATGACTAAGGCTTAATACTAACTGAGCATAAGGATTAAAATGAGTTGAGAAAAAAAAACAGTTAAGAAGGGGGGAACATGGCTGAAAAAGCAGCACAAATACAATTCGGTCGACAAAACAGCGTCACTTAAAACAAAAACAGACATTGGTTGATAATAGAGGGGTAAGGCAGGTTACAGGGAATTTATTAGGTATAGCTTCGTTTTTCTCTTAAACTGGTTGAGAGAGGTACAGTCTTTAACATGGTTTGTTAAAGACTGTACCCCAACATGGTTTGTTAAAGACCCACCCCAACAAAAAAAGTTTGTTGTATGTGAATCTCATCTCATCTGCCTATGTGGAATCAGAGAGGTAATGTAAGATCAAGGGTGGTAAATTATTTATTGCTGGACTTAAGGGGTTTTAGGGTTTATATTAAGGTACAGTATAATAAATTATATTAAGTCAAACTTCATCTGGAGTTTCCATCACCCTCTTGCTTAGGGTTATTTGATCTGATAAAGACTACAGACCATGCCTGTATCATTATTTTGTTAACTTGAATATTACCCTAACTCAGATCTCCATATTATAAGGAGGGAGCGCATGGGGAGAGATAGGAATCAGGGAACCACAGCCCAGAATTCTACCATCTCAGAGGGGAGTGGGTCCCTCCACAGGCAGCTCAACAGCCTCAGTAGGAGGAGATTCACACCCACCCTCCACCCAATAGAAGAAGCCCTACCTGCCTCATCCCCTGTCAGCCCCCCCCCCTCACTAAGGGCTTACCAAGACCACCCTCCCTTCATGACTCCCCTCCTCTCCTCAAGGCCTCTCTTCTCCCCCACCCCCCAAGCCCTCCTTTCTCCTCCACCCCCTCCAAGCGCCCTCCCCCCTTCTTCCCAAAGCCCTCCCATCTCCCCCACCCCCTAAGCCTTCCCATCTCTCCCACCCCCTAAGCCCTCCCATCTCCCCCACCTCCTAAGCCCTCCCTTCTACTCCTGCACCCCCCTAAGCTCTCCTTTCTCCCTCGCCCCCCAAACCCTCCTTTCTCCCTCACCCCAAGGCCTCCTTTTTCCTCCACCACCCCAAGCCCCCCTCTCTCGCCCACCCCCCCAAGCCCTCTCCTCTCCCTCACCCTCACATGTCCTCCCTTCTCCCTGACCCTCTCATAATAATAATAACAATAATGATAATAATTTATTTAGGAACAGTACCTACATAGTTGCAGCATTACAGTACAAACATTCTGTTAGATTTGAAGATAGAGGTAGTTCATATAATACCTAAAGCCACTATAGTACGCATAGCGTTTTGGGCAAGGAGAGGTGGGGAAAAAACCACTTAGACTAAAACTTAATAGTAATTGAGCTTAAAGTATAAATTGTGTTGAATGAAAAAAATAATAAAAGATAAAAAAAGGGGGGAACATGGTAGAAAATAGCCAATATACAAGTTGATCAACAAACAGCATTTTTTTTTAATAGTAAGACGGGTTGACATTTAGAAGTAAGGTAGGTTACATTGAGTTAATTAGGTAGTACTTAGTTTTCATCTTAACCCTTAAGCTGCTAAGAGGTTCTGAGGAGATTTACACCCTTGTGCACAAGAAAAAAATTCTAAAAAATTATTTCGTCTTCTAAAAATGTTAGTTTGTGTTCCCTGAGCACGGAAAAAATAAAAAAGAATCGTAGGTGACATATTTTGGGCGCAATAGGCCTAAAAAGTCTGGCAAAAAGTGGGTGTTGACAGAGCAGTCGTCAGAGCCGGTCAGCGTCACCCGAGCTGACAGGTGAGAGTTGCCACAAAGATATTATCACCTAATTATTTCAATGTCTCTGATTGATTTTTTCATAGTTTTTTTTTTGCAGTAATAATATTCAATAGTGTGTATTGTGATATATTTATATAATAAAAGGGGTGAATAATCGCTAAACTCAAGAGTATGGTATGCATATTAATGATTCAATTATTATGTTCATAAAACAATAAACAAATAGTTTTGCTGTTATTACACTCTATACATAGGTTATATATAAGTATCTACACGCCAAACCACTAAGTTGATATATTGTGAGTCGAAAAGCAACGAGATCGAGTGACCGCCACACACCAGCAGCCACTCGTTGCCACTCTCTCAGCAACGCCTCACTTGCCCACTTTCTCCTCCCACCGTCCTGTTTTTTATTTTATTCACTATATACAGATGTTATATATAAGTATCTACATGTTTTGTTCAACACAACTGTACAACTAAGCTGATAAAGTTAGTTCAGCCACTAAGAGACGTCGCTACACACAGTCAGCTGGCGACTGCCTCTCTCACACATTCAAGGTCACACGTATTAAATTTCTCCCCCAACAATACTGTTTGTGTTATTGCACTACATACACACATTATATATAAGTATCTACATGATGTATGCACCGTAACTGTACACCTAAGCTTGTAGGGTGCCTAAAGAGCATAGTGGCCACCCTCTACACAGCTAGACAAGTCATGCAGACGACGCCACCTCCGTCACCCAAATGGCTCCTCCCAACATAATCCTTTTACTGTTATTACACTAATACACACATTCTATATAAGTATCTACATTTGTGTTCACCATAGAGAACCACTGAGCTGGTATGGTGAATGCAGATAACAGGTGGCTACGCAGTCAGTATAAACGATGCTATCTCCCTCTGTCCCTCAGCATCACTCCTTCCATAGCGCTAATTATAAATAAATAATAAATAAATAAATAATTAAATGTTTATTTAGGTAAGGTATATACATACAAGAGATTTTACAAAGATTAATGGATTTATAGATAGAGCTAGTTCATACAATGCCTAAAGCCACTATTACACAAAGCGTTTCGGGCATGAAAAACATTAATGACTAAAACTTAATACTAATTGAGTAAAAGAATAAAATGTGTTGAGAACAAATAAAAATAGAGATAAGAAAAGGGGGGAACATGGCTGAAAAAGCAGCACAAATGCAATTAGGTCGACAAACAGCGTTGTTTAAAAAAATAACAGACATGGATTGACAATAGAGGGAGTAAGGTAGGTTACAGGGAATTTATTAGGTAGTGCTTCGTTTTTTTCTTAAACCGGTTGAGAGAGGTACAGGCTTTAACATGGTTGGGAAGGTCATTCCACATTCTGGGTCCCTTGATTTGTAGAGCATTTCTAGTTTGATTAAGTCGTACTCTTGGAATATCAAAACTGTATTTCTGTGGTTGGAAGAAAACACTCACAGAGTGGGGGACTTATTTTAGTTTTATAAAATTAATAATAATTATTTAATAAATACAAATAATTAATTAATAATAATAATCATAAATGATTAAATAATTGATAATCTTTAAATGAAGAAGCATAATAGCTCATTATAACGAATAAATAGATAATTAAAGTGGAATTAATTATGGTGGCTAATAATGATTAGTGAATAACCATAAATTATTATACAGAAATAAAATTAATGTATAGCCGTTATAATGATAATGTATTAAATCAAATACAGTGAAGAGACATATCTAATTGAAAGTTGCATGATTGAATTTACGGTAATTCTAATTCTTGGTATTTTTGGCTTGTCACTTTGGGGGATCCGTCGGAGCACCCCCAATCCCATAAGGGCCAGCGGCGCGGAACCCCCACCCCCGAAGGGCGAGCGGAAGCTGGCTGCTATAAGTAGGAACATGACTTCTCGCTATCGTGGCCGTAAACGTGCCCGTATGCCCGGAGAGGCCATTAAAAAACAATCAGGTTTTCCTGACTGAAAAAGGTACCATTCTGGGTCTACTAGGCAGATGCTGCGAACTGACGCAGCTCGCTTGGTGGGCCGACGGAGCGCCATCTTGACGAGCCGTGGAGCAGAGAGGCGGGATGGCCCACAGACTGTGCCCTGGGAGGAGTACCTACTGCTGAGTTTGTACTCCATGCAGGGAGCACTTTCCACCATGGCGAATGACTGGTCGATCCGGTGTATATCTTCGTCGTAGTAGCCTGCCCTCACAGGGACCAGTCCTGGAAGGCTGGCCCCAGGGCGGGTGTGGGAATTTGAACGCTGTCCACTCCGAGGCCGACTCCCCAGGGTCGACCCCGTGTCGGTCATTGTCGCTGTGGTGAGCCCCTCGGGTGTGGAGTGGAGGTGTCAGCTTAGAACCGTGTCGGTTGCCTCCCAGGATACCTCGAACGGTGGGCATGAGAGCCGTGGTCCACCTTTCGGGCCCCACTACATCTTCCTCGATCATCACAGGTTTTCCTCGTCCTCGTTCTATTGTGGATCTGGAAGTATTAAAGCAGTAAGGGTGGGCAGGGGCTGGTGTGCAGAGGTAACGTGAAAAGCAAAGGCACAGGTGCGTGGGACCCGCATCAAAGTGTACTGCTGGCAACTTAGGCTGCGAGAGTGGGGATAACTGGATGCGACACCTGTTGCGTAAGGCAGGAATGGGTAGGATTGAATGAAGTCCCAAGCATAACTGAGTGGGGAGTAACCGAGTAGCCTAGTGATGGTACTGCCAGATACATAAGTGCTAACTCCTGGAACAATCGGACGCCTCCTCAGTGGGAAACTAATATAAGTAGTTAATGTCAGCGTCAAGTAGTTAGTAGGCACCGGCACGGCAAATATCAATAATAAATTATATATAATAATATTTATATAAATATTTTTATATAAATTATAAATTATCAAATTAAAATTAATAATAATATATAAAATAAATAAAATACAAAATAAAATATAATAAAATTTATTATAAATTATTATAATATATATTTTTATAAATATAAATTATATTAAATAATATAAATTATAAGTCAATGTTAAAATACAGTGCAGACAGTGGACTGCAGGTGGCCCCGAAGACTGCATAGAGTGCAGCGAAGTCCATATCACTATGCAGCGGGTAGATACTAAGGAACGCCAACAGGCCAAGGTAAGAGGGTGTTAAGTGGCATCGAACTGCAGAACCATTTACGCTCAACAAGACGAATGAGAACTGTAACGAAATTACTATTAAGAATGGTCTCCGTGGTGTAGTGGTAAGACACTCGCCTGGCGTTCCGCGAGCGCTATGTCATGGGTTCGTATCCTGTCCGGGGAGGATTTACTGGGCGTAAATCCCTAACTGTAGCCTCTGTTTAACGCAACAGTAAAATGTGTACTTGAATGAAAAAACAATTCTTCGCGGCGGGGGATCGTATTCCAGGGACCTGCTCGAAACGCTACGCGTACTAGTGGCTGTACAAGAATGTAACAACTCTTATATGTAATGGAGAGAAAATGCGCTCTTCCCGTCTTCTCTTGTGAAAATCCTCGGCTGGGACACGCCATCTGTAGCCTCGGCAGCTGGACCTTTGCAGCTGCGGGAAACTCTTCGGCCAGGACATCCGGAGCTGGGCTTGGCCCCCCAGGGGCATGCTCAGCTGAAACACCACCAGCTGTGCCAACAGCTGCAGGATCATTGGCTGGGACCTCAGCAGCTGTGCTTCAATATAAAGCATGACAAAATGTAAACAGCAATCGTTTATAAATAAAGAGGGTGACTGTGCATGCTCAGCTGCAACACCACAAGCTGAGCCTTCGGCTGCTATTATTAGCTACGAATAATTAATTAACAATACTTAAAGTAATAATTTTTGTAGTGTATCTGGCGAGGAGGAGGCGAGCAAGAGGTCGCCGAGTCCACGGGCACGCTTTTAAGTACCCCGCTCGACGCGCACGCTACTTAGTTGGTTAGACACTTCACTGCTTTGTTGAAAGAAGTGACTATTTATTTCTGGTGTGGTGCTCATGGGTTCTGTTACAACCTTCAATGAAGCTTTTGAGGTCAGGATTGGCATTACAGTTCAGCATTTTATATATGTATAATACACATGAGAGAATGTGCAGTGACTTAATATGTAACATATTCAGAGATTTGAGTAGGGGTACCGAGTGATGTCTGGGGCCAGAGTTGGATATTGTCTTAATAGCAGCCTTCTGTTGAGTAATTAGAGGACGTAAATGATTTTGGGTAGTAGAACCCCAAGCACAAATACCATAGTTGAGATATGGATAGATGAGGGAGTAATAGAAAGTCACCAGGGCAGGGCGGGGTACATAATATCTGATCTTAGAAAGAATGCCAACAGTTTTTGAAACTTTTTTTGATATATTTAGAATGTGTCCCTGGAAATTCAGCTTATGGTCAATGAGAACGCCAAGGAATTTGCCATCTAATTTGTTACAAATTTGGGTATTGTTAATTTTGAGATTTATTTGATTAGAGGATTTATTGCCGAACAGAATATAGAAAGTTTTGTCAAAGTTAAGGGTGAGTTTGTTGGCAGTTAGCCAAAGATGGACTTTATTAAATGAAGGTTGTGTCGTCAGCAAATAGAATTGGTTTGAGGTGTTGGGAGGCATTTGGAAGGTCATTAATGAAGATGAGAAAGAGGAGAGGGGCCAAGTATGCTGCCCTGAGGAACACCAATGTTGATGGGTAGGGTGGGAGAAATTGAATTATTCACAGATACATACTGGAGCCTGTCAGTAAGGTAAGATTTGAGGTATTGCAGGGAGTGTCCTCTGACTCCATAATGATGTAATTTAAGAAGAAGGTTTTGGTGGTTAACAGTGTCAAAAGCCTTACGCAGGTCCACAAATAATCCAACAGGGAACTCATTTTTATTAAGAGCTGCATGAATCAAGTTAATCATACTAATAAGTGCATCGTTAGTGCTTTTTTTGGGTCTGAAGCCATATTGACAAGAGCTAAGTATATTGTGTTTGGCTAGATAAGAGTAAAGCTGCTTGTAGATTAGTTTTTCAAATATTTTTGACAAGTTAGGCAGGATTGATATGGGTCTGTAGTTGTTAACATCTGTGAGATCACCACATTTGTGGACAGGGGTTACTGTCGCTTTTTTATGACAACAATCCTTCTATTATCACAATCCAGGTAATTTTTATCACAGTCAGGAGTTATCTGTAATACTGTCATCGCTAAATAATAGCAGTTATATATTTATTTTGACATTTTTCAGCGATGCTGTGGTCACAAGCTGAACAGCAATGCTGTTCGCTCATGCTGCGTGCGCCAGCCTTGATTGCTCCAACAGTACTGTGGCTCTCACACCAGAGAATATTGGCCACGATTTTTTTTTAAATGGCGTCTCTTTACAAGAGCCCTGAGGAAGCTAATGTGAACCCCGTGTAGCCGCGGGCCATTTGAATCGTGCCTGGCACCCTATGGTGTATATATATGCCATGCGCACCGTGGGACGTGTTACTTATGGCGTATATATACGCCATGCGCAGTTTAATGGTTAAACTGGTTGAGAGAGGTACAATCTTTGGCATAATTGGAAAGGTCATTCCACATTCTGGGTCCCTTGATTTGTAGAGCATTTCTAGTTTGATTAAGTCTAACTCTTGGAATATCAGATAGGTATATGTTTCTGGTGTGGTGCACATGAATTCTGTTACAACCTTCTAGGAAGCGTTGAAGGTCAGTATTGACATTACAATTCAGAGTTTTAAATATATAGAGTACACAAGAGAGGATGTGCAGTGACTTAATATCTAACATATTCAGAGATTTGAGTAAGGGTACCGAGTGCTGTCTGGGGCTAGAGTTAGATATTGCTCTAATAGCAGCTTTGTGTTGGGTAATTAGAGGATGTAAATGATTTTGGGTAGTAGAACCCCAAGCACAAATACCATAGTTGAGATAAGGATAGATGAGAGAGTAATAGAGCATCACCAGGGCAGGGCGAGGGACATAATATCTGATCTTAGAAAGAACGCCAACTGTTTTAGAAACTTTTTTTGCTATATTTAGAATGTGTCCCTGGAATTTCAGCTTGTTATCGATGAGAACACCAATTAAGGAATTTACCATCAACTTTACTACTGATTTGTGTATTGTTTATTCTTAAATTAATTTCATTTGAGGATTTATTACCAAAGAAAATATAGAAAGTTTTGTCAATGTTAAGGGTGACTTTGTTAGTAGTTAGCCAAAGATGGACTTTATTTAGTTCAGTATTGACAGTGACATTTAGAGCAAGAGGGTCAGAACTGGAGAAGATGAAAGTTGTGTCATCAGCAATTAAGATTGGTTTGAGGTGTTGAGAGGCATTTGGATCGAAGGTCACTAATGTAGATGAAAAAGAGCAGAGGGCCAAGTATGCTGCCCTGAGGAACTCCGATGTATATAAGTAGTGTCGGAGAAATGGAATTATTCACAGAAACATACTGGAGCCTGTTAGTAAGGTAGGACTGAAGGTATTGTAGGGAGTGTCCTCTGATTCCATAATGATGTAATTTAAGAAGAAGGTTTTGGTGGTTGACAGTGTCAAAAACCTTACGTAGGTCCACAAATATCCCAACAGAGAACTCATTTTTATCAAGAGCTGCATGTATCAAGTTAATCATACTAATAAGTGCATCGTTAGTACTTTTTTTTGGTCTGAAGCCATATTGACAAGAGCTTAGTATATTGTGTTTGGCTAGATAAGAGTAAAGCTGCTTGAATATTAGTTTTTCAAATATTTTTGACAAGTTTGGCAGAATTGATATAGGTCTGAAGTTGTTGACATCTGTGAGATCACCACATTTATGGAATGGAGTTACTCTCGCTTTTTTTGAATATCTGGAAAAGTTTGGAGTTCAAGTAAAAAATAAAATAAATAAAATGTTTATTTTGGCAAGGTACATACATACAAGGGATTTTACAAAGAATGATTGATTTATAGATAGGGCTAGTACATACAATGCCTAAAGCCACTATAACGCAATGCGTTTCGGGCATGAAAAACTTAAATGACTAAAGCTTAATACTAATTGAGTATAAAGAATATAATGATACTAATTGAGTATAAAGAGTAAAATGTGTAGAGAACAAATAAAAATAGGGATAAAAAAAGGGGGAACATGGCTGAAAAAGCAGCACAAATACAATTAGGTCGACAAACAGCGTTGTATAAAAAAAAGTTGACAATAGAGGGGTAGGGTAGGTTACAGGGAATTTATTAGGTAGTGCTTCGTTTTTATCTTAAACTGGTTGAGAGAGGTACAGTCTTTAACATGGTTGGGAAGGTCATTCCACATTCTGAGACCCTTGATTTGTAGAGCATTTCTAGTTTGATTAAGTCGTACTCTAGGAATATCAAAACTGTATTTATTTCTGGTGTGGTGCTCATGGGTTCTGTTACAACCTTCAATAAAGCTTTTGAGGTCAGGATTGGCATGACAGTTCAACGTTTTATATATGTATAATACACATGAGAGAATGTGCAGTGACTTAATATCTAACATATTCAGAGATTTGAGTAGTGGTACCGAGTGATGTCTGGGGCCACAGTTGGATATTGTCCTAATAGCAGCTTTATGTTGAGTAAGTAGAGGACGTAAATGATTTTGGGTAGTAGAACCCCAAGCACAAATACCATAGTGAGATATGGATAGATGAGAGAGTAATAGATAGTCACCAGGGCAGGGCGGGGTACATAATATCTGATCTTAGAAAGAATGCCTACAGTTTTTGAAACTTTTTTGATATATTTAGAATGTATCTCTGGAAATTCAGCTTGTGGTCAATGAGAACGCCAAGGAATTTGCCATCCAATTTGTTACAAATTGGGTATTGTTTATTTTGAGATTTATTTGATTAGAGGATTTATTGCCAAACAGAATATAGAAAATTTTGTCAATGTTAAGGGTGAGTTTGTTGGCAGTTAGCCAAAGATGGACTTTATTTAGCTCAGTATTTACTGTGGCATTTAGAGCAAGGGGTCAGGACTGGAGTAAATGAAGGTTGTGTCGTCAGCAAATAGAATTGGTTTGAGGTGTTGGGAGGCATTTGGAAGGTCATTAATGTAGATGAGAAAGAGGAAAGAGCCAAGTATGCTTCCCTGAGGAACGCCAATGTTGATGGGTAGGGTGGGAGAAATTGAATTATTCACAGAAACATACTGGAGCCTGTCAGTAAGGTAAGATTTGAGGTATTGCAGGGAGTGTACTCTGACTCCATAATGATGTAATTTAAGAAGAAGGTTTTGGTGGTTGACAGTGTCAAAAGCCTTACGCAGGTCCACAAATAGCCCAACAAGGAACTCATTTTTATCAAGAGCTGCATGAATCAAGTTAATCATACTAATAAGTGCATCGTTAGTGCTTTTTTTGGGTCTGAAACCAAATTGGCAAGAGCTAAGTATATTGTGATTGGCTAGATAAGAGGAAAGCTGCTTGTAGATTAGTTTTTCAAAAAGTTTTGACAAGTTAGGCAGGATTGATATGGGTCTGTAGTTGTTAACATCTGTGAGATCACCACATTTGTGGACAGGGGTTACTCTTGCTTTTTTTAGAATATCTGGAAAGGTTTGGAGTTCAAGTGACTTGTTGAAGAGCAATACTATAGCAGGGGCTAAAGATCTGGAGGCTTTTTTGTAAATTAAAGTTGGTATCTCCTCAAGGGCACTAGACTTGGTTGTAAGGGAAAGGATAATCTCATTGACGTCAGTGGAATTAGTACAGTATTAGGTACAGAGACTGTGGATAGTTACCTGTAAGATAGTCCTTGACATCAGTACTGGAAGATGGAATATCATTTGCAAGGGATGACCCAATGGAAGAGAAGAACCTATTGAACTCAATTACAGAATCAGAGGCTGAAAGCTGACCATCGTTATTGGACAGGAGTGTTGGTTTGTTATTTAAAATCTTCTTTGATCCCAATATTTGTGTAATTGTGCTCCATGTTTTCTTAATGTTGCCCTTTGTTTGGGTAAATTTATCTTCGTAGTATTTAATTTTGACTCTTCTAATTATCTTAGATAGCAATAAGGAGTAATTCTTTGAAAATTCTTTGGAGACGGTTCCTAACCTATATTTCTTCTCAAGGTCATGTTTTTATTAATGGATTTAAGTATTCCCTTTGTAAGCCAGGGATTGTTAAGCCTTTTGGTTGTGACTTGTTTTGTAAGCATAGGACAGTGGGTGTTATAAAGGCTAAGAGTTTTTTGAAGAAAAGATTGCACTGCTAGGTTGATGTCCCCTATGTTACCTAACTCGGACTCCCAGTTGACATTATCAGCAGCAGTTATAAAACTGTCTATTGGAGTTTCATTGTGCAGCCTAAAACTTAACTCCCTTGACTCTAGGGGTGGTTTGTTAATGTTAGTTAAGAGAAATGTGGGGTAATGGTCTGTAGTGCTATCAGTGATTATACCTGAAGTAAGCGGAGAGGTTATGTTGGTCCAGATGTGATCTAGAGTCGTGGCAGTACTATCAGTGATTCTAGTAGGTCTAGTGATTAAGGGTATGAGGAAGCAGGAATTCATACAGTTGAGGAAGCTAACAGCAGTAGGGTGTTCAGGCTCGCAGAGGTCTATATTAAAGTCCCTGCCAATAAAGTCAATACCCTTGTGACTTGTTGTAGAGCAATGCAATGGCAGGGACTAAAGATCTGGAGGCTTTTTTGTAAATTAGAGTTGGTATCTCCGCAAGGGCACTAGACTTGGTCTTAAGGGAAAGGATTACCTCATTTACATCAGTGGAATTAGCGGGAGTTAGGTACAGAGACTGTGGGTAGTTACCTGTAAGATAGTCCTGAACATTAGTACTGGAAGATGGAATATCATTAGCAAGGGATGACCCAATGGATGAGAAGAACCTATTGAATTCAATAGCAGTATCAGAGGCTGAAAGCAAACCATCGTTATTGGACAGTATTATTGGTTTGTTATTTAAAATCTTCTCTGATCCCAATATTTGTGAAATTGTGCTCCATATTTTCTTGATGTTGCCCTTTGTTTGAGTAAATTTATCTTCGTAGTATTTAATTTTGACTCTTCTAATTATTTTAGATAGTAATGATGAGTTATTCTTTGAAAGTTCTTTGGAGACGATACCTAACCTATACTTCTTCTGAAGGTCATGTTTTTTATTAATAGATTTAAGTATCCCCTTTGTAAGCCAAGGATTGTTTAGCCTTTTAGTTGAGACTTGACAGTGGGTGTTATAAAGGCTAAGAGTTTTTGAAGAAAAGATTGCACTGCTAGGTTGATGTCCCTATGGTACCTAATTCGGACTCCCAGTTGATATTAGCGGCAGCAGCTATAAAATTGCCTATAGAAGTTTCATTGTGCAGCCTAAAGCTTATCTTCCTTGTATATAGAGGTGGTTTGTGAATGTTGGTTAGGAGAAATGTGGGTAATGGTCTGTAGTGCTATCAGTGATTATCCCTGAAGTAAGCGGAGAGGTTATGTTGGTCCAGATGTGATCAAGAGCTGTGGCAGTACTATCCGTGATTCTAGTAGGTCTAGTGATTAAGGGTATGAGGAAGCAAGAATTCATACAGTTGAGGAAACTAGCAGCAGGAGGGTTATCAGGCTCGCAAAGGTCAACGTTAAAGTCCCCAGAAATAATTAAGTGGTTTTTGTTCAGTTTGTTCTCTAGTATTAAATTCTGTCACATTAGTGTTAGGAATTCTGTAGACTGCTCCCACAGTCAGGACAGCCTCGCTACCCTTGACTCTGAAACAGACAAATATATTCTCTCCACAAGGGTCTCTAGTTTAATTACTTTTAAGCAAGTCAGTTCTTGGTGGTAGTAAAGAGAAGTACCACCACCTCTTTGTACAGGACGACAGTTGTGAATAGCTGAGTAGTTAGGTATGTTGAGGAGTTGAGTAGTATCCTCTTTTAACCACGTTCAGTAAACACAATAAAAGAGAATTTGTTGTCAACTGCTTGAATCAGGGTCATGCCCTCCCTTCTCCCCAACACCCCCAAGCCTCTTCTCTACCCCACCTTCTCAATCCCTCCTTTCTCCCCCACCTCCAAGCCCTCCTTTACCCCCACCCTCTCCATACCAGATCCTCCCAGCCCCCGTCACAACCCAGTCCCCTTCCTCCCAGCCCCCTCACAATAGGTCCCCTTTTCCCCCTTCTCGTCCCGGAACCCCCCTGTTTCTCTTCTGCAGTGTAATCAACAGAAAACTGAGGAGCGACAAAAAAGAGTCAGCTTTTAGGTAATGTGTTACGACCCTGGGTTCTTAGTGGAAACCAGAGGTCAAACTGAGTTACAAATAATCTTGTGAGAAGGATAGTTAGTTAACATAACGTTTATACGTGGAGCGTTTTATACCTTTATTCACGTCTTCCTTGCCAGACGTAAGATGAATCTTGTTTCTCACAGAGCATTACGACTCTGTGCTTGTTGATTATTTAATATAATATTGAACTAGTTATCAGCTATGTTTAGAACTATTAAAGTAACTAGTAACGAAGGCCGGTGAAGACATGTATTGTTTGTAGCTGCACGATCAGCTAGGTTATTTTCCCGGCAACAACAACTTGGGGAGCTCGGGGACTGGAGGCTCCTTCGGTCTTCTCTGGTCTGGCTGTGCTTGTGGCAACATCTTCCCTGTGTGGCTCTGTCTCCATCCTCCTCCTTCTCCCTTTCCCTTACCTTAGTCTACAGTGATTCTCTAAGTTAAGTATAACCCTGTGTACCAGTCTCTGGCAAAAGTTGTAGTTACTGAGTAGTCTAAGTCAGTGTTTTGGGCATCTCTAAGTGTATTGTGTTGTGACTAGGTGTGGGGCGTTCTATTTTGCTTTCCCGACTGCAATGCGTACGTCGCCAATGTACATGTGGCAGACGCTTTACAAAGCTGTCGGAATCAGCAGAGAAAATACGAGAGCAACCGTACAGGGTCTGGGAGCAAGGTCGAGTTAGAGTCCTTGAGGGTCTCTTCTCAGACTAGCCTCACCTAGTCCTGGTCCACGTTGATCGTTGGAATCTCCTCAATGATTGAAACACTTTAAGGGACTCCTAGGGTCCTCATGACATTTATAGATTTGTGAATAATAGGCAACTCGATGTTGGAGACACCTGGAGCTGAAGGCTTGAGTAAATAGTTGGCAGTATTCAGAAGTGGTTCAACGGAAACACCGCATAAAGCTTAACAGTAGTTTATTTACTAACTGTGGCATTACTTATTTTTATTTTTATTTGTTCTCAACACATTTTATACTTCAAACTCAATTAGCATTAAGTTTTAGTCTTTAATGTTGTTCCTGCCCGAAACGCTTTGCGTAATAGTGACTTTAGGCATTGTATGTACTAGCTCTATCTATAAATCCATCAACTTTGTATCTTACCTTGTATGTATGTACCTTACCTGAATAAAAATTTATTTATTTATTTATTATTTATTATAACTTAACCACTAATACAAAGGGTGCTTGATTTACTTTAAATTGGCGTCAGAAAGGCTATGGTTGCATCAGCGAAACTCTTGACGTCTGGCTAATCGATTCGGATCCACTCATGGAGAAATACCTAACTTAACACTTTCGCGCGCCCGTCCCGTACATACACGATGGCTATATTTCTATGGGTTCTGCGTCCGCGTCGAAAATAGCCGGCCGATCTTAAAAAAAACATATATAATCCAATTCTTATTCGATCGACTTGGGGTTTGTATGAAAATGTTTGCCATTAAATTTTCGTTTTCTCTAATAGGCACATGGCCTATTACAGAAAACGGCATTGTATTGTAACTTAGAGGAGAGACTATTGAGTTGTTGGCAACGAGGGTAATCGCCCACTTCACACACTTTTTTTTTTTGTTTTTTTTTGTTTTTTTGTTTGAGATATATACAAGAGTTGTTACATTCTTGTACAGCCATTAGTACGCGTAGCGTACTCTCTAACAGTTAGAGTTTTTTCTTAAACTGTTGTGCAATATTATAACTTAAAAATGGATCAAGTCTGTACATTCCAGTACTAACATTAAGAAGATTTGGACACTGACTGATTAGAGCAGACTCAATTAAATTCCGTTCCACGAAAGTCATTGAGTCTGCTCTAATCAGTGTCCAAATCTTCTTAATGTTAGTACTGGAATGTACAAACTTGATCCATTTTTAAGTTATAATATTGCACAACAGTTTAAGAAAAAACTCTAACTGTTAGAGAGGCTTACAATGTCTCATTATAATTTTATATTTATATATTCATATATTGCGTGTTCATGAGGCTTTTCTTTAATCTTTCATTCTTATTCTCTGACCGCTTAATCCTCTTTGACCATTCCAAGCTAAGCTATACCTGTCTCTGGTTAATTCTTTCCCTAGGGTTGGGTTGGTCAGGTGTTGGCCTATATGTCCTCCCCCTTCCCTTCTCCTCTTGTCAGTCTGGTGTTGACAAAGGCTCTAACGAGCCGAAACGTTCACCTCCTTTCATTTTTCTCTGTGGATTTTCCGCATAAAATGATCAGTGTTTTGTGATCGTCAATTGCATATATATATATATATATATATATATATATATATATATATATATATATATATATATATATATATATATATATATATATATATATATATATATATATATATATATATATATATATATATATATATATATATATATATATATATATATATATATATATATATATATATATATATATTGTCACAGTAAAATCTCTAGGAAGAGATTCGGCCTACTCCATTATCGCGTATTCTACTCATTCACGTCTATGTAATAAAGAACTGCAGCCAACAACAACAACAACTACTTCCAGACGTCTAGACAATACCACCAGTCTACCAGTCCCCCTCCTGCACCATGGCCCGTCACCCCACCTCGCACCTGGGTCGCTGGGAGGCCACGCCCTCCGTAACAAGCACTTAAAGTGAGCCGGTTCCTAGTTAAGAAGACTATCAGCGCCCTCTGGCCGGCAGATATTCTGTATAAATAGGGCTACCAAGCTCTCCAAGATTCAGATTACTCCTGAGTGCTCTCGCTGGGTAGACCTGTTGACACATCTCGGTGTGGTAACAGAGCTATTTAGTTTGACTCACAGTACTCCGCACTATATATTATTTTGCGCCTTAACGTAACGTAAATTTGATTATTCATCGTGTTTGTTTTGCACACTTTGTACTAAAGCCAAGCCTGGATGTTATTTTATGTTTGTAATGTATTTAAAGTAATTCTATTAAAGTAAAGTACTTTTAAATTTTTGTTCAGTATGTTTTCTCCTACAGTTAACCTCACAGTGAAGGCAACCTGCAGTTTAACTGTTGTTTCTTTAATTTTTAATTAAAGAAAAAAATTCTTTAATTAAGAATTAAAGAATTCTTTAATTGCCGGCGGGGAAGTGGTTCATATAGCTTCGGCTATCACTTCCTTATGTCCGGTCGTGATGGTCAAGTGGTTTAAGGCGTCCCTGTACATACCAGTTGCGTTGCTCCTGGCAGTATGGGTTCGAGTCACTTCTGGGGTGTGAGTTTTCAGTTGTTTCTAGTCATGGGGACCATTCAGGCTTGTTTGCATTTGTGTTCCTCACGTGTTGCCCCAAAAAATGAGGTGATTTGATAAAATGCTATGCCCAAGATTACCATCCGAGTGCCGGCGAGGAAGTGGTTCATATAGCTTCGGCTATCACTTCCTTATGTCCGGTCGTGATGGTCAAGTGGTTTAAGGCGTCCCTGTACATACCAGTTGCGTTGCTCCTGGCAGTATGGGTTCGAGTCACTTCTGGGGTGTGAGTTTTCAGTTGTATCTAGTCCTGGGGACCATTCAGGCTTGTTTGCATTTGTGTTCCTCACGTGTTGCCCCAAAAATGAGGTGATTTGATAAAATGCTATGCCCAAGATTACCATCCGAGCGCCGGTGGGGAAGTGGTTCATATAGCTTCGGCTATCACTTCCTTATGTCCGGTCGTGATGGTCAAGTGGTTAAGGCGTCCCTGTACATACCAGTTGCGTTGCTCCTGGCAGTATGGGTTCGAGTCACTTCTGGGGTGTGAGTTTTCAGTTGTATCTAGTCCTGGGGACCATTCAGGCTTGTTTGCATTTGTGTTCCTCACGTGTTGCCCCAAAAAATGAGGTGATTTGATAAAATGCTATGCCCAAGATTACCATCCGAGTGCCGGCGGGGAAGTGGTTCATATAGCTTCGGCTATCACTTCCTTATGTCCGGTCGTGATGGTCAAGTGGTTTAAGGCGTCCCTGTACATACCAGTTGCGTTGCTCCTGGCAGTATGGGTTCGAGTCACTTCTGGGGTGTGAGTTTTCAGATATATATATATATATATATATATATATATATATATATATATATATATTTCATCTTATATCATTGTTGTTGTATTGAACACAAATTCTATAGTGTATGCTACCCAATCCCCCAGTATATGTACCTAGGCCATACAACTCTACCATTGTAATCATTGCCATCATATTATAAGTACTATCAATGTGCTTTAACGTGTCTTCTTATCTTTGTCAAATTATCAATCAAGCTATCAATGCTATCAATGCTATCAATCAGAGCTATCAATGTGCCTATAATCTTTGTCAAAAATTCTTACCATGTACCTCTTAACATTTTATACATTTTGCTAGAAATTACCTACTTAAAATTATTTGTTAGATTAAGGACCTGCCTGAAACGCTGTGTGTATTAGTGGCTTTACAAGGATGTAAAGACGTCATGCTATGTACTCTCATAAACCGAATGTATCTTCCGTATATATATATATATATATATATAATATATATATATATATATATATATATATATATATATATATATATATATATATAAATAAATAATAAATAAATAAATACAAAATACAAGGGTTCAAATGTAGATATGATAGAGCCCAATAGGCCTATGAATCTGTATACCGGATGAAAGGCGGGACCAAAGAGCCAAAGCACAATTAGGTGAGTATTTATTTACTCTGTTATCTTAATGTTATCAGTTATGCATTTACTTAATATTTTATATTGTTTTATTAGTTTCATAAAATATTTCCACATTCTGTGTTTAGCTCGACCTCAGAAATACTTACCCTTAAAAACCCGAAATGTAAAATAGACAATGGGAATGTTGTAACATCCATTATAAACACCATTACTAATGCAAAGAGCAAGAGTTTCAGAGTCTCATTCGTATGGATACCATCTCACATAGGTGTTGTCCAGCATGACGACACAGACAAGGCAACTAAATCTGCATGTGATAAGCCTGAAATTGAATTGGATATGAGCATTTCAATCTCTGCTGTAAGAACCGCAATATTTCAGGAAATAAGGAAGGACAGAAGAGCAGTTACTGACACACAAAGGCCAGAAAGCACGAGTATAAGGAGCTATGACATGTTTAGAACCGAGACTTATATGTACGGGCAGCATAAAACATCCACTAGACAGTTTGACATTGTAATTCCCAGAATTAGACTGAGATATCGACACCTATGGCAGGTGGCTGCCATACGTTCCAACACTATATCTGTGATTGCTCTGTTATAAGTGACCAAATGGTATGAGGTACTTTGAGCTCTGTAATTACTTCTAAAAATAACTAGCTAGTTGGTTTTATCTACACTGTGTAATCTTTCATATAGAATACGGCATCAGCACATTGCTGTGTATACCTAAGTTTGTTAACACAAAAATTATAAACATGATTCAGCTAATTTTTTTTATTAATATATGAGGCACATTTGCATTATTGCAGCTACCCTAGACTATATGAAGGGGAGTACAGTGTGTCAAAAAAGCTAACTATGTGATGCTAAAAAATCCCCATCACACAGGATGGTTAGTCATAGAGGCATGTGTAGGCTGTCTGCACTGGCAGACTTCGGATGCATTTTGAGGATATCATCAACACAAGAGTGAATAACGTATTCTTGAAGATATCCTCACAGTGTACCCAAAATTTGCCAGTGCAGATACTAAACATATGGCCCTGTATGACTAACCATCCTGCGAGAGTGGGACTTTTATTACCACTGTTGCC